>OZ059826.1:18504669-18854370 GCA_964057195.1 Orthosia cruda | reverse complement strand
GTATTTGTCTTTGTTTAGCCGTTCAGGCGTGAAAAGGTAAGATACAGAGTTACTTGTACGTTTATAACATAAGTATGAATATGGATTAAAAGTCAAACATCTAGAATTCCTTACTGTCTGAGACAAAGTTGAGAAATTAATAGTGATTTGAAGTACAATGAAAGGTAACATCTAGGCCCGCGTAGGTACTCCATCGTCGACCACATTATCTAATGCCATTAGGTGAGATAGTGGTCAAACGTAACGTAAGCCAATATTAAGGCACAAGTTGGTACTCGACTACACGCAGCAGCAGCAGACGACGTGTCTTCGCTTCATGTCGCCACGACACGTCGTTGCATCCTGTCACTGCAGTCATGATTTCGAACCCGACTGCAGACGGCAGCGCTGTATTTCTATTGGTTCTGAGTGTACCGTGAGACAAAATGTCTGAATACACTCACTCACTCACATCTGGTCACTACTGCTCTATGGGTCGGGCGTCACGTCGTCTGCGATCGTGCGACGTGTAGTCGGCCAACGTGACTGCTGCTGCTGCGTGTAGTTGGCTATCAACTTGTACTAGGCACGAGTTCGTTGTGTTTCTATGTATTTCCATGAAATACCTTCCGCAGTACCGTCGCACGATTACTTGTCGCACGATCGCTGACGACATGTCATCCGACCGTAGATCAGTGGTGACCGGTAGTGATTGAGTATAGTCAGACACCTTGTCTCAAGGAACACTCAAAACCAATACGAATACGGCGCTGCCATCTGCAGTCGGATTCGACATCATGACTGCAGCGACATGACGCTGCGACGTGTCGCTGCGACATGTCGCTAAGTCATGTCGTCTGCAGTCGGCTACCAACTCGTACGTTTAAATAAAATTAAAAAATCTCAAGAAAGTTAGATAAATTTATGATTGTGTGTGATAAATTTATAGTTCTTATTTAATAATAATCTTTAGATAAGAACATCATAAAAAATAAATGACGAAAGGTTGTATCGGAAAACAAGAAATTAATTTACAAGAATCTAATTGTAGCAATTTTATCATCAATTTTCACCATCAATTTCAGTTTTTTCATCAATTTTTCCAATCGATTTAAACAATAATAAAAATCTGGGTCATTGGACAGTTCAAACGCAATCAATTCTGCTTCTATCATTCATTTTCACTGATTCAGAAAATTCGGATATTGTTGTTGTTTTTCGACACTGATTAAAATCGTATTTCTCCTATGTTGATTAATTAAAGGTATGTATGTAGGCAGGTTATTTTCATTAAAATTCCAAAGGTAAGATATTTCTAAATTCGGATCCATTGGAACAATATCCAACCTTTTTTTATCATGTTCTACGCTTGAATCAACGGTAGGTATTGGTAGCGATCGGCATTTTAAAAATAATGAGTTTCTAAGCTATTTGAATTGAACATGGCTGCGTACCTTGAATTTTAACTTCTTGTGCGTGGAAAGTAGTTGCTGCAAATTCTTGCTGTATAGAAGCAACTTAGGTGTGATCCAATTACAAAGATGAACATTAGCTGAAACACAAGTTGTAAGTTTAATTAAGTTTGTAAAATGCTTTTGTGATTACGATATATTGCATCTCCATTTAAGGCATTCTTCGCGCGAAATTCGCCTGCAGCGTAAGGGAATTTGGCAAGGTTTTGAGCCCATGAATCGACTAATCACATGCGAGATGAAAGATGCGATATGGATTGCCGAATTGCTTTGCCTACCAAATTCACTTACAAAATTAAGCTGCTGTATTAATATCAGGACTCGAGTTTAGATGGCCGGCTGAAATAGGGTCCTTATAAACCAAGTACGCGCATATCCCTAGACAGGTATAATCGCAACGATGCGTTTTCTTAGATTTTTTCCATCTGGAGAGCAATCTTAAAATTTACTCGTTGTTGCCGCATTGTCCGTAGTTTTTATTAGATATATGGTTGTAAGGTACAAAATTTGCATGTCTATAAAAGTGTCACCACTTTATATGGCTGGCGGGGTGGTTTCGCTTATCATGATACTCTCAGGGCGCCAATTCGAATTTATAATTAAATGCGTGGGTTAGCCGCCAGGGTTGCCCGTCATAACTCGCAGTTCAGGACACATTTAAATTATGGACGAATAAAAACGCATCTGTGGTAATCCGGGTAGGAATATTATAAATTTACAGCGCTTACCTAATTTTATTATGTAACTACTGACATATCTGCCGCTTTTCCAACAAACTGTAGGCTCAAATAGCACGGTGCTTGTGTCATATGTAACAGTGAAGCGGGGTCGCGGTAGTACACCATAAAGATATTGACGGGACTAACTGGACAGGTTCTGTCTAATTTGGAAGGAGAACGCACCAACTTGCAAAACATGGAAGGAGTGGAGGGAAGTCTTTGCTCATGATTGGGACAGACCAGGCTCTTTAAAATATATTATGTACCGATTCTGCCGTGTAAGACTAGTCAACGTAGATAATATAAAAAAGGCGACGAGAACTCACAAAGAAACCCAATTGTATGGCCTAACATTCCTTATAGGTAACAATAAAGCAATATTTCCAATATCAAGTAAATCTTACATGACTGAAACCAAATGAAAAAACATAGACCCATAATAAATTGAGCCCAACACTCCGTAAAACTTTTTGTGCATTGAACAAAATTTCACAGAAAAATATATGGTTTTGGTGTGGGAGGCTGCGAGCGGAGAGGTAATGGGAAACATACGTGGGATTAAATATGAAGTGTTCTGTATGGGGCGCGGGTTCGCGTTTTTACGATTGATTATACTAGCTTTCAGGATAGCTGAACTTTATTATTTATAGTGGCATACTAAATCTTGCAGCAACGATTTGCCAGAGCAAATTCTAAAGATTTTTTGAAAAAATACCTGTTTTTTCACGTAAAAAGTAGGAAAGAGTACTGTTGTACATATTATTAGACAGCAATTAGTTCAAATTAACGGTATCAATTCGTCGGGGTTGAACGTGAAAATGAGGGTACCCCAGGGCTCAATTTTGGGACCTTTCTTATTTTTAGTATACATTAACGATTTACCCCATCTATTGAAAAACAAACTAAACATGGTGTTATTTGCTGATGACACTTCTTTGATTTTTAAGATAAATAGACGTACGAGTAACGTTGCCGACGTAAATAATGCATTGCGGCAAGTTCTAAATTGGTTCACTGCTAATAATTTAGTTTTGAATGCTAAAAAAACTAAGTGTGTAAAATTTGCCTTGCCGAATGTCAAAAGTTATGATTCTGACATTATATTAAACAACGAGAAGCTAGAATTCGTCGACAAAAAGTTTTTCCTGGGGATCACGCCAGACTCAAGGTTACCATGGGGTCCTCATTTAATATCACTTGCGGGGCGGTTAAGTTCGGCAGCTTATGCTGTTAGAAAAATTCGTCAATTTACTGATGTAGATACCGCGAGGCTGGCCTATTAGTTACTTTCATAGTATAATGTCTTACGGTATATTACTATGGGGAAGGGCTGCAAACATTCAGTAAATTTTTGTTCTGCAAAAACGAGCCATCAGAGCGATATACAATCGTCGCCGGCGCAATTCTCTAGTTTAAGGACATTAACATCATGACGGTACCTTGTCAATATATTTACGAAAACATCATGTACGTTAGAAAGAATTTACATCTTTTTAGTAAAAACAGCGATAGACATAGTTATGTTACTAGAAATAGGGAACAATTAATTCAACCAGGTTTCACGCTGGGTAAGGTAGCGTCATCTTTTATGGGGTACTGTATAAAATGTTACAATAAAATACCGCTACACATTTTAGAACTAAATGAGGCGAAATTCAAAACTTGTATAAACGCTCACTATGCAGGCAGGCATATTATAGATTGGGGGATTACATCACTGATAAAAATGCTTGGCCCAACGCTATTCCAGCTCCACAGCCACTAGGGAACAAAATCAAGTGATATGCAGAAAAGGTCTGAAGTATTGTTGGACCTGCTGAAGACTATATGAATATATTATTTGCGTTGTATAAACTCAATTTATTTTTGTATTATATAACTGCACAGCACATATGTGAGTACTATGCACCAACTGTAAATCTACCATTTACTGTATTTATGTGTCGTTCGTTGACTTCAGTGATTCCCTTCATGATGGTTGAGCTGAGTGGTGGTGATCCATGTGTCATGTTCGTGAACGGGCGCCATCAGTTGGGATTGGTCATATCTTAGCTGCCTCCGCCTGTTTTTAATTACCTATTTATTGTATTTTTAATTGTTTGTTTTACTCTAGACGCTTTTAAGTGCGTTTTTTTCTACATCGTTCTTACATATATGTTTTTTTTTCAACAAGATTATTGTAACCAAATACTTGTAAAACAATTTTTTTTTTAAAAGAGTAAGTGTGGAGTTTTTTGTCCGTTCTTCTCCATAACAAGCTACATTTCCGAATGAACGTAGAATCATTTATTATTAATTTTTTTTTTTTTTTAACTTTCGAAAGTTCCACTTAATGGTCTAATTGAATAAAGAAATTATGTATTTTATTTTTTGTTACTTGACGGATTCACTGGAGTGATGTTTGGATGTCATCCCAGAGAAATCTAATATTTCAGAGCATCCTTTGAATAGAATATATTTATTTTATTAGTTTATACAGCTGTTTGCCAAGTTTCATCCAAATTCATACAGTCCTCCAACAAACATCCAAATATATAGACTATGTCAGTTCTTGTTTAAGTAAGACAATTTCGAAATATACTCTTTCAAACAAAAACAAAAGAATTTTCAAAATCGGTCCACAATTTCGGAGTAATCGGTGAACATACACAAAAAAAACAAACATAATGTCGAACATAGAACTGGATGAGGTTTTCGAAAGTCGGTTAAAAAAGCGTGAATCAAATCATTAAAGAATACTAAATTATTATTTTGAAAACAATTACAAATAAACTTTTATGGGAAAAGATACTCTCAAAACACGTTATATTAGTAATTAGGTACATATGCAATTGGCGTTTTGTAAGGCAGGAACATAAAGTCGTTTTTTTTTTTAATATAATGTATTTGTTTAATCAAAGTATGTACCATTGCTATCGATGCACTTTTGCCATCTCAAAGGTAGGACGGGAATCAATAAAATCTTTGAAGGCGCTTTGGACTGCCCCATCGGAGTTAATTTTTTCCCTTGCACGAAGTTATCCAAATTTCAAAAAAAAAGGTAATCTTTTGGAGCAAGGTCCGGGGAATACGGTGGATGTCTTAGATATTCCAATTGAAGCTCCTCTAATTTGGTAGCCGTCTGTTGTGCAGTGTCTGGTCTAGCGTTGTCCTGAAGCAGCAGTGGTCTAGACCGTTTGACCAGCCTCGGCTGTTTAGCAGCTAGCTTTTCCATCATGGTTTGCAGTTGCTGACAATAGACATCCGCCGTAATCCCGGCCAGATTTAAGAAAGCTGTAGTGAACGACACCGGCACTAGTCCACCAAACGCTCACAAGTAAAGTTTTTTGAATCAATTTTCGTTTGGGGCAGGATTTGGCTGGTTCGCCAGGGTTCAGCCATTGCGATGAGCGTTTCCGATTATTGTACCGGATCCACTTTTCCTCACAGGTAATGATTCGATTTAAAATCTCTTCATTATTGTGCCGGTTGAGTAATGTAACGCAGCAGTCGACGCGCGTTTGTCAGTTTGCTGCACTCAATTCATGACGTACCCACCTTTC
This sequence comes from Orthosia cruda, assembly GCA_964057195.1. Lineage (NCBI taxonomy): Eukaryota > Metazoa > Arthropoda > Insecta > Lepidoptera > Noctuidae > Orthosia > Orthosia cruda. The sequence continues at coordinate 18,848,658 of OZ059826.1, read as the reverse complement.
AAGCTTTTCCACCTTCCCAATTTGCTTCAAGTGGATTAAAACAGTTTTATGACTCACACCGCAGCCTGCAGCTAACTCGGACGTGGTTTGTGATGTATCCGCTTCCACAATAGCCTTCAATTCTTCATTATCAACTTTGGTCTCCGGCCGTCCACGGGGCTTGTTCTGCAGGTCGAATTTTCCAGAACGAAAACGTTGGAACCAAAAACGCACTGTGTATTATTTTGCGACACCGTCGCCATACACATCATTAATCCTGCGAGCCGTTTCTGCAGCACTGGTGCCACGATGGAACTCGTACCCGTAAATAACGCGATATTTCAAGTTTTCCATTTTGTAAACTGACTGGCGCAAAGAAAAAAACAAAAGAGGAAAAAACAAAAAAATAAAGCTGGGAACAAACTATCGGACGCGGCTGACGGACGTGACTGACAACCGCGACTTATAGAGTATCTGTGTAATGAATGTACATTACATTGTGCAAACTATCGGACGTAAGTTACGAACGTGACCCCGGGAGTTTGGACGTCCGATAGACATCTGGCCCCCTGGATGTTTTTGTCTGTGCACACATATCAGTCGCGGCTGTAAGTCGCGTCCGTCAGACGCGTCCGATAATTTTTGCCCAGCTTTACGGTATTCCAAACACAAACGCATGAGTAAATAGCTGTATAAATTTAAAATTGGAATTCCAAACCAAAGAGGAGATATTTGAGATCAATGTGTACGTAAAAAAGTACGACAAAACGCCAATTTCATAGGTAAGGACCTAATATATAGGATTTAATCAACTATCAGCACACTGATTGTAATCACCCTTTAGACAGAATTTCACTATGCACTACACGGATCTCATATTTATGTAGTTCTACGTAAGACCTAAGCTACTTTTGTTGTATTTCAAATGTATCTTCAGATCATACAACCGCTCCCAAGTAATTGCGCATTACCCTGTAAGTCACTTACCAATGGTTAACTCATATACAGTGCAATTGTTTCGTCCCGCATTTTACTTGCAACACCGTGTCGGTGGGCTGTCAACGATTTTGACAGATGACACACAGTCCAAAGAGAAAATTTGTAACGTGGACACGCTGAAGTCGGGTTCTTGTCGAAACTTATCGAATCGAGATATGTTTCGCCCATTGTAAATGTTAAATGCGCCCGCCGGTCGCAACCGGCGTTGTGGGGCGCCCGCGAGGTCGGTTTTGAATATATTTCATGCGCAGCGAAGTGCTTTTGACGGGAACGTGTATGTGTCTGCCTGGAAGCCGGAGCCCGGATCAGAAAGCGTTTGTAGTCCCATCCAATCATTGTCCTTTATTATATATATATTGTCCTAAAACCCTCGGCCAGGCGCGTGATTGAGCGAGCCCAGAGGATCACCGCGGGAATATCAGGTAAGAGTGAACAAATTGGTTTATTGGTTCCACTTCCCACCTGTCAGACAGGAGCCAGTATATCTCCCAATAAGGAGCAAATCCCTAGCTTTCCACTGCTGCGAACCACAGTTTCGTGGGGTACAGGTTCAGAAAGGGTCCCGGAGTCCCAACGCCGCTATGTGCCCCGGTATTTGGCTCCTGGCTTGGGACCCGAAGACCTGTATTTAACAGCAATATTAACTAATTAAGTAGCAAATAAAGATGCAGAAGGTATGTGTATGTAATATGCGCTATATTGGGCGTCAATCATCACAGGACAAACACCTCGCCTTTCACTTTTCCCGGTCTAACTATTTTCTTCTTTTTCATAACGTGTCGATTGAAAATACAACTTTTAAATGGGATATTATTATTTGCACATCAAATAAATAATCACCTATTAATTTATTTCCACATATAACATAATAAGGCAAAGAGCGAGCGAAGCGAGTTCAGAAGCTTAGGGCACCCCGACACAGATAGGATAGATTCGAAGGGGATGACGGGAGCTGAAGAGAGCGAACTCAGCGCCCATCATCTCCTTCATGTTAGGTTATTTTAGACTCTGCAGATGCAATTGTTGCTAAAATAATAATATTCTGCGGTAACTATTTTGCTGTGCAATCAGTATATTTAATTGGAATTCGGATTATTTTTGAATAAAAATGTTTTTCTTGACTAGCCAGCCTTCTGTAGCTATTAGTAACAGTCTGTCTGACTGGGTAGTATGATTTTTACATTGCATTATCAAGTCGCATAAAGTTCTTACTTCTGTTACAAGAAAAGAAAAGTTCACCATCTAGATTCTTTCTCAAAACTTTGATCACAAACAAAACCAAAATTCATTCCAACCACTCTATCCAATAACTTAGCCAATCTATAAAAGCAAGAAAAATACTATTTTCGGTCTTTGTTGTTCTTGTTTTCTGTTCGTTTTGTTTGTTGCTGTTAATAAAGTTGTCGCTGTGTTATTGTGTTGTGTTTCAGTTGTTTTTTTCGAGTACTTACACTTACTTACAACAACAAGATCGAGGGTCCCCGGGCGCGAGCTCCGAATTTCCAATGCTAGTGAACACGGATGTCCCGAAGAGAAAGGCGATCTTCATAGGGCTCTCGTGGTGGGCCTCGATGGCCATGAACACCTTTGTCTCCCAGTATATCAGTTGTGTCATGCAAGAGTTCTGTTGGTCATAGGAAGTGTAAAGAAAATCGCAGAATAAAAATGAAAGGTAAAATGTATGGAATGGATAATGTGAGAACGGAGTAGAAAATGTATTGCGCCGACCCCATGTTATATAGGATAAGGGCAGGAAGATGATGAAATAGCAGTGTAAGAATCGATTTCTGGAAGGCCTGAAATAAAATTAGATTATCTGTATCATGTCACTTGACATAAGTAATCAACTAATCACACAACTATCCATTATGGTAGCCTTAGGACCAGCGTTCTCATTCGGGTGACTGTTCTCTAAACATACTTGAAGTAAGAAGAGAGAAGAGTAGAGTAGAGTAGAGTAGAGTTGAGTAGAGTTGAGTAGAGTTGAGTAGAGTTGAGTAGAGTTGAGTAGAGTTGAGTAGAGTTGAGTAGAGTTGAGTAGAGTTGAGTAGAGTTGAGTAGAGTTGAGTAGAGTTGAGTAGAGTTGAGTAGAGTTGAGTAGGGTTGAGTAGAGTTGAGTAGAGTTGAGTAGAGTTGAGTAGAGTTGAGTAGAGTTGTGTAGAGTTGAGTAGAGTTGAGTAGAGTTGAGTAGAGTTGAGTAGAGTTGAGTAGAGTTGAGTAGAGTTGAGTAGAGTTGAGTAGAGTTGAGTAGAGTTGAGTAGAGTTGAGTAGAGTTGGGTAGAGTTGAGTAGAGTTGAGTAGAGTTGGGTAGAGTTGGGTAGAGTTGGGTAGAGTTGGGTAGAGTTGGGTAGAGTTGGGTAGAGTTGGGTAGAGTTGGGTTGAGTAGAGTTGAATAGAGTAGAGTAGAGTAGAGTAGAGTAGAGTAGAGTAGAGAAGAGTAGAGTAGAGTAGAGTAGTGTAGAGTAGAGTAGAGTAGAGTAGAGTTGAGTAGTGTTGAGTAGAGTTGAGTAGAGTTGAGTAGAGTTGAGTAGAGTTGAGTAGAGTTGGGTAGAGTTGAGTAGAGTTGAGTAGAGTTGGGTAGAGTTGGGTAGAGTTGGGTAGAGTTGGGTAGAGTTGGGTAGAGTTGGGTAGAGTTGGGTAGAGTTGGGTAGAGTTGGGTTAAGTAGAGTTGAATAGAGTATAGTAGAGTAGAGTAGAGTAGAGTAGAGTAGAGAAGAGTAGAGTAGAGTAGAGTAGAGTAGTGTAGAGTAGAGTAGAGTAGAGTAGAGTAGAGTAGAGTAGAGTAGAGTAGAGTAGAGTAGAGTAGAGTAGAGTAGAGTAGAGTAGAGTAGAGTAGAGTAGAGTAGAGTAGAGTAGAGTAGAGTAGAGTAGAGTAGAGTAGAGTAGAGTAGAGTAGAGTAGAGTAGAGTAGAGTAGAGTAGAGTAGAGTAGAGTTGAGTTGAGTTGAGTTGAGTTGAGTCGAGCAGAGTCGAGCAGAGTCGAGCAGAGTCGAGCAGAGTCGAGCAGAGTCGAGCAGAGTCGAGCAGAGTCGAGCAGAGTCGAGTAGAGTCGAGCAGAGTCGAGCAGAGTCGAGCAGAGTCGAGCAGAGTCGAGCAGAGTCGAGCAGAGTCGAGCAGAGTCGAGCAGAGTCGAGCAGAGTCGAGCAGAGTCGAGCAGAGTCGAGCAGAGTCGAGCAGAGTCGAGCAGTGTCGAGCAGTGTCGAGCAGAGTCGAGCAGAGTCGAGAAGAGTCGAGCAGAGTCGAGCAGAGTCGAGCAGAGTCGAGCAGAGTCGAGCAGAGTCGAGCAGAGTCGAGCAGAGTCGAGCAGAGTCGAGCAGAGTCGAGCAGAGTCGAGCAGAGTCGAGCAGAGTCGAGCAGAGTCGAGCAGAGTCGAGCAGAGTCGAGCAGAGTCGAGCAGAGTCGAGCAGAGTCGAGCAGAGTCGAGCAGAGTTGAGTAGAATAGAATAGAATAGAATAGAATAGAATAGAATAGAATAGAATAGAATAGAATAGAATAGAATAGAATAGAGTTGAGTGGTATAGAATAGAATAGAATAGAATAGAGTTGAGTGGTATAGAAAAGAATAGAGTTGAGTGGTATAGAATAGAATAGAGTTGAGTGGAATAGAATAGAATAGAGTTGAGTGGAATAGAATAGAATGGAATAGAATAGAGTCGAGTGGAATAGAATAGAGTCGAGTAGAATAGAATAGAATAGAATAGAATAGAATAGAATAGAATAGAATAGAATAGAATAGAATAGAATAGAATAGAATAGATTTTTTAATTAGAATATTTATTTGCTAGAAACATGGTGTTTACGGCGGTGTTCATTTCATAAAATTGCATAGTGCTACATGTCTCACCGTTTTAACGGCATGCAAAATCAATTCTAATTTAATGAAATTCTTACATAAGTTTCCAATTACATTACATTATTAATATTACAATTTAAATATAATATCAATCATTATATATCTATATACTACACACTTTCATTTTTACCATATCATTAAATAAAACATTAAATTCAACATATTATCATTTAAGTTAAACAACTTAAGCCTGTATTTTGATGCCAGATCAAGGGAAAATAAATTACAGGGACATTTTAATCATTGTAATTAACTTTGGCAATGCATTATAAATTAGGGGAGCCATGTTGATACAACTCTTCGGGAAGAGTTGCAACTTAGGAACAGGTATCTCAAAATCCAAATGTGCAGCTTTCCTCTTATTTGTATTATCCCTTCGTTCAAATAATGCAAGATTGGATCTCAGAAACTTGGCAATTTCAAAGATATATATGCAGGGTACAGTCAAAAGGTTATGTCGCTTAAATATAGGCCTACACGAATCAGACCATTCCATGTTAAAAATTGCGCGGATACATTTTTTTGAGCAATGAAAATTCGATCTATTTCTGAGGAGTTTCCCCATACAACTATGCCGTAGCAAATAACTGAACAGACATAGGCATGATACACCATTATGGATGTTTCTCTCGACGTTACATTTTTGACCTTTCTTAGCGCAATAACAAATTGGTTGATTTTCTTGCAGAGTATCTCGATATGATTCTTCCATGTTAAGTGCTCATCAAGTGTTACGCCTAGAAACTTTGTGTTATGTACCTGCTTTACGCTTATATTATTATACGCAACATGAAGATTGGTAGGTTTACTTTTCCATGTTTTAAAATTGAGTACGTTCGTTTTAGCAATGTTCAACTTTAGTTTGTTAATATCTAACCATTTTATAATAATTATCATTCAATGTTTGATTAATTTCATCGTCATAGTTTTGTTGATCTTTACATTTAATAATAATTGTGGTGTCATCAGCAAACAGAACACATTGGTGTTCTATTGATTTAGGTAAGTCGTTTATATAGAGAAGGAACAACAACGGCCCCAGAATGCTTCCCTGAGGGACACCGCAATGATTAATTCTTGGTTTGGATTCGAAATTATCCATATTATTTGTCACATGGTTCAACTTTGCTATTCTTGTTATTTGCTTCCTGTCACGTAAATACGATTGAATCCATTTCAAAGCCGGACCCCTTATTCCATATCTTTCCATTTTATCCAATAGCCTAACATGATCAACGAGGTCAAACGCCTTGCTTAAATCTAAAAATAGTGCACAGGAAGGGATTTTTTTATTGTTATTATTCATAATTTGTTTTATTAAAGTATTAATTGCTAAGGTAGTGGATTTATTTTGTCTAAATCCATATTGTTGACTAACTAGAATATTATATTTATCTAGGAACCCTAACAACCGCCTGTACATTACTCTTTCAAAAACTTTAGAAAGTATGGGAGTTAGTGCTATAGGTCTATAGTTGTCAACGTTAGATTTGGAGCCCTCTTTATGTAATGGCTTAATTAAGGAAAGTTTCAATATGTCAGGAAAACAGCCCTGTTCCAAGGATAGATTAATAATATATGCCAAGGGCGATGATATATATTTTGATATATTTTTAAGAAGTTCGGTTGTGATATTATCTTAGCCTGCCGATTTAGTATTTCTTAATGACTTTATGATATTTCAATTTCAGAAGCATTTGTAGTTTCTAAAAATATACTTATTATCATGAATTTCTATATTTTGCATGTCAATATTATCATTATTAAAATTAGAGGAATTATTGATGGCAATGTCAATGAAGTGATTATTGAATTTATTAGCGATGTCAGATCCGGAGGTAAATGTTATACAATTGTCTTCGATTTTATTGATGCAATCCCTTGACGGTTCGGTGCCCGCATTGCACTTTACAACATTCCATGTAGCTTTGCTTTTGTTTCGCGAATGTGTAATATACTTATGGTTACATAAAGATTGCAATTTATTCATACAACTTCTTAACAATTTAGAATATGTCTTAAATTGATTTTTATTTTCATTATTTCTATTCAAATAATATTTTTGTCTTAATGATCTCTTAGTATTACAGCTTTTTTTTAATTCCTTTCGTTATCCATTTTCGTTTATTCATGTTGTATTTTCTTTTAATTTTTATACATGGAAAACAAAGATTATAGATCAATATTAAAAGATCATGAAATTCATCAAAGGCTGCATTAGCATCTGAAATATCATAAATTTCACTAAAACTGAAGCAACTTATGCATTCAATGAACCTAGCAACATTACTTTTATTTAAATCATTAACAGCCACAAAAAAGAAATCAGTTTTATTGTTAATGTGTTCGTCAATTGTAACGATCTGAGCTGTATTATGATCAGACAGGAAACAATTGTATGTTTCACCTATTGCATTTGTTACATTACCAATTATATTGTCTATACAGTTCTTAAGCCTAGTCGGCTTATGTATATAGTAATGCATTCAATAATTAAGTAATAATTATTTAAATTTAGTACTGTTTTTATCACTTATTAATAAATCTATATTAAAATCACCACATATTAGAATTTTGTATTTTTTATATTGTAGTTTATGTAATGTTTTATTGAAATTCTGAAAAAATATATTTACGTCAGAATTTGGTGTTCTATATATACAAACCACAATTAATTTGATTTGTTCAATTTCTACACCGCATATTTCAAAATGTTTCTCCACTGCAAGATCCTTTAGAAAACTCAGTTCAGTACCAACATAACTCTTTTGACACAATATACATGTGCCTCCGCGCTTTTGTTCTTGGCGTGAGTAAATGGCCCCAACATTGAAATTATTTATATTTAAGTATTTTTCATCACCCTTTTTAATAAAATGTTCGCTGAGACATACTACTGCAACATTTTTCTATAATTTTTGTAACTCATCTAAAACTAACTCAATTTACTGAATTTTATTTAGGGCACCGGCAATGTTTTGGTGAACTATTGCAAAAGAATGTTTAGGAACGAAAAAAGATCTTCTTATTGAATGCCATGTTTTTTGGATCCATTTGTGAAGTTTTTTGGAGAATTAGAAAATAAAAGGGGATTGTACCCCTCAATGATTCGAGGTTATTATTTCGACAAGTTGAGTTGTGAACCTTTTTAGAATTTATTAGTTGATTCTTAAAATAGTATGGTATTGTGCCCCTTTTTAGTTCTTCCTTTTTATTTGAAGTATAAACTTTTTGTCTATCATGTGTACCCTTCTTAACGGCCGTACCCTTATTTTTATGTTTGTTAAAGGAAAGGAATTTACTGTTATAATGTTTAACATTGATTTGATATATTATTTGTTGCAAAACATCCTCTGTTCCTGCTTCTATAAATGTACAATTTTTGTAATTTTGGGTAAGTAGCTTTAACTGGTCATTCAATTTTCGTTCGTTAAGAATCCGACTATAAAGTACATTGGCTATACATACATTGCAATTTTTTAGGAAATTTAATGCTATTGACATTTCAGACATAAATTCCGTCGGATTAGAGTCATTACTACCTGTCATTATAATAACACTATCGGTTTTAGACAAGGATTTTGCCAAGTTGCAAGAATCAGATAACACATACTTAGTTGTTGCATTTGGTTTTGTGACCGATTGTAAATTAAAGTTCTTACATATTAGTTTATTATTACTTTTGATTAACATCTGAACTATACCTTTGCCTTGATTGTCTGACAATATTAATATTTTGCCAGCTTTACAATATTTTTCTTTCGTTTTTCCTGGGTAGACACTGTTCGAGATTTTTTTAATATTGCTGCATTGTTGATCAAAATTGCAGCTATCTGCGGTATTTGAATGTTCCACCATATTTTGTACACCCATTTTATAGCTGCTAATATTGTGCACCAAATTAAAGCTGTCCACGTTATCACCTTTATTTTTTAAATGGTCAAAATCGTACCAAAACGAACAATTCATAGACTTTGACACGTATTTAAATATTTCTAGAAAAGTATATAAATATTTCTACAGTGACTATATTTAATCAATTCGTTGTATTTAAAAAAAAAAAAAATTAATACTGAGTAAGAGTAGTACTTTTAAATGTTTGGTCCTGGTAATATTAAATGTAGGATGGTGGTTTGCGGTTTTTTTGGCGGACTTTATTCAAGTGAAATTCAGCGGCTGTTAATATTATTTGCAAAATGATTCCTAGTGGAATACAATTGGTGTAGTTTTATTTATCAACTGTCTACGCAACTGGACAATACTCGTATGTGAAATCATAGAGATCCTTTGAGATATATTTAGCTGACGGTATTTCAAAGCACCGTCAGAAGACTGCAGGGTCATCTAACGCCTCTCCTTCATGAGCTGGAGAGTAGGATCAGAGAGCTTTTTGTTCCAATCATGGTCTTGAAGCATGAGACTTGAAGAGACTTGGGATTTGAGATTATTGAGTCCTCCCCCTCTTTTCGAACTTCAGAGAACCCTTTAATACTTCATCGTAAACTGCTCAATTCCTCTTCGAATTCGGTGATATTTTCGTCGGTCCACTCCGGACCGACGAAAATATCAAGTGTGCGCGTGCGCGTTTTGTACGATGCCAGGTCCAGTCGTCGGTATTTGTTGGGATAGCCGGATCTCGTCCAGGATTTTTAGCACTCTTTGCCATACCGTAACCTCAACCGCTACCGTAGTCGAGGGTACAGGCTGCCGGGCAATAGGGGCTATGTTTTATTTGTGCTATTCATGCGGAGTGCTTTGCAGGCGGGTTGGCGATCGCAGTATGGTTGTTACATATGCACAGAGAACGCTGTTGCCCATTCTCTGGTTTTTCCCTTAGTCGCCTCTTACGACACCCACGGGCAAACACGGGATGGTGAAATTCTTTACGCCCGACGTGATGTAGATACCAAAAAATATAAACACTTTTTTTTTATTAACTATAAATTAGGTAGGTTTAGGTAGCGCAGTTAGGTAGCATCAACATATCGGAATACTTAAACTATCGTTTTTACAATCAATTTGTCCCGTGTTCTGCTTGGTCATGGTCACCTCATTTTTTTTTTTTTTTTTTTTTTAAACATTGCCCCACACTAGGAATTTCTTCCTGTATCGTGGGTGCGTTTACAAACATATAAACTCACTTAAACAAACACCCAGAGCCGGAACAAATATCTGTAGGTCATACAAATATTTGTTCCGTGCGGGAATCGAACCCGCGACACGCAGCGCAGCAGTCAATCGCTCAACCACTGCGCCAACCGTGCGCCCAAAGATTATTATTCATCAGAAAGAGACACTACCAAAGGGAGCCTTCTCGCTCGGACCGGTTTTTGCGCCATAGTGCACAGTCTAGTAGTAAGAAGTATAAGGTCTTTGCAGAGTTCTCGTTTAAAGATGGCGCTATAATACGTCAGGCTAAAAGTCAAAGAATTTCAACACGGAATGCACCCCGTGTTGATTGCGCTTATGTTGGTATCACTGCTTAAACTCAACACTGTACTCGTACAAGTTTATATTTGGATTGCAGAAAAAAAACGAATCCAAGTAATGTATGTTGACTATATTGTCTGTAATTTTGATTACTGGAACTTGAGACAATATGTAAGCTTCGTGTTCTATGTAGGTTTTACCACTTTTAATAGTTTTTAATCCTATTTCACCAGTTATACTTGCAATAAAAAAAATATCACGTCCACTTTGTGTTTCGCAAATGTATCACAAAGATGTTTTTAGTTCACTATACTGCTGGAAAACGATATCGCTGAATATTTAACTTTTTATAAACGCACCGTCGGCTTTACTTAGTAGTTTTACTTAGTTTATTTCGAAATATTATTTTTAATTACAGAGCTTATGTTTACATGGCCAGTGTTGCCAGCACCGGATGATGCCGTGTTGATTCGAATAAGTTCACTGAAATAGGTACCAATTAAAGCAGGGTGCAAAAGCAACAAATGGATGGAAATAAGCAATCAACGTTATAGGAAGGAAGCCATTTGCATGTTTAATGGAGATAGGTTTGACCCTCCGTTACTGTTTACATGGTGATTAAAACTCACTCCAGGAAATTTTATGCAGCTATAAATGTAAAGGCTTAATTTTTTTTAAATATATCATATCAATCAAAAACGGAAAAAAAATGTCAAGTTTAAAATAAAGCTTAAGTAAATATGTTAACTAACATAAAGCTAAAATTATGATGAGTATTTCAAATTAAAAAACTAAGTAACGTATGTACTTACCGCTCGACACAACTTCCTGGGACACGCATAAAGATACAGAATACATCCTGACCAGTAGCAAAATATGACGATTATCAAGCAGAACTTCGCTAGGATCAGCAGCTGTAAATTATAATTGAAAGGTATTTAATATTCCCCGACAGGGTGAGGTAACGATGCTCTAGACCAGAGATTCCCAAACTATTTTGGGCAAGAGACCCCTTTTCCAAAATGATCAGACCCCCAAAACAAGAAACTAAGTAGACAAATTAGTTACTTTAAAAAGCCGCTTATTGACTTGTCGAGTTTTTCATCTTGTACGAACTTGTGCACGGTTATCGAGTTGTTGAGTTTTTCATAAGTACAACAATGATTTTTCCTACTAAAAAATATTATTCATTCTTATAACATGTAGGTAGACGAAACTCAACTTATACAGTATCTTGAAAGTTTCAAATAAGAACTTGTGTTAATTAATAGTGTTCGATTTTTAGACCTCGTCGACCCCCAATATCAGTTTTCGTTTGTGTCGACTACTGCGACAACATGGAATGATATCGATACTTTGGGAATCCCTGCTCTAGTCTGTAGTACCTAGGTTCTATGTAATACACGGCGAATGATGCATTGTTTTACTAACATGAAATTGGAGGCCAACCAAGGCTGTATTCAAGAAGGTTATAACCAAGTTAACTTGTAGATGCGGGTTGAAATTGTATATGTGAAATTCACTGTGGTTTCAGAACAAGCTTGAGTTTGTACGTGTGAACTGTAAGGTACTATAAGGGTTTCATTGAAGTATTACAAAGGTTTAATCAAACATCGCCACAAGTTGACTACATTTCGAAGGTGTAAGTAGCTGACAATCCAGAAATCTTATAACAAGGTGATGTACGGTTACGTCATTTCGACATCAAATAGTTATTGGGTTCTATAACTAGTCCCTAGTACCCTAGGACTAGAAACTAAGATCTAGCGGTCCGGAGCCTAGATTTGTGCCCGATTGATTGCAAAAGGCCCACCCCCTATTATACGTGATCTAAACATAACCACAGATTAGATAAGTTACTTCGTAACAGATATTTCACTCTCCGAGATCAAGTTAACAATTTTGAGCTCAATATCCGTGATATTAGGGATATTATTCCTTGACAGCGAAGCTGCTCGAACTAAGACCCCTGCGCCCACCAACCACGCACTCCCTTCGCACGCGTGAGCTATGCGCGCGAGCGGAGACAATCGGCTGGCGGAGCGGTGCCGCCAAAGTGTAGGCATTCATCGCTGTAAGTTAGGTCTAGTAAAGGAGGCCAGACATAACTGGATAAATGTGGGTGTATGTGCACCTTTATCTCATCATCTGATAATCTGTCTTCAGCAAGGAATCACACACTGCTGAGCTTAGACCTCTACTTCCTATTACCAGTCTACCTTCGTAGCCAATAGTAAACTGGCAAATGAAAAAAGAAAACAAATATTCAGATATCCAGAAGGAATTTTTCAGTTTTGAAACCTGCCAGACCTTCACATGGCTATCAAAATTCTCTGTCCACTTGTTAATGTAGTCCCATATATGTCACAATTGCAGTATCGGGAACAGCATGGCTATTTGACCAGCCACCTTCTCCCCTTGAGGGTCCAAAGTGTCTGTGAAGTAGGACACAGGGAACACAGACACTATGTCCAGGTAGAAGCCGAAGGAAGACATTTTTATTTCTGCTATATCTCTTCTTATATTCTGTAAAAATAAAACAATATTTTATATTAAAAAGTGCATTGTCACGAGAAATAAACGTTTGAGCAAAATTTCAGCTCAATCGAGTACCGGGAAGTAGGTCAAATTGAACTTGCAAGCTTTGATTACACAGACCTCGGGAGAAGGTAAATTATTATCGATGCAATACATCATTATTGTAAAACGTCGAATTAAAGTATTATAATAAGAAAGTTTTCATTTCATTTTCTGTCAGATGCAGAAGAAATGCTGAAGGTTTTTGGCTGCAGTCTCGAATAATTGAAGCTTTAAAACTTCAATTATTCGAGTCTGCACTTAAGTCATACATACTTTATGAGTGCAAATGATTGCATTGTTGATGAAAATGCCAAAGTCGCTATATGTATGCTTATTATTTGAGGAGTTCCCTTTATTTCTCTAAGATCCCATCATCAGATCCTGGCCTGATGACTATGGGGCCAAATGGGAAATATACCCTCATAAACAAAAGAAGAATTATGTAAATCGGTTCAGGCGTATTTGAGTATTCGATGTATAAACATAAAAGAAAACAAAATACCAATCGAATTGAGAATCTCTTCCTTTTTGGGAAGTCGATTAAAATTAATTATATTTTCAGTCGAAAGACGTTCTCTGCTGGAGTTACTTTTGCTCATTTTACACTATCTTTTTGACTTTGACTTGCTCTTATTCACAACCAGACAATTTATTTGTATGAGGCTCAAAAGTTCTTATTTGCCTTTTACATATTAGATATTTGAGATTCATGAGAACTGTAAGTATTCATAAAGTAGCCGTGTCGCCAATTTTTTCTTCATCATTGCATCCCACTGGAGGACGAAAACTGCTGGTACCTAGGCAAATATTCGTCCTCCAAAGGCTAAGTTGCGGTCCACACAGTTTACACTAAAACACAAGGATGACGATCCGGTCACAGTCTGGTTGCGGTCCCGTTTGCAGCCAGCCTAACCTTTCCTTTACACTCGAGCAAAACCAAAGCAATACAATAACGTTTACACCAATTGTGAATCAAACCTCACAATGTCATTAATTGATTTGAATTTAATGAGTACACGCGACCAAAGCTCCCTTTGTACCGGTCGACCCAATCAGGCTGGCTCTTTGTGTGCCATAATAATAACTAGAATAGCGAACGGGCCTTTATTAGCAACAGTTTATAGGGCATGTTAGCATTTACCTGACTGTACCTAAAACTTGTTATTTATTCTTATTGTTTTTTTGTTTTAGGGTCCGAGTGAATGGAATGGGATTCGTTTTTTAGTTATTTTATCAGTTGTGATTTAGCAACTAAGCTGTTCGCAGTTATCTCTTAGAATAAGGCTTGATAAGAAACGTAGATGTGCAATAAACTTTTACCTAGTAGTAGACCAGGTATCTAGCTTAAAAAAGACAATATGTTAGAACGCATCTAGTTCTGTTTAAGAGCGCTTATATATTTTTTACAAGTTTTTTATTAACTTGCAATGTATTTACGTTTTTGTATGTTCGGGTCAAATCTTGCAACTGAATTTTAAAGCAGTTATCCACAAACGATTTAAAATTATATTTTGCACACACTAGGTTTGGATGACAATGCACGGTAAGCTAAAAAGCTAACTTTCTATAAATCTATAATTTTGAAAATGATGGGAAGAACCTAGGCTTAAATAGTTATTTGGACACTTTTTCAACAGACAGACAAAACAATTATAAAATGCATTGTCATCCAAACCAGACATGTATGCAAAACTTCATCTTAATCGGATGAGGATAACTGCTTTAAAATTCAGATGCAAGATTTGACCCGAACATCATACAATACATACATACTTTACAAGTAAATAAAAAGCTTGTAAAAAAATTGTCATCATAGGTTTCATGACAAAATGTTAGTTGCCTACTTAGTATTTCACCTGTATCTTGGGAGCATTCAAAATATATATCTTGATATATCAACACTCTGACCTGGAACAACCTATATTTAGACCACGCAAATATTTTTCAACTTATTTATTTTTACAGATATTTCTTTTAGGAATCTCCAATTACAGACATGTACTTTCTAAGACCAGCGACGTGTAGGCGTTGTTTTCATAGTCCAATAAGTAGAAAAATAGTTTACCTAGAAATTCTACTTTTACCGAAACACGCGCGTGTAATTAAAGGGTTTAATGTGTAAGCCATGTGTGGCCTGCGGACGTCTTCGATAATCGGCGTAGGCGGGGGCAAACAACTTATGAACTATATTTTATTTTGTAACAAACTTTTACAAGAATATGTTTTTATTGATAATTGATACCAAAAAGCCAATTATCAATCGTGGAGTTAAAAATGACTTGTCATGTTTCTTTTGAAATCATTTGTGCGTGGTCATTTGGGGGAGTATTTTGTATTTGTTCTTGTGAGTTTGTTGTAGGTGCTAATGTAATAAACATTTATTAGATTAGACTATTAACGAATCACTAGATTTAACGTTGTATCTGACTAATTATGATGTTTTATACGGGCTCAACAAATTCCAAGTCATTAAAAAGCTGTGGCGCTTAATACTGATTTAAATCAGCAATATTACGTTAACCGCTTAAAAGGATTCGCACTAGAAAACAGAACAAAGAAACACTCAAACCCTACTAGATCCTGTTAGGATCTTACCTTACTCAAACCCTTTTGTCACAAACCAAACGAAACCCACAAAAACTACCTTTAGGGAACTCACATATAAAGAACGCCATCTGCTATGATCCACCAATAGTGCTCCATCCCACTCATATTATACACCGCAAACTTACCTTCTCAAAGGTAGCAGTAATGAGTTGTATATAGATGTCCAGCAGTAACCCAGAGACGACGATCGCACGGAAGACCCTCTCGACATCACTGTGGTGGTTCTGTAGCGCAGAGTAGGGGAACATGAAGCATATGTACAGTATCAGCACCATCAGGAAGTGGGCTATGTCGAACATGCGTGTCTGAAAGGTAACGGCTTGATGCCAAAACCATTTATTCAAATTAAGCCAAACATTACTTAAGACAGTTTCTCTAAAACGCCCTTATTTCATTAGTTTTGTAAATACTGCCTCTTTTAAATAACAGAAGCAATAGCTAACAACAAACTAAAAAAATAACCTTCTCCTTTCAAAGTTAGCTAAAACTTTGAACTGTCATCAAGGTAGTAAGTATTGTAGCTTTAGTTCTCGCCAATATTCTTGGCCGTCCTGAAGTTGGCTTTATACCTACATTTCCACTCACTACCAACGAAAACTAAACTAAACTAACTACCCAAAGTATAATTAGACCATTTACTTACAAAGTCTGTATCAGGCATCAGAATCCAGGGGAAGTTGGATCTTAGACAAATATAGGGTGCGTCTATCGTGGTCACGTTGCTGGACATCTGATACAGCTCCAAGAACTCCGTCGTGAAGTTTGACTTGCGTTCATTGTTCTCGTCTGAGGAGTTTACTAACGTTATGTTATGCAGGTTAGAGGGCTACGGCGTAGGCGGGTGCTACGGGAATTATGCAACGCCATTTTCGTAGCAAATCGTAACTTAGTATTAATAGTGTTTTGCTTACTGATTTCTTTTTTTTTGTTACTTCGTTATCCTATCTATAATTTTTTTCTACATTATATATAATTTTTTTTCAAAAAAAAAATGACTGACAAAATATGTACATAATTAAACACTAAACAAACTAATCGATACTAACTTATACTAAACCTAACAACTTACATATATATACAAAAGAAAAGTACTTGTTTCTTTTTTATATTAATGTCTTGTCTTATCTCATAAAGGATAACAATGATATATTGTTGTTTGCGGATGATACTTCACTTTTGTTTAAACTTAAACGTCAGCAGCTGGTTACTGACGATGTAAATAGCGCGATCTTAAAAGTAGTTCTGGAAGTTAGTACTGGTTCAATGTTAACAATTTACTTATTAATAAAAAAAAACAAATGCATTAAGTTTACCCTAGCTCACGTTAGGCAGGTGAAAACTGATGTAATGATAAAGGGCGTAAAATATCACAGTACTCTTAGGCTTAAGTTTGGATCCTAAGCTTCAGTGGGGCCCACATGTAGATAAATTGTCAAAGAAGCTAAGCTCAGCAGCATATGCTGTTAGAAAAATTCGTAATTTAACTGACATAGAGACAGCCCGTTTAGTATACTTTAGCTATTTTCATAGTGTAATGTCGTACGGTATTCTGGTGGATCATTCTTTTTTTGTTTTTAATTTATTTTAGTTACTTTTTAATCATGGTCTGGCAGTTTGAGTAGTTTATGCGGCCTACCCGAATGACCTTTCTTTGGTATTGTTCGTCGAATCGTTGAGTTCCTTTAATTCTGAGTTGAGCTGCTCGGTTCTTGACTCTGAGGTAGGTCTTGAGGTAACAATACATAATTTTAATGATTAAGCACACATCATACTATTTTGTTTAAAACTATTAAAACACAAACTTATTCTGCTCACCTGTCTAGATATTGAACTCTCAAGTCTGTGTCTTATTTTCTTTCTAATAAGGTTAAACACGGTAGGGTGCTCAGCGATAGCTCGCATGAAGTCTGTCCTTCGTAAAACCTTTATGGTTTATGTATATTGAGATGTAGGATCACTGCTATAAGTTTTAAACCCGTATTACAGAATCTCACTCAAGACTTCTGCATTTGTTTGAACTAGTTTCAACCAATAAAATGGTTTTGAACCAACTTTAAGTAATGTTTGACTCTTGAGTGAGGTTTTTTAATACGGGCCTTACATATCTAGAAGGAAAGCTGTAAGGGTCGAAACGATTTCATTGATTGCATGGATTGAAACTAATGTGGAAAGCCTTTAAAAAGTCATTATTAACTAAAAAAACGCATATATAATATTCTGCTAAGACATCGGATAGTTTTAAGGTTTATTTAGCCCATAAAACTACTGTAATTGTGACAATCTAAGAAATCCGATGACGGTTCTCATTTTACATGCCGCGATAACTATGTACGTAAGAAAGTGGAAATAAAATGCATCATCCAAATTAATTACTACGTTACCCGTACACTATACGAGTTTCATTCGTAAGCCTCAAGTTTAATTATTATTAAATATTTTTATAGCTGTCAAACCCGACTTTTTACATTGTTACGACTATAAGTGAATTAGTGGCATCCAAATGTAATAATTGCTCTGACTATGCGAGTATATAGTCCATAACTTCAGTTGGTGTGGTGCAATGTCGTGGTGGCTCAGTGGCTAAGATCTCGCCTCTCCTGCTTGAGGTCGTGGGTTCAAATCTGGGCAAGTACCAATGTGACTTTTTTTAATTCATATATACTTTCTAAGTTTATCTTGGATCACACAGGCAACGGTGATGGAAAACATCGTGAGGAAATCTGGATTTATGTATTTAATGTCTGAAATAGCAAAGTGAGAGACCTGTGGGCTTCCCAGAGGCGGCTTAATTAACTCAGAAACAAGAGGTGGCCACATCCTCACACGAAAAATAAAGGAAAGAGCCTTAATTGACTACCTTGAAAACTGATCGTCATAACGAGTTTCCCAAAGCGTTACAAAATGTGTAAGTACCTATCTACACTGACCTGTAACTCAACATAAGTAGCCGCCTTCACAGTAACTTTGGAAGGAATCGAGTAGAACAGGCTTAGCAAGTACCTGGAACAAAATTACCGCTTGTCTCACCGACTTACTGAGGGAGCACCTTCCTTAGTGACCGGACGATGTATTTAGAAAACAACTTTTGAAGAAGTTGAGTATAATTGAGTCTTATGCCCGTTGATGTCCGTTTTAAAAACGCACATCAAAAACTCGATTCACACGGTGTAGCTGTTCCCATAGGATCTTCATAGAAGCTCAAAGAACTGCTTGTATCACTAAAGCCGTCGTAATCATAATCAGCCAGCAGTAGTATTCCGTCTGGGTTCGAACCGGCCTACAACTCGTAAGTCGGGCCCGTTTACTGGTGTACACTGTAGATACACAAAATAATTTAAGTAAAGTATTTAAGTGCTGTGGTAACTTCCTAAAAAAATAAAGTAAGTATGAGAAAAAAGTGAGTTGGGTAGACATTCCTTGTATACTTAATTAATTTCAGTAATATGATATTATATCGGGCATACCTGGAAAAGTACGCATTCCATATCACTTTTATGATTATAAATAGGCTATTAAATTACGAAAATTACATGTCATATGCATTATTACTTTGCCTACCCTGATAATAAGACTATAATAAAATTACTTAAATTCATAATGCTGTTTATCCGATTCATTGAAACCGTTTTCAAAAACATCTAGCTGTGGGGGCGAACAAATATTTCGTGGCACGCCTGTCGTGTCAAGCCCCATAGAAGTTGATGACACGCCTATAGTGCCATCAGTCTTGTGAAAAATCTTTTTATTCTTATTCTTATCGGTTAAGTGCAAAAAATATCCTGACATACACATATGTATTTACATGTATAATGGAAAACCTATTGAATACATACAGTTCCATATTTGAAAGCAATTATGGGACTCTCATCATCTTTGTCTGACAATATTTCAATGACTCCTCTCTTGATGGAAATCATACCACTCTTCACCACACCTTGTCTCCAGATATGTTGTCCAGCCAAGTACCTCATGACGCATCAGTAGCGAGATTTGACAAATAAATGATTCCCCTGCAAGGGAAAAAAGTGTCAGTAAAGTTTTTAAATAAAGAACTTTGAAAACAAGATTAGTACATTCTTGATTAAGGGCGGTAAGTAAGGCATTACGATCGAAGCTCTAGGAGAAGCCCGAAGTCGAAGACTGAGGGCTTTCTGAGTCGAGGTTCGTAATTCCCGTACCGCCCGTGAAATATACAATGTTTTTCATCACATTTGCGAGTAATAATTATGAATTATAGGTTTAATAAACAAGTCAGCACAGCTGTTATTACGAAATACGTGAACTTTTTTTTAAGTGGTTGGCGTATTTTTTCCCACACCACAGATTATACAGTGTTTCGTTCAGAAACTTTAAGGGCAAATGTATACAGCCATGACGGAGTGTAAAAATAATTAAATAATTTCGACGTTTATATACTATAACTATTAAAATCGATTATTAAGAACATTATTTGAGTATTTAAGTTACATGTAGCGAGATTGCAAAGAAATTCCTGTTTAGATAACATTTTAAGACAATTTTTCAAATGCATGTAAACTCCTTGCTTGAACTTGCATGACCTGTGTGCTGTGCCATAAATTAAAAAAATATTACTTACCGCCCTAGGGTTTCATGACAAAAAGAAAGCCCAAGGGTTTTATATGGGGCATTACGGCCAAGTAAACCTGTATGTTTAGATACTTTTTACGTGCAAGTGTGATGAGAAAGGATTAATGAGACTCTAGTTTAGCCTGAAAATCTGCGATAGTAATAGTTGAATATCAAAATAATAATTGTTGAATATCAGTAACCACAGCACCCACTTTTATGAAAAATTTATAAGCACAATATAATGAAATGTTGTCGAGCAAAATCCAAAAAGAACTTTTTCTACATTATGGATGATAAGCAGAAAAAAGATAGGCTGTAATGGTTGACCAATATTCATCAATCAACTTTAGCGAAACTAAAAATGGCGGCTGTATAATATTAGTTTATATAGAACCACAAAAAAAGGCGAAATTCTGCCGTAAAACTGAAAGATTCTACTCCAACGATGTTCCACTTAAAACACAGACAATAGAAGACTAACAAACTTTAATAAAATGTGCACGGAGCAGCTCTTAATTAACGAAAACTTCCTTTCAATACAATATCATTATCCAAAAGCTCCAAAGTAAACGCCCACAGCCCACTACGTTTTTAGGAACTTCGTGAGAATTAACAAAGATATTGAATTCAGCGGAAACTTCGCAGTCCCCATTACAAAGTTATTCTGTAGTTAGTATAAATTACACTAACTAGTGTCTCTAAACAGTAAGGAGTTATGGAAATTCCCGACATTATTGTCAAAGATTAGTTCCATCTGTAACGGTAGCGGCAGAGTCTGTAGTTGCTCCGATCTCAGTATCCCCGCCTTCATTTGCCACAGTTGCAACTTGTACATAGTTCTTACACTGGTGTACCAACCAAGCCGGTGCTATACTCAACTGTAGGTAGTTCATCATATAATGGTACTGAAATTAAATTAATTGAATAATAGATTAATTAATTTACTAACAATTATTCATAAGTATTAAAAACTGTACATACAATCTGATAATGAATATTCATGAAGGTTTTTGTTCAATGAATTATGAATTTTCAACAGTAATCACACATTAATGTATAAATAATATTTCGGATAATGTTGACAAAGGACGGGCAATTTTGCATTTATGAAGTCATTGTTTGGATTTGATCCTGTTGATCTCTCTCTCTCTCTTCTCAGAAACTTTGAAATAACCCGTGTGGGAAGTTAAAACGTATAGAATTTCAAAGGTATATTGCTTTGCCGCAAAAGGGCTTTGCAAAGCTTGCACATCAGTCATTTAATGCGTCATAGCTGGCGTAAATAAGCTGTTTTTCGTAAGGGAATAGTGATACAGCTCCGACACTATTGTAACTTACTGGGGCTGCCTCAGTTTATGTATGACACAATGTATGAGATGAAATAAATATTTTTGTATTTTCTTTTTTTGTTAACATAAGAGAGCATTGATTTGTCGGTACATAATTCAAACAAAAATCGGCTAATCAGTATTTAAACTAATGTTCAGATGTGTTCAGGAATGAAAAAGGAAGGAAGAGATGCCATCTTGGTAGGACCAAACAAACAAAACAGACACACACGACAACTACGTATGCTTCCAAGTTGGGGCGCCGTGTTGTGGAAATCTACGACGTCTAACAGTCAGTAATTTATTATGGCTTTATTTGTTTTTTTAATTCTCGGCGTTGCGCCGAGCGATGAAAATCCAATGATTTTACGATACACGAATGATGAATTTGAATCTTGCTGGGCGTCTAGATAATACTTATGTATGTGATTGACATGCGCTACAGAAATGTTGTTGAGACATCTACCATCCCGCACTGGGCCCGCGTGGTGGATTACGACCCATGCCCTCTATCACAGAGAGGAGGCATGTGTCCCTGCAGTGGGAACATTAAAAGGCTGATGATGACAGAAATATTACGTGGTCGATCTCAAACATTTGGCATTTTGCCAATGAGGGCTTCCGATTTTGTGCCCAGTTTAACATCTATATTTAAGGACCTTCCTTAAATATATATGTTAAACGTTGGTATAACGCGCACGAAGGAGAAGTTTGAAAGCAGCATTTCTAATGCTGTTGAAGTGCAATTAAATATAAAATAGAGTTTTGTGCAGCCCCTTTTTTCGAAAAAAAGGTGAATAATATTTTCTGAAACATAAACCTCTATTAAAGAAGCGGTTGGTTAACGCGCACGGAGGAAAAGTTTAAAAGCAGCATTTCTAATGCTGTTGAAGTGCAATTAAATATAAAATAGAGTTTTGTGCAGCCCCTTTTTTCGAAAAAAAAGCTGAATAATATTTTCTAAAACATAAACCTCTATTAAAGAAGTGGTTGGTAAAACCCATTCCTATCTTAATCTGCCATATTCTCTATATACTCGCGCTAAAAGCCAAAAATACTACTATCATGCAGTTTGACATTTTGAAGACCTCACTCTATACCAGCGCCCGACTTCAAACCCGGTAGCTCCCATTGCTATCGCCAACAAAACGTCACTTTGTCTAGAGTGTCGGTCTGGTGGATCACGCAGACAAATGAATATCATTTTTAACCCACTTCCCAAAAAGGAGGAGGTTCTATGTTCGACTTCAAGTTTGTTTTTTTTTTTTTTTTTTTTTGTGTATGTTCACCGATTACTCCGTCAATTGTGGACCGATTTTAAAAATTCTTTTTTTGTTTGAAAAAGTATGTTCCGAAATTGGTCCCATTTTAATTTGGTGAAGATCTGATGAAGAACTTCGGAGATATACAACATAACTCTTCAATAAATAACGGCAAATCTCTCGGGATTGCTGCAATCGCATGTCTGTTTGTTGTTTATAACATTTCATAACATAACATCACGCCAGTTCGCTCTTAAGGGGTAAGCAGACCTCTCATTTCACCGGTTATACTAACTTAATTTTTTGAAGTCGGTGTCCATAACGCGAAAAAATGGTACCTACGCTAGACACCGACTTCAAAAAATTAAGTTATTTTTCACTTTGTAGTTTGTATTTGGAAGTCGGTAGTATTTTTTTGCAAAAAGTTTTTTTAGTTGAGTTTATTAGACCATTATGTAAGTGTAAAATGGGGGAAGTAGCGAGTCGGCCCCAACACAAGTATTATTAATAACTTAATGGGGCTGCCTCATAAAACACATATGTAATGACTTTGGAATAATAAACAATTTATTATTTTATCATTTACAGAAATATTTTCAAGTAAGGCTCTCGCAAACCTCTTGGTGAATACAAGGTGGCCCTTTAAATGTATGTTACCAGTGCATATCATAGATGCAGATTTCGTAGCAGACTATACATATGCAAGGACTCTGCTCGATTATGTAGTATGCGAGAAAAAAGTGCATTAGGAACTTGTACACCACTGAGATAAGGATGAAGATCTGAAACAAGTAAGCAAACAAGTAAGGGTCTGCGCACACCGAGACATGACAATGTGCGTACTTATTATGATAACAATACAATACTGATTCTGTTTACTAAATTACACACACACATTACATTGTTACATTGTTTATTTAGTACACTGGCCTTCAAAACTTAGTACCACGCTTTTGAAATTGTAATTTCTCCTTAACTATAGATCGCAAGTTTGGTCATGCATGGAGTACTGCTCTCACCTCTGGGACGGATCTGCCAAATACCAACTTGATGTACTTGAGTCGATTGACAGACGGGCCAAGATGCTGATCGGCAACGATGCGCTGGTCGACTATAAGCTCCAGAGACTTGAATATCGTCGACGAGCTTCCAGCCTGTCGGTTTTCTATCGGTTACATTTCGGGGAGTGTGCGATGAAACTGCACAATTTGATTCCGCCTAGATCTTTCTATCATTGGACTACAAGACGTATGGAAATGCGCCATCAATACATGGTGGATATCCCACCCATACGAACAAAGCGTTTTGCAAATATTTTAATTGTGCGTACAGCTAAGGAGCTACAACCTAGGGGTCATTATGTCAAAAATGAATAGGTTACTTCTAGGCTAGCTTGCTTCACCGACCACATCATCACGGCGAGATAGTGGTCAAACGGGAGCAAAATATTATGCACATAGGGTATTTTTTATCCCAAGAATAAGATCCCTTGGGATAGTTTTCGACATACACGCGGGCGAAGCCGTTGACCGAAGCTAGTTAACTATAATATCAAAGAAGTTGATGAAATTTTCTATAAAACTTTTTTATTTCAAAATTCTGACTTCTATTCTATTCATCTCAAAAAAAACGTTGATACTAAAATTGTGGTACCAAATTTTGAAGCCGAGTGTGTTTTCAGAGAGAAATGGTATTGTTAAATTTCACATGTTGCATTCGAATCCCCTCACTGTATATTTATGTAGTAAATAAATTTCTATATTGTATGGGTATTTTAAAAAGCACGCGTATCATCCTAGCCTAATAGATACTAGGCTACATATATATGCTAGCTATCAGATACAAAAATTACATGCTACAATACGTAGAGTCAAGAAATGAATATGTCCGTTAATGAGGCTTTTCAAGAAAATTCAAGCCAGCAGTTGGAGCCACTTGGGCGA
Organism: Orthosia cruda; assembly: GCA_964057195.1. Classification (NCBI taxonomy): domain Eukaryota; kingdom Metazoa; phylum Arthropoda; class Insecta; order Lepidoptera; family Noctuidae; genus Orthosia; species Orthosia cruda. The sequence continues at coordinate 18,824,087 of OZ059826.1, read as the reverse complement.
GTCTTCTACTTGGAAAGCGTAACTTGGCATTGAGTCATTGACTAAACTAAATTTGACTAATGTAGGAAAATATAAGGTTTAGTCAGGTGCCCGAACCTGACGTCTCAGTGCTCGCCACCAAGTGTACGTAATTTCAGAAAACCCTCATTTTATTAGCATTCGTGCACTGATAGATAACGTACGATCTAAACCGTTGGCTAGAAGCATCGCATTTTGCACAAGAAATGCTTACCATAAACAAAAGAAGGATTTTTAAAATGCTTTCCCGAAAGAGGTTAAACAGGGCATGAGATTTTGTTTTGATGTTTAGCCGATGGAAAATTCCATCGTGTGCGCGGCATCTTATAAGTAAATTGACAGTTGGAAAAGGCTACATACTTCAGCTATGTTCAAAAGGAGTTTGATTGAAACATGCTCAACATTTTCACTCCTTGACCATAACCTGAGACTTCGCATAGCTCATTTATATAAATCATTTTACCAATATACCCGAAACCGTTGGTTCCAAGCGCTCATAACAATGGCAGTTGTAATTTTTTTCATTCGCCCCCTCCCACAAGAAATTTCCGAAGGCTTTGTCTTTCATGGCCTTTATTTGAGAGAAGTGTTCAGCTCCATCCGCAGTCGCATTTGTGGTTAAAAACCGAAATCTTTAGGCGCGTACGCACGTACGAACACGAACATAGCGAACACAAACACCAGACCCGAACATTTGGTTCGTACGTATGGACGGCATATTCGAACACGAACGCAAACATAGTTCGAGTCGAGTTCGCGAACAACAGTCGTGAACTCTATCTTAGTAGCCATGACGGCGCCGTTGGAAGTGGTCGATTGTGAAGTAGCGGAGAATTTTTTAAAGCTCTTCGAACACCGTCCATACAGAACACACTACAAGGATCGCCGCGAACATGTTTGACGAACAGAGTGTTCGAAGTTCGATAGTGGTACGCACGTGCGAACCAAGTTGTTGCGTATCATGTAACGCAACAAATTTGTTCGTACGTGCGTACGCGGCTTTTTACTAACTTTGATTTAGACCCTAAACAAGGTTTTTTCAAAAGTCGTGGTCCTGATTCACTGACTGACTCATCAACGCATTGCGGAACCCAAAACAAATAGTTGACATTTGAATGACGTTGAATTCGGCTTTTTTGGGGATTCCCATGGGATAGAAAAGAAATATAGAATGGATGAAGTCGTATTAATAAAAGATGCCGTGTCCAGCATGGGAATACATATAGATCCAGGAAGAAAATTATGTAAAAGAATTGCTTGAATGTAACTTACGCATTCCCCACAGTACCCACGGAGGGCACACACTGACACTCCTATGCATTCGTTCGTACATCTTGACGACATTAGTTAATTATTTCTCATCAAATTATAAAATAATTGAACATTTTCCCATTGTATCAACAAACCATTCAAACTTGGGCAACCTGATTTTTACATTCGAAAAATGTAATAATATTTTCTTTATTGCACGGGCTTAAAAGAGCTTCTCACGGAATATCATACAAGAAAAAATACACTGGTTTATAGGTTTAATATCAAAGAGAGCAGCCATTCTATTAGGAACATAAATAATTAGAAAGAAACCCATTACATTTTTACGTACCATCTTGGCATTTCAGCGAGAGGCCAAATGAAATGCCATATTTTGCCGGATATTGAAATTTTACTGCGGGCTGCTTCGTTCTCAGCGGTGGTCGTAAAGTAAGTGTGGAGGTACTGGGGGCCGGCAGGAGCTCGTGATAAACTGACACCGTACTCACAAGTCTTCAGCGATGGATTTGCAATAAAACCTCGCATTGTGGGGGTTTCGCAATCGACGTGCACAAACGGCACCGGAAAATATACCCTCTTCTGCAGTAGCAACGAAAGAATAATTCATATTCACGATGTGCGCGGACGGGCGGGGTGGCGGGGGTGGCCATCCATTTTGCATGGTTATTTTGGCGAAATCCCCGCGTATTCTGCCCTCATGTAATTAAGAGATTAAAAGATCAGTGAGCGCCGCTGAGCGAACTCGGCAAGATTTTTATGAAAACATTTTTCATCACAATATGCAATAACCCACACACGTCCTATTTTCAGGCAAGGCTGTATACACTCATGACTTAGCCGTTTTCATGATGTAGTCGTGATAAAACTTACGGTAATGGTGTGCTCAGCTACACGATACGTGTAATGAAAAATTCGTAGAATAATAACTTAGGTACAAAATGCTTAGGTGTTCATAAATATGAAAATGTTTTAATGAAAATATTTTTCAGACGTACCTATTTTACGAATTATTGTTAAGGTACTTTTATTCTAATTTAGCCGAGTACTAGATATTTTAAAAGAAATACATTGTACACACATTGTAGGACTGGACGTATGTATCTACAAGGTAAAATAGTAACCCAACTGTAGTGAAAGAGGTCTCGATACCAAACTATAAACCTACAAGTGAAGTGAAACATACCTAAACGAACGGATCACACAGAAAAAGTTTACTAACGTGAACAACACCAATTTCACAATGTTAAAGCCAAAAGGTAACGTGAAAGGCTACCCATAGGAGTGCAGTACGAAATGTACGAACACACGGCCCTAAAGTTATACGAGCTTACACCTGACGGCCATCAAAATTAAAATATACCCGTGCGAAATATTGAACGCGTACTAAAATACTTTTTATCGAAATAACTCATTATTTAATTTAAACTAGCACTAAGTGCAAACCCATGACGTGTCCAGGCTATCTCTCTCCCTTCTGGGTTATCTGGAAGAGATCGCAGAACGCGATAAGGCCGCCTGTTGTATGTTTTTTTTTACTTTAGGGTTTCCGTATGTACCACTGTTTTTATTTTGGTGTACAATAAAGAATAATAACTTTGAGGTGGGTTTGAAAGCTTTTTAATTAACTTTTATAATAAAAACAAAAACAGGTTAATTTAGACAAGCATGCTCCATTGTCGACCACATCATCGCTTACCATAGGGTGATATACTGGTCAAACCCAAGCCTTTCAATAATTCATAAAGAATTAAATGTATTTCCAAATTATTTATTTTCGGTAAAAGTAAATAAAAGTAAATATAAGTACGTAAATACATAACTTACTTTCATAACAAACCAAATTACATAAATGTCCTGTTTATGTATGTAATAAATTAGTAATCCACTGAAATGAATGCCGTGAATGTGTCCGTGGCATCAACAGTGGGCCCTATCAGAATATCAGCGCAGCGTTATTTTCTTTTTAATATCTTTGCACATGCTGAGATAGGAGCCTTTTTGGTCTCGCACGGGGTTATTTTTTTTATTATTGTTTGTGTTGCTTATCTCGTGTCTCCTGTGCGGGTCACAAATAAATATTTTTCTTTCTTTTCTTTAAATGCCTCTTTTTTGTTATTTTGTCCAATTTTGCCTATATTTCAGTGAAACTTGTTTAATGTATGTTAGTTGGAAAGTATTAAGTTCATTGTATGTACTCGTATATATCATAAGTTCATAACTGTTTTGAAAAACATGACAGCAATAAAAAAAGTTTTATTACCCGATGGTTCATTTAGCCGAGTGTCCTCAATATCTATATATGACTTCATTGTGAAAAAATATGACACTACGTATCTTTATTTGCACGATTTAAACAAAAGAAAGGATATATTCAAATACTTAAATTAAATATCTATAAAAAGGTCTCTAAAATTCCTTTAATGACACAATTAAACTTTCTGTACCACAATACAGAAAAGGCATAATGAAATTTAATCATATTTAAACCAAAGCAAACTAATATCATTACGACTATGAGGGTTCCTTTGAAGGCCTGTTAATTAATATGGTACACAGAAAAGTAGATTAAATTTGTATCTACTTCAAAATAAAATTATTATTGGCATCAGACTTTCCTTTACTTCAATGGAGTCATCTTTATCGATTGTTACCGAGTACAGTCAAGTACAACATAAGTTAGCCACTCAAAAACAAAGCTGAGAACATACCTGAAACGCTGCCCGCGGACAAAGACGAAAGCCCGAGAGCCCCGAAAGCCTGAAAGTACGTAAAATTTAAGTGAACTTAGTTAGTCAGTCTTCAACGGGCTCCGGTCACGTCCGCCGTCTGCGAGGGAACCCGAGGGAAAAAATCGTGAGAGAGGTGATTGAGTTAGAGCCTCGGCTCGAGGAAATGGCCGTCCCCTGTCGTAGTGTAACGCAATCCGCGGCTGCCGACCAGCCATTTGCGCGGGATTCTGTTACACGCGGCTGTGTTATGACTGGAAGTGATATTGTCTTGTCTAAGATATGAGGGACATGTATATCTTGTATGTATGTATGTTTTGTTTATGTAATATTCTTCCCCCATCGATGGGGTATCAAAATGAAGGGTTATAGGTGATAACAAAAATATATACTACTTATATATTTAAAAGTCATTCGAAAAAAAATATATAGTTGTGTAGTGTAGTTTTCTTGTAAAAGAGATGTGTAACTTTTTTTTTAGTGTTAAATAAAGTATATTCTATTCTATAACTAAAAAGTTGTAAATAAAAAATTAATCAAAAAACCCTACTGCAAAGATGTAAACAAGAAGAAAACCATGCTGTGCAGTCGGAGGATATTTATAGTTTTGGTCAGCCAGCTCGCTATTATTTAAATCCTGATATATGTATCTTAATCACTTTCCTCCACATACACTATGCACTTACCCTCTTTACCCGTCACTTGGAAGTGTCTCACATTTGTTATAACTATTATTTTCTAACCTTACATTTCTTTTGGAGTGCAGCGTTGAAACAAATTGCATCACATGGGTCCGTCCTAGCTTATTTAGATTAGAACTGCAATGAATGTAGTCGACATTAAAGACACATTATAACGATCAATTTAAGAGTATGTTTTATTTCTGAAAGATGCTACAAGCAAATTTTCCAATAGATATTTTTAACTCAAGAATAAATAAAAAGTTGTTTGATTCTATACAATAGCTTTCAAACCGCTGTATTTATTCCTCACGTAAAATTTATCAGACTGTTGAAAAATATACCCTAAAACAATTGAATATCTTGCTATAAGAATCCTGATCACACTAACAATCACAACCACTACTACCAAGAAGCCTTTAAATCTGAAATCACTCCAGATTTCTGAAGCTAAGACTAAAAGTCCACTTTTCAATAAAGCACTTAAGACCATTGGCATTCACTGACGTATTTTACGTGAATTGCGACTTCTAATTACTTTAGTTCAGTGAACAACTGTGTTCGTGACTTCGCTCCTACTAACGGAGCTCATTGGGAACAAATGAACTAGGTCTCAATGGCGACTCGCTGTAAGTGCCCTCAAATAAAGACTCGATAATATGGAGGACAATTCAACGGTGGAAAAATGGGAAAACGCTTTTTGATTTGTGTTGTAGTAACATAACATAAACTCACGCCTTTTTCCCATGGACCCCCATGCAGGCAGAAACTACAGAACGCCACGTGTTGAACGTGTTGTAGTCTTTATTGTTATTTGGTATTCGGTATCGATGTCCGGTATTTGTTAGCGATATTGTAGATTTCTAAGTAGATTATCAAGTTACCCAGCGACTGGGTTATGGAAGTCCGAGACTAAGCTTTTAGTTTCTTGTCACTAAAGACAACGAAGACGCAGTCAGCGGTTGTGTAGTTAGTTCTTCATCATCATTAACCACAGCTTGACATCAACCACGGCTGAAGCATGGGCCAGTATTTTCTTGTGCTAGTCACCACCCTACTGTGGCAGTCTCATCTAGGTTTTACCCGCAGTGGCAGCAATGTCTTCCGCCCATCACACCGCGCGCCGGCTTTAGTCACATAAAATGAAACAATTAGATTTTATTGTTCAATCGAAATTACATATTACCAATCACATCAGCGTTACGTGAATTTCACGAAATAATTAAATTTGTACAGTTCTGTACAAACATTCCCACTTTGAACGTACAGAAATGTAACGGTCTAAGACCCGAGTAAGGAGCGACCCTCACCCATTTTTTTAATGGATGAAAAGCATTTTATATCAAATTTAATATGGTAAAAAATGGGTTCCCTATTTGAAATCGATTAACGTGATATCGAATAACACATGCTCGAAAACGTTATTTCGATAGTAATTGTAATCGATAAATTATGAGCGCGGTAGTTCACTACCTTGATGCATCAAAATCTCGACAACTAGAAGCTCGAATCATCGCCAGCACGAAGGTTCATTATCTTGAAACATAATTTGTCGACCAACCGTCTAATCGATGTTTTTGGTACCTATAATTTTTGCATTTTCCGAGACCGACTTCGGAAAAGAAAATTATTTTTCGCTTTGTGAACGAAAAAGGGAACTCGGTAAAAAATATATCGCGAGTGGGTTATCTGGAAAATTCATGTATAATGAATTAAAAATGCAGCAATGAATTAAAGATCAGTGTACGTTTACCTATATATGTCTCAATTGGAATACAATTAACGGTAGCGTCTATAGAATACAATTAAGAACTAAAGAAGGCCTTTCGGAAAACATAATAATAAGCCCGGTTTGAATTTACCTTTATTCCTTATACGGAATCTATACCTAAAGATTAGATAATAGACATAATCATGTATCGGAAAATTTAAGATATCTCAGAGGAAATCATAAGTCACTGTATTCGTTGCTATGTTGATAATAAACGCAATTATCTTGTATTGGGAAAATATTACGGGTTGCCTTAACTTTTTGACCCGACTAGATGTCTTTGTAACGAAACATGCTCGTGTAGGTAATTCAAATAACTTATGTCCAATTATAAATATTCGTGACATCGCCACAGGCCTAAAGGGCCTATACACGTAACCGCGTTGCGGTGCCACAACACAAAGCGTTCACCACTCGTATTCCTTAAACCGGGGCGTTCCTCTACTAATGATATCTAGATATTAGTGTCAATGTATAACATTATAATTTTATAACTGGGTAGCAGTTGATCGTGATGTTGAATCGTGATTGTCTCCAAACGTCCTACAGATGCCAAAATTGGCGGTGCCGCCAATTTCGTGTTGCCGCGCCACTACGCGGGCATGTGCACAGGCCCAAAAGGAAATGACGGGATGAAATGGACATTTTCTATAATGGCTGGGCTTAAATTGCATTAGATAGAAAGAAGTGGAAGGATTATGAGGCTGCAATGGGCAAATCCAGGCTAACTATAAGAATTGTTTGATAAATGAATAAATAAATAAACGAGATAAATTGTTTTAATACGTTTATAGAATTTATTATACACTATACTTACCCATGACAATCTGCCAGAATACCGTACTAAATGAAAGTTACAAAAACTTTGACACTCAGTGGATTAAATCCCACACTTCACATAGACTCACAACAACCACGCACACACACACACACAAACACACAGAAACATAATTGCATCAACAAGTGAAAGTCCAACTAAACGTAACACCCTGGAGATCCAACTTTGGACTACACTTTGTCCTTAGATTTACTAGAACTAATTTCTAGTTCTAGTAAATCTAAGGACAAAGTCACAAACAATTAAACGTTGAAAGCTAAACTTTCGTATCACAGAACTGAGCCAATTAGAAATTTAGTCGAACTTCATTAACTCTAAGTGGATACTGGAAGTTCTGTTCAGCGGTATGACAGGATATGAACGGCTTGGGGAACTGGTATTAATTATGAATCGCAATGTTACATTTGTCGGAGTTTGGAGGGTAAGTAATCGGTTTGTTTGTAAATAGTAAAACAAGGCAGCAACTGACCCCGGTTTTGGAAATTTATCATCGAAACCACATAAATTAAACGCAATTCAGGTGATGCGAGCGCTTGTTAAAAGTGTATAAAACCAATCACGTTATGAGGGATAGAAAGTAGTTAAGGGGCTGAATACTCAAAATAGGCTTTCTTTAAAACTTTTTTTAGCCACATCTATTGAAGATGTGGCAGCAGAAAAAAGATATGTTAATCTTGATCATATTTCCGAAAACTTCTTTGTGGCCGAAACACGTTTACGCACAAAAACTTCGATATATTTTAATGGCAAAGTAACCTCTTACTTCAAAAAGTTTTTCCGGTAATATTGACCAGCGTACATTGGTACAATTAACAACAATAACGTATCATAACAGGACGCAAAACTTCATTGTCGTATATATTGAAGTTTCATTCATTATTTTTAAGTAATTCATATTATTGTGTTTTGTAAAAAAAGTCTATACAAATTCTATCGTGCTTCTCTTTCCATCCAGTGCAATTCGACAGTGACCGCTTTGCGGCGTTGCTAGGTGGACGTATGTCGCTTTTTTCCGCAAAAAGCATAAAAATATCCATTTTATTTCTCGTCAATTCAATCTGTCAAAAAAAATATCAGGTATAATGCAGCCAGATCATGTAGCCTGGTGGCTTTAATTGGAACTAACGAAATCACAAGTAATATCGTCAAAGTCTGTATTATTTTTATTTTCTGGCACTACTGCTGTCACTGGCATCTATATTTTTGTTGTATTATAAACGACTCATGTCGTTTAGTTTACTTACTAAGTCCATAACTAAAAAGTATTTGAACCTCTTTGAAAATTCAACAAATGTTATCTCAATTTGAATTAAAAAATATTTAAAATATAAGTGAGGTCGAATTCGATTTTAATCTTCTTCGTTCATGTGAAAACAATAGAAGCAAAACACACAGAACATGGAATGGTCGTAACAACCGCGCTGGCAGTGTCTCGAAATGACAGAACTAATAAAATTCTCCGTATCCATTTGTTTCAATCTTTGTTTCTTTCTAACATACGGCACCTAGAAATGACCAAAAAAAAAACCCGACTGCTTAAAAAGCGAACTAAAAAGACGTAAACAAGAAGAAAATGATGCTGTGCAGTCGGAGGATACATATTCGCGAGCTGGCTGACAAAAACCAGATGTATCCTCCGACTGCACAGCATGATTTTCTTCTTGTTTACGTCTTTTTAGTTCGCTTTTTAAGCAGTCGGGTTTTTTGAATTTTCCAATTAACTTTTTTTATTTACAACTTTTTAGTTTTTTTTTTTTAATTAGGTATATTTAAACACATAAGTGTTATATATTTTTGAAATCACCTCTTAAAACCCTTTATTGATACCCCTCCACAAAATGGCGCCCAAAATCCGCCATTTTTTTCTTTTCAAATTTTTATGTAGCCAGTGACACTCGTAGGTTTAAGACGAATCGATTGACGTAAGAATAATCAAAACCGGCCAACGCGTTTGGTCTCTAGAACGCCACATAGGAACAAACATACATACATACATAGACTGATAAACACATTACCCTCCTTCGGCAGTCGGGTAAAAATTTCAAATTCGTGAGAAATAGATTATCATCATTGTTTCAACCAAAAAACGTTCACATGTGGACATCTATCGATCAATGTGGTGATGGTGTGGTGAATCACCACATTGATCAGTCCTGTATTTCTCGCTATTAACTATCCCAATTGCAATAACGGGCTACAATAATAGTTTGTTAATCTATTAATATTGTTAAGCTAATTATTAATTGATCTTATCATTTTACCAAATCGGCACTGATAATTCTTATTTATAAACAATAAATCCGCCGATGTGTATTCTGCTCATCTGAACCTACGTTTCTCAGACATGGTCACTCAAAGACTTACACTTGGGGATTGCCAGAGAGTTACGCAGCATTCTGGATGTAAAAAGAACATACCGAATTCTGTTAAAAAGGCTGCTCGGCTCAAATGGGCCGATGCCATTACGGCTCACGTTAGTTGCATGCAAATTGACCGCTGGGCAAGCCTTCACAATCCTGAAGATGGAACGCACCGTTGAGGCCGGCCCAGAAATAGGTGCCGAGATGATTTGGACGCGTACCGTGAGGGCTGGTTCTAGACGGTGCGGGAAAGAATGTCTGGAATGACTTGGGTGTACTCTTATGAATTTAAATGGGGATGGCCAAAGAAAAGATTGATGGACTGTGTGGGGAGTGATATGAAACAAAATGGAGTCAATTATAGCGTGATGGGGGACAGAACGATATGGAAGAAGAAAACGTGCTGCGCAGACCCCAAGTAACATGGGACAAGGGCAGGAAGATGATGATGATTTTGGAGTTTTACCAGTAAAAATGAGTAAATCTTAGGTTTTGTCGGTAAATAATAGATTTCGGTTTTACAGTAACATATACGACACATATACGTGGTTATGAGGTATACACGGTATTTTGTATATATGTTTTTTTTTTGTTTTTTTATGGTATGCGTCGTGCCTGGCGCATATACACCTTTTTCTTTCTTTCTATTTATAACAAACAATAGCAACAAATCGTTGCAGCAGTTCTGTAGTGATACGCATACAATCACATACAGCATTTTTATTTATAAAGATAGATAAAGTTTTGCATAGGTGGTAGGTACTATTGGGAACAAACAGTCTCCCTAGTACCACTAAGTAAATGGTGGTACTATAGAGAACAAAATTTCCCGTTAGTACCACCGGTGGTACAGTTCGGTGGTACTAATGGGAACAAAGGGCTTTTTGCGCCCTATCTATTTGTTTTTAAACTCTAATACACAGAAAAAACGGCACCACGTGACCTCACCACAGTGGGCTGATGTATATCAAAACCCAGTAAGTGCCTTTAAACTATTATATTCCAGGATAGCGCAAAAATATACTATGATTTGAAACAGGCTATGGAAAGTTATCTTTATAGTAACTAAATGACATATCAATATTTCAAGAGAATACTAAACAAGGAATAAGAACCTACGAATTGTACAAATGATATTAATAGTGTCCTAAATTCTATTGGATATTTTAAATATGCATAAAAAAGACAATTCCGAACCTAGTAAGTTCTGGATATTTGCAAATTTAAGATATTTTATAATTTGATGGGACTTTCCTATTGTAAATAATGATTAAATTGATTAATGAAAGCACCAAATCTCAATTCAAATTGAAAGTTTTAGTTTAACGTTACAAATTCCATTTCAGTATAGTAGAACTCATAAAAATAATATAAATAAAATTAAACCGTTATAAATAAAATGTCACCTATTGTGTTCTTATATGTGGCAGTCGCATATAAGCAGACATAATTATAATATTTATTCAATTTGCACGGCAAAGACTCGTATGATACTAGCCAGATTACCTATTTTAGTGATCTTTATTTTCGTAGCAATAAGGTTGCATTCATAGGCAAAATAACAGTGAACGATCTGATGTCAGATGCTAGCCGCCAGTTTGAAATAAGAACTTGCGCGGTAATATTTTTTTAAATCCATTGGAAGAGTCCGTTTATGATGTGGGCCTCTGTGGTCGGTCTTGTGTATTTAATTTTCAAATAATTTGCCCTCCAATTTAAAGTTTGCCCCTAAGCTATCGATGACAGTGGGCGTGGCTTAGAACCTCAGATGTCGATTGTCAACTGTTCGACTACAGCCCCTTAAGCCAGATATGTAAGTAGTTTTTAATAGTAGTTTATGCAATGGTCATATAATAGGGGTAATAAAAACACGAGCGTAGGTTTATCTCATGAGGCGAAGCCGAATGTGATAATAATAATACGCGAGTGTTTTAATACCTACGAGTAATTATATGCCGTTGCATACACTATTTTATTTTCACTCATACAGAAGAAATAAAACAAAAGTGGAAACGTATAAAATATGTGGTATGGTGGGCAATTTAGATTTTCATTGCGAATGACTGCGCAGCACGCGCATCCATAGACAGTGACACTACTTTTCTACATTAAGTCAATGAGCCCATAAGCGCCAATAAATTAAAAAGTAAAAGAGTGCTATAAAAATTAAAAAGTTATTTTATGATGCAGTTGTTTAAAATCTTTTATCTACACTCACAACGTAATGTACCGAATATGAATTCAAAAAGTATTGTATAAACACGTACTTTATATTCGTGAATAAGTAAAATTTCAAAAAAACCCATTACAGTGCAACATTTTCCATCGATTTTCAAACAACTGCATCATAAATAATCAATATCAACAATATAAATAATCAATATACCTTTATCTCCGAAAAAATCAAGCGGAAACGAAAAAGAAATCACCAAAAAAGTAGGTAGAATTACTTCGTATTTCAGCGGAATTCTTGTTCCATCAGCCAATTGCAATAAATGAGCGAGTCTGATTGGAATCCGATGGGATAAGATTTTTTTGCTTCGTTCGAGGGTAGACGTCAATCCCGGGCGAGATACCGCCGAGGCAATTTCCCGAAGTCAACTCATTTATCACAAACCATTATTGTATCTAGTTGTATTGACCGGAGAACGTCAATTCATTATTTATTTCTGAGCATATTTTTGCTATTAGCAATCAGTTGAGCGAATGTGAGGAAGTTTGGTGGGTGGAATATTTATTAGGAACTTAAGTAGATATAGATCGGTACTTGTAACTCCTATGTACATACTCATAAATAATAGTAGTTACGTAGGTATACAATATGTCCGGATATGTAGTAATAAAACTTTAAGACCGTAAAATACACCAAATTTTTGTCGATAAAAACACCAAGATAAGAAGGAGATAGATAAGTAGTCTAATCACCACACCCTCAAAGATAGAGAAAATTTTGTGTCTAACTTACTTGTTACGGTATCCAGATAGACTTACAACCATAACCTTGTACCTAGGTCTCATAGAATCGAAAATTCTGATAAGTATTTTCGCTTCTATGAGATCTGTAAAATGTTATTTTACAGCCATAGCATAGAGAATCTAAAAAATGTTCATCTAACACACAAAGTCTAAGATATTTTTATATTGAGTCACAGAAGTCAATCTTTTAACATAATTTCATACATAATTGCATTTTCTAAAATTCTGCATAATTTTTAGTAATTACATTTTATGGGTTTTTTTGTAAGTCTTAAGTTTTTCTACACGCTGAAATAAGAATTATAGCTCTAAGCCAATAAGTAATTTTTTATTTAAATTTTATTGTTGCATTAAAAGTACCCCTGCGCATTTTTGCCATTTATTTTTTGCAGAATATTAGGAAATGCAATAAAAACGTGTGCGGCTTAAACCCCTTATATAGGTTGTTTTTATCGATAACATTAACTATTTAGCATCTGTGTCGGCGCGGCAGCGCAATAATAGCACTGAGGCACGCCAAAGCACGTAGTGGTTTGCGCTGGGGTTCAAAGATAGGCTAGACCTTGGGAATCTGACGGGTCGGTATGCTGAGAGAGATGCTGCATTAAACAAACTACGACTAACCTCAGAGGCGGGTGTGCTCGTGCTTAATCCTGGCAGCGCTCCTTCTCTGTTCCACTGGACGTCTTGATTCGAAGTTCCCTGGGTACTGGCACTATTTGCTGACGCGAGAGTGGACTGTATGCGGTGCGGTATAAGGGCGAGCCACGTGAAGCTGGCTCAAGGTGATGATCAGAGGTGACCACCACGAATCCGGCGGCGACGATAGTCGATCGCAGACGGTGCGGTTTTATAAAGCGGTAATACAGCGGTAGGATCTCACAGCGGGTGAGGAATCCAGGGTGAATAGCCAGGCGGTTGACTTATCACGAGCGGTGAGGCTGCCCTCGACGAGGGCCGAACGTAGACTGTTCGAGAGTCGAACGTGTAGTTTAATGCAGCGAAAATTGACAAGAAGGGTAGATAAAGTATTAAGAGAAATGTGGGTAACTAAACAATGAGCGCACCTACAAGTGGCGCGATCATGCCCCCGGCTTGAAAACCTTCGGTTTTCATAAAAATTAAAACTAAAAGTAAGAGAAAAGCGGTGGAAAACAACGAAGGAATTCAGGGGCAGAGTAAGTTATTGAGAAGGTAGAGTACAGAGGCGGACAACGGGTCTCTTATAGACACCCGTCGTCGTCCTAACTGAAGCGACTCTTACAACGCCGTCCTTACCAGGATAGGTGGCAGTGACGACGCCGAGAGGCCATGAAAGCGGAGACGCATTGTCAGTGACAATAACAACAATAGAACCTATAGTAATAGGATTAGAAAACGTATTCCATTTCTTACGCGATTGAAGCAAATGCAGATACTCTAGTTTCCATCGTTTTGCGAACGATTGTACCATTTGGTCTAGCAAAGCATAACGTTTTAGTAAGCTTGGCGCTTCATTAGATGCCTCACTAGCAGGTAAATGTTTAAGTGGTGTTGACATTAAAAAATGTGATGGAGTTAAAGCGGTAGGTTCCGATGGATCTTCACTTAGTAGGGTTAGCGGCCGCGAGTTGATTACACACTCTATCTGCGTGAGCACAGTTGTCAGTTCCTCATATGTTAGCAATTGCGAACCAACGACCCTATGAAGATGCGTTTAGAAGGCTTTAACATAGATTTCATAGTGACCCCCAAAGTGAGGGCTACGCGGAGGATTAAATTTCCAAGTAATTTTATTAGCGGTTAATTCATTTCTAAAAGATTCTATATGATCTTCAGAATTAATGAGCGTATAAATATCCGATAGCGCATTTTTTGCACCTATAAAATTTGTAGCGTTGTCTGAGTATAGGACAGACACAGCGCCTCTACGTGATAAGAAGCGTTTAAATGCGGATAGAAACGAGCAAGTGCTCAGGTCACTTACGAGTTCTACGTGAACTGCGCGCACGACCAGACAAACAAAAATACAAAGATACGATTTAATAGAGCGAACGCTGCGTTTGCGATACGGGATAATATTTATTGGACCAGCGTAGTCCACAGCGGTATGAGTGAATGCCTTGGCTTCATTCACTCTACAAGCGGGTAAGTCACCCATTAATGGGAATACTTGATTAGGTTTTGCCCTAAAGCAAAAATAACAGTTATGTATAACATGACGAACTATATTTCGGCATGAAAGTATCCAATACTTTTGGCGTAAAATGGACATCAGAGTGAGCGGTCCAGTATGACAGTTCTGACGATGATAATGATATATAATCATTTCAACGATATGATGTTTACGAGGCAACAGTATTGGATGCTGTTGGTCATAGCTGAGATCGGAGTTGCGTAACCGCCCACCGACTCGTATTAGACCGTTAGCGTCGAGAAACGGCATAAGCTTCTGAATAGCACGAGAACAACCTTTATTAGACTTTAGACTTTTCATTTCGTCAGAAAAATAAGAATATTGTAACGCGAGTAAAACCTTTGCTTCAGCGTAATTAAGATCGTCTGGAGTTATATGATTAGAAGGCGGTAAATTTTTTATAAATCGATAAATGTTTGTGACTGTACGTAGGAGTACCATTTTGAAATGCGGTTTGATAAGTTAAGAAGCGGGTGACCATTGTCACTTACATTAGTTACAGCGGTTAGAGTCAGTACTTTCTTAATCTCTGGTAAACTATTATGAATTGAATTATCATCAGCAATGAATTTGGCGGGCCACTCATTTGTAGGTTGGCATAGCCAATGAGGCCCAGTGAACCACAGTGGATGGTTTATGATTTGAGCGGGAGTTAATCCTCGTGACAAGCAGTCACTCGGGTTCTGATCACCAGGAATGTGATAAAACTTATTAGCGGGAATGGCGGCTACGGTTTTTGTAATGCGCGTTGCTACGAATGTTTTGAATCGATGCGGTGAGGCGCTAAGCCACTGAAGTGCGACCATAGAGTCTGTAAAACAGTAGACATCATTAATAGAATGCCGTTTTTCGTATGTATCGATAACGCGGCGAACTAGTTTTGCCATCAGTAAGCAAGCGCATAACTCTAGCCGGGCTACAGATATAGTCTTCAGTGGAGCGACTTTAGATTTTGCGCAAACCAATCGAGTAACTGGTGTTGAGTTAGAATCATTTATAATGAGAAGGTAAACAACGCAACCATAAGCCTTTTCACTTGCATCAGAAAATGCAGTTATTGAAATTTTTGAATTTTCATAAACATCTAAATGGCGTTTAAAACGTAAACTTTGAATAGTAGGTAACTCATTTAAATAGTTTTTCCAAATGTTTATAATCTCTAACGGTGGTTGTTCATCCCAACCAAGTTTTAATATATAAAGATTTTGTAACACAAGTTTAGCGTATAAAATAACTGGAGCAATGAGCCCGAGTACATCAAACTGACGAGCAATAACAGATAAAATGTTGCGTTTTGTGATTGGACGATTTTCTAAATGTACAGTAAACATAAATTCGTCACATGTGGGTGACCACTTTAAACCCAGAACCTTTAAATTAGGGTCCTGTTCTTCAAAGTTAATGCTATCAGTGTGAAGCTCAGAGGTGGAAAGCGATTCAAGCAACTCACATGAGTTACTTGCCCACTTGACGAGTTCAAAGCCCCCGGCTTTGAGCAAACCCCGGAGGTCGTCTCTGAGCTGCAAACCCATTGACAGGTTTGGTGTAGAGTAACAAATGTCATCCATATACGTATTATGTTTTATGACAGTAGATGCAAGCGGGAAACGGGTACACTCGTCATTGCAGAGTTGTCTGAGTACTCTCATTGCCAAGAAAGGGCTGCTTCGAAGGCCGAAGCAGACGCGATTAAATTGATAAGTAATTAGCTGGTCGCAAGCGTTAAACCGAAATAAAAACTTTTGATATTTGCGGTCATTTGCATGAGTTAAAATCTGCAAATACATCTGTTTGATGTCTGATATAAAGGCGATTTTATATAAACGGAAATCTAGAAGAATTAAGAATAAATCATTTTGCAGATTTTCACCCGTATGCAAAACGTCATTGAGAGACAGACCTGAACTGGTTTTAGAGCTAGCATCCATCACCATGCGCCATTTAGTGGTGGTTTTATCTAACCGAGCCACGGCATGATGAGGGATATAGTAACCAGACATATGGTTATCATTTCTAATGACTGAAATATAACCCTTAGCTATATATTCATTGATGATAGCGTTATAATCAATTCGTAGTTGAGAGGAACAATTTAATTTACGCTCAAGAAACATGAAGCGCTTCTTAGCAGTGGCAAATGACTCACCAAGAGAGTCACGATCGCGGGAGAACGGCAGAGATACCGTATAGCGGCCCGTATTGTCACGGGAAACATTCTCAGTGAAAAAGGTTTCACATTCGAGAGCGGCTGGACTCAACGTAGGTTTATATTCAATCTCCTCGAGGAGCCAGAATTTTTGAAGTACCGAGTCTAAGTGCGGTGGTTCCACGGCGGAACATAAAGAAATACATGCGTGTTCAAAGATATTAATCGGAGCATTACCGATTATCAAGTAACCAAAGATTGTTTCAAAGGCTGTAGGTGTGTCAGGCAATCCAGTGACACGACCTGACAACAAGATTTCAGAGAATAGCGGGGCACTAATCAGAATATCTATTTCTGATGGCGAATAGAAATTGTTGTCTGCAAGGGGCAGATTATTTAAATACGAGAGAGCGGAAACATCAACTTCTGCCGTAGGCAATTTATCAGTGATACGATCAATGACATAAGCATTAAGTAATACAGAAGTATTATTTAGTCGCGAAGATAACTCGAGAGAAGTATCCCCCTTAATAGGGTTAGGCGCAGAACCTATGCCCTTAAATACATAGTGAGATAGTTTATTAAAATGTAAATCTAATTTTTGACAACACGCCGAAGTTATAAAGTTATTTTGAGAACCCGGATCTATTAGTGCATAAACGCATTGTTTATGACCATTAGAATCAGTCGCATAAACTTGCACAGTCCCCAATAGACAGGTATTATTACGCGGTAACATAGATTGAATATTACATAACGAAACATCATCAATGTGCGTAGTAATGCAACCGGACAGCTGGTTATGTGACGTAGCAATCATAGCAGTGGGGAAGCGTGGCGGCGACTGCTGGCCAGGAGCAGGCGTAATGTCACTCGACGACGTCTCCCGGGAGTGATGGCTGTTGTCAGTCGTTTGTTTACGACATAACAATGAATGATGACGCGATTGACAAAATCTACATCTTGAGTTAGATTTACATTCACGCTTATTATGAGTGATACTTAAACAATTAGTGCATGCGTTATGCTGTTTAATTAAATTAAATCGTTCATCGATCGTTAACTTGTGAAACTGAGAACATTTATATAAAACTAAGTGATTGTTTTGTTTACAAAGCTTACAGTTTTTATTTACGTTAGAGGACGTTACAAATGAATGAGTGGCTTTAGTTAACTTATTGTTGTTATAACTATGTGCGGAATCGATAACACTTCGTCTATTCGCAGGAGAAGCAGTACGTTCTAATATTTTAGTTTGCTCACGTAAGAACTTAACTAATTGATCATAAGTAGGCATAGATGTGCCTCGCTTATATAATTCGAAAGATCGTGCGGTACTAGGATCGATATTTTTTAATGCAAGGTGTAGAAGAACGAAATCCAAAAGATTATCTAATTTTAATGAGTTTAAACTTGACACTGCGGAACCAAATGTATCTAGGAACGTGTCTAAGTTTTTATACGATGCGATATTAAATGGCCTAAATTCCAATATTTGATCTAAATAAGCAGAAGCTAAACTACGCTTATCATCATATTTATCGAGAAGTGACTGCCATATAACACGGTAATTGTCCCCGTTGGGCACGATACCCGAACATACTGACAGTGCCCTACCCGAAAGTTTACTTATCAAATATTGAACGCGGTCGTGATCCGTTAAATCAGGATTTTCGTGAATAGTTCGCTTATACGACTCAAAGAATTTAGGCCACCTAATAGGATCGCCACAGAAACTCATTATGTCGAGTTCTGGTAGACGAATAGACTTATGTTGCGGTAAAACATGAGAGTGTTGGACATTCTTCGAGTTGTCTAATTTATCAAAGCTAAACTTACAACGACAATACAAGTCTTCAAAGGCGTTAATAGATTGATAATTTACTTTATAAGATGCGTCAATGTTTAATTCAACATCAACTAAACCATCAATAAATTCTTTATATTCAGAACGTAAACTGTCTAAAGATGTCATACTACATAAAAACAAATCCTTAGAAATATCGTTATCGAACGCCTTCAAAGATTGATCGTAAACTATTTGTAATCGGGAAAAGATACCATCACGTTTACCTATTAATTTAATACGTTTAATTTGCAAAACATCTAGTGATGTTGCATCTTCAAACTGTTCTTTAGCCTTTGTACGAGACATAGACATTTTGCAAAACGAGTGGTAATCAACTCAAGCGCAAAATAATAAAAGACTGAATTCGCAATAATACCCGTGACATACACAACACGAACAATAACGTGAGCAACGGTTCTACCGGTTCGAGAATGTTCACAGGACGATGAATTTTACTACCACCCTCACTACGAAAATATTAACAAGTTTTATAATTTTACTAGTTAAGTTATTTAACTACGTAGTTATCTCATAAGGAATGGAATAGAATGGTACTTAATATTACAAAGCGTAAGTATACACTTATAGGATAAGCAGACGTACGAGTGCACTATATGAAATAGGCAATATAATATAACTCAATATTAGAGTGAAGCGAGATATTTAGATATGCCTAGGTCAAAGTGACTAGGTGTAGGATTAGGAACCAGAACTAATATCCGGCTCGAAGAGACCAGAAATAATGTGTCGGCGCGGCAGCGCAATAATAGCACTGAGGCACGCCAAAGCACGTAGCGGTTTGCGCTGGGGTTCAAAGATAGGCTAGACCTTGGGAATCTGACGGGTCGGTATGCTGAGAGAGATGCTGCATTAAACAAACTACGACTAACCTCAGAGGCGGGTGTGCTCGTGCTTAATCCTGGCAGCGCTCCTTCTCTGTTCCACTGGACGTCTTGATTCGAAGTTCCCTGGGTACTGGCACTATTTGCTGACGCGAGAGTGGACTGTATGCGGTGCGGTATAACGGCGAACCACGTGACGCTGGCTCAAGGTGATGATCAGAGGTGACCACCACGAATCCGGCGGCGACGATAGTCGATCGCAGACGGTGCGGTTTTATAAAGCGGTAATACAGCGGTAGGATCTCACAGCGGGTGAGGAATCCAGGGTGAATAGCCAGGCGGTTGACTTATCACGAGCGGTGAGGCTACCCTCGACGAGGGCCGAACGTAGACTGTTCGAGAGTCGAACGTGTAGTTTAATGCAGCGAAAATTGACAAGAAGGGTAGATAAAGTATTAAGAGAAATGTGGGTAACTAAACAATGAGCGCACCTACAAGTGGCGCGAACAGCATCCTTAAGTTTTATTACTACAAGCCCGGACACATTGTATATGTAGGAAGACAGTTATATTATAATTATTTAGATACATAATAGATATATGCAAAGTGTTCAATTTGAATTTTCTTCATAATTAATTAGGTACCTACCATATTGAATTAATGTAGTTAAGAGTTAAGTTTCAATGGCAATAGTCGTAGGTATATCAAGGTACTTTCAACAATTAATCATATCTACTTAGGACTCTATCACTAAACTAAATACAAAACTACAATAACGTAATTAATTAGACCCAATCAAGCCTAGTTGCAGGTTTCAAACACAAGAAATTACATAGCAATTAATATAATTACTATACCTGTAACGTGTATACAGGATGGATTATTGAGACAGAACAGTAAATGCGCGTTTATACGAAACTAATTGACCTCGAATAATTGACGGGAAACCACGTTGTTACAGCGAAATATGCTCTATTTATTTGATTGCTAAGATTAAAACTAAAAAAAAATCTGCTAAGTTTTAAAAGTTTTTGTCCTAAAAACGATTTCATGCCGCCCGATTTTGTAAAAATCTCATCATGAAAACTTAAGGGACACCACCGCTTCCACCCCTTTATTGCCGTAAAATGGGTACGTTCTAAAGCATAATCCTTAGTAACGACTAGGTGAAAAGGTTTAAAAAAAAAACATATTATTGATTCATGTACCTACATTATTTGTGAAATATGTTATTTTCGTGTAAATTAAATAAAAAAATAACAACACGATATTTTTTCGGTAATTTTGGATACTCCTCCAAAACGACTAGGATGTTTAAAAGTATTTTTACACAGAAAAATTGATGGCTAGCATTTCTTCAAACTGAAGTAGCATATGTAAATCAAAGGATATTTTGCAAACAAAACTGTCCAAAAGGAGGTTCAATATTGATTTCTGGCTCCATGCGTACGGCCAGTACTGCGTTAACATTGGGGAATATATTAGGTCATTACATATGGCGTTTTGTAAGGGAGGAATATAAAGTCGTTTTTTTTTTCAATATAATATATTTATTAATTCTAAATAAGTACCATTGCTATCTATGCACTTTTGCCATCTCATAAGTAGTTAATTGATCCCTTTACTAAAAAAACCATTCGGACGGGAATCAATAAAATCTTTGAAGGCGCTTTGGACTGCCCCCATGTTGATTTTTTTCCCTTACAAGAAGTTATCTATATTTTGAAAAAAAATGGTAATCTGTTGGAGTAAGGTCCGGGGAGTACGGTGTATGTCTTAGACATTCCAATTGAAGCTCCTCTAATTTAGAAGCCGTCTGTTGTGCAGTGTGTGGTCTAGCGTTGTCATGAAGCCGCAGTGGCCTAGAGCGATTAACCAGCCTCGGCTGTTTAGCAGCTAGCTTTTCCATCAAGGTTTGCAGTTGCTGACAATAGACATCCGCCGTAATCGTCTGGCCTGATTTAAGAGGTTGTAGTGAACGATACCGGCACTAGTCCACCAATCGCTCACAAGTAATTATTTTTGAGTAAATTTTCGCTTGGGGCAGGATTTGGCTGGTTCATCAGGGTTCAGCCATTGCGATAAGCGTTTCCGATTATTGTACAGGATCCATTTTTCATCACGTGGTTTGGGATGGATCCGCTGCCACAATAGCCTTCAATTCTTCATTATCAACTTTGGTCTCTGGCCGTCCATGGTTGTTCTGCAGGTCGAAATTTCCAGAACGAAAACGTTGGAACCAAAAACGCACTGTGTTTTCTTTTGGTTCACCGTCACCATACACATTAATCCTTCGAGCCGTTTCTGCAGCACTGGTGCCACGATGGAACTCGTACTCGTAAATAACGCGATATTTCAAGTTTTCCATTTTGTAAACTGACTGGCGCAAAGAAAAACCAAAAGAGGAAAAAACAAATGAATTACGGTTTTCCAAACACAAAAGCATGAGTAAATAGCTGTATAAATTTAAAATAGGAATTCCAAACCAAAGAGGAGATATTTGAGATCAAAGTGGCCAGTACGACAAAACGCCATTTTCATAGGTAAGGGCCTAATATACGCCTTAAGTGAAGTGTGCTGTTAATCTCTAGCACCTAGATGGAATTACCGCTCACTTCACAGCAGTGCTTCTACTGCTACAGGGGGTTAAGGTACCTGCCCTTACTGCTCCGTCCCTTAAATCCACGCTGTATATAACAAAGTATAACTATATACAACCAACACATATCCATCCCAAGTCGCAAGTATTCGAGGCCACATCTTCATTGATTACAGTTAATTGAATATCGTAAAGGCACGTATAGATACCTAGTACGTACCTATAATCCAGTAAGCTGTTAGATATTTGGGTTCAAGAATGTTATCTGGGTAAGCGTTGACACAGGCACTGATATTGCATCTGAGTCATCATGTACGTAGCCCGGAGATATTATAATGATTGATTTATGAAATACTAGCTGTCCCCGCGGCTTCGCTTCCGTCAACTGGCTACCAACCTACCTTACCTTATCCTTAACTACAAGTTTTTTTGGTCTAAACCCATCTTCGCTATTGCCTTTCTAATGAAACCGGTTTAGGGCACATCGGTTGGATGGTTTCAAAGTCTATATCGGACATAGCTAGATTTATTTTTCTGTATTTACAGAAAAATAAATCTCTATTAGGATAAATTATTTGACCCAAAATGCCTTAATGTGGCTTATTACAAGAGAAAGCTAAATAGTGTTTTTTTTTGGATCTACTAAAAACCAATATCTTTGTATTATATGGTACTGTATAATTAGCCACTACAATAACCTGACTATAATGAACACAGTCTTTAAACAACACCCGAGAAGACTCTACACTTGGACGTCGCCCAGTGGAGAACATCGAAACCAAATAGATTTCATAATGATTAGGGCCAGGTGGAGAAGCTCGATTACCAATGCACACACGCTGCCGGGAGCTGATTGCCACTCTGATCATCAACTACTGGTTTGTAATCTGAGAATCAAGCTTCGCAACTCCATTAGCAAGAAGACAGGCAGCCGTATGGCAATAACGGACAGGGAAAGTTTCACCAAAACATTACGGGAGACCCTACATATTTGGAGAGGTGATCAAGACGATGATCATCCAAACACACTCTGGCAAAATGCCAAAAACTACATTAAAGAGTTGGTACAAAAATCACAGCCCAAACCTCTCCCAATAAAGCGTCAACACTGGATGTCCACGAACACGTGGCATATGGTTGAACACCGCAGAAAGCTAAAAGCCCTTGGTGAAAGTGTACAAGAACTGAACGCTCTTAATGCCGAAATACAGGCCGCTTGTCGAAGAGACCGGAACGCGGCCCTCAATGACATCTGCGCTGAACTAGAGCGACACTCGCAAAAGTTTGAAACCAAAGATCTTCACATGAAGATGCGATCCATCACTCGCCAATTCAAACCGAAAACCTGGGCTATTGAGAATACTGAAGGAGTAACAGTTACGGAGATCAAGGAAATTGTTAACACGTGGAAAGATTACTGTGGATCACTTTTTGTTGACGCTCATTCATCACAGGCCACCATACTGTGTTCTCGGCCCTCGGAGATGGAACCAGTTTAATTGAAGGACGAGATAAGAGCAGCAGTAAATCACTTAAAGCCTAATAAAGCTGTAGGTGTGGATGAGGTACCGATTGAGATCATAAAGGAGATGGGAGACGCAGGAGTAGATATAATACACACCATCTGTTGAGGAATATGGAAGACCGGCGAGTGGCCAAAAGACTGGTCTAGCTCCCTTTTCATCCCCCTTCACAAGAAGGGCTCCACGAAAAAGTGCAACAACTACAGGTTGATCTCCCTCATCTCCCATGCAAGCAAAGTGCTTCTTCATGTGATAAATAAGCGGCTTCAGTCGTTTTTGTCTCCCGAAATTGCACCCGAACAAGCCGGTTTTGTCAAAGGAAGAGGAACAAGAGAACAAATTCTCATATTACGTCAAATTATAGAGAAGTCTCGTGAATTTAACAATCCCCTCTTCATATGCTTCGTGGATTTCCGAAAAGCATTTGACACTGTGCAATGGCGGAAACTGTGGGCAATTCTTTCAGTTATGGGTGTACCAGATCATCTTACGTACCTCATTAGAAGACTGTACGAGGACGGCACAGCAGCGGTTCGCGTGGACGGAATTGACTCAAGCTCTTTCAAAACAGAGGCTGGTGTTAGACAGGGATGCATTCTATCTCCCTTGCTTTTTAACATTTACACGGAGTACATCATGCGAATCGTCCTAGAGGGCTGGGACAAGGGTGTTTCTGTTGGGGGGCGCAAAATCTCCAATCTTAGGTATGCCGATGACACCACTCTTCTAACAACATCTAAAGAAGATATGAAACATCTTTTAAACTGCCTGGAAACAAACAGCATTGGATTTGGACTCGCTATCAATCGTGATAAAACAAAATAATGATAGTGGACAGAGCTACAAACAACCAACCTAGTGTCAAAAGTATAGCCAACTGTGATGTTGTCCAGAGCTATATCTACTTGGGCTCCAACATAGCTAACACCGGAAGCTGCGAAGACGAGATACGAAGGCGTTGCTCACAAACGAAGCTCACAAAAATCTGGAAAGATCGCAGAATTACCAAGGCCACTAAGGTACGACTGATGCGAAGTCTCGTCTTTCCAATTTTTCTCTACGGAGCTGAGACATGGACATTGAGGCTGAAGGAAAGGAGGAAAATCGATGCACTGGAAATGTGGTGCTGGAGACGTCTGCTGCGGATTCCGTGGAATGCTTACCGCACCAATGTATCGATCCTAAAAGAACTTCACATCAAAGAGAGATTATCGTCGACTGTTCAAATACGAATACTAAAGTTCTTTAGGCATATAACTCGGAATGAAGACTCAATGGAGCGTCTTGTAATCCAAGGCAAAATGGAGGGCAAAAGATCCCGAGGTCGCTCTCCAACCAGATGGGCAGATCTTATTAAAAGCATCACCAAAGCTACGATGACCGACTGTTCCCACATTGCGTCCAATAGAACCGAATGGCGACGCATGGCAAGAGCCATCTTGCATCAGGACCCACTCATGACCACGACCACTCTGCCAAGAGTGCCCGACTAAGAAAAAGAAGAATAATTAGCCACTACCCCGGCCCACGCGATTAAACTAGTTCAATAGCGTTTTTTCTCCCGACTTTCTTTACAAACATGAATATTTAAGGCTAAGAAAATTTTGCGGAATGCTATGTAGCCTATACCATTCCTCATGAATGTGGCTATCTTATACAATAATAATTGTTCAAATCCGTCTAATATAGCCAGAGCTTAGCGCGTTCAAACAAACAATCGACCCTCCAGCTTTATTATATTGATTAAGTATAGATAAATAATTTTAGGTAAGTATAAGTGTGTATATTGGTATTGGTTGTAGTTTGATAGACTTGCGCCAACTTAATTGGGGTCGGCTTCCTGTCTATCCGAATTTAGCTAGATACCAGTATTTTACATGGTGCGACTGTCTGTCTGATCTCCACAAATCTAGTCACTTTACCCCTAGCAAAACAAGTGTTAGAATTCAGACTTCTGAATACCCGTTACGACTGTCAAAGATCTTCAAATGACAGCCGGGCCCGACAGCTTAACGTGCTAGCCGAGGCATGGTAAAAACTCGCTAAGTTACGATGGTCAATGGTCACCCATCCAAGGACCGATCTCGGCAAGCGTTGCTTAACCTTGAAGATCAACCCGTGCACCTGGAGCCACCAGCTCCGCCAATTATAATACTGATTGATTCGCGTCATTAAAATTCGTATGGTATTCGTTTATATATAGATATTGGTATTGGTAGTAGGTACTTATCTACGTTTATCAATAATTCGTCATCAAAAAAGATTGTACAGTACCATTTGGAAAATAACACTATCGGCTCGTTAGCTCAGCGGTCAGAGCGCCCAATTGAATATATTTCAGTAAGAGGTGGTCGGGGGTTCAAATCCCACACGAGCTGTCCAATACTTATTCTTGATATTAAAATCTTTGTTAGTTTTACTTCTTCAAAGCACACACCTTATTTAAAAAAAATCTTTGGTGCTACTTAGCAACTGATTAGTGACTTCTGATTCTATTAAGAAAATATGAATATCAGTTACAGTCTAAAAATCTCGACACTGGAATAGACACTGTGTGTCTATGATAGACATTAAATTGATAACTACTACTAATAACTTCAGCAACTTTAGAATAAAAACACGTCCACCTCTTCATAAATCACAACAAACCCACTTAACAAACTTTGTTTTTATTTTTGAGGTAAAGTTGAAAGTATAAAAAACATACCTCACCTTATTCCGCCGGCTTTTCTTCCACCAGACCAGATTATAATCATGATTCTAATTTCAAATTATTCACTAATGAGCCGTATCGCTGGGGATTGCTTGTTTCCATTAACGCTAATGGAGTTAATCGCCGCAACTCTATGGGTGATTGGATCCCCGCTGCTTCACGTTAATCCCTATCGAAAAAATCAGCACTTGTTTGTTATTACTTTTATTCCTCCATTCGCATTTAATGTTTTGCTTTTAATTATTTCGATAACTTTTCTGACTTTTCCGGAAAATTTTGCTGTTTAATGTCATTTCAAAATGGCGGCAAAATCACAAACTTGCTTTTCATGACGAAGACATTGATCGCATTCTGCCTAGTATCTCTCAATCTTTTGTTTGTCTTATTATTGTTTCTGTTTATATGTAGTTATATTTTTACTTCTAATGTAAAAGTAGTAAATAACTCAATTATAGCAAGTTTTATAGACTACTTATTTTATTATGTCGTTAAAAACTTTCCTTGCGGATCCATTTACTGTAATCGTAAATAAGCCAAACTTTTACCAACTGATGTGGTGCGTACTAAAATAATAGCCAATAAAAATGGGCCAGCATGGCCCATGTGAAACGATATCCTAAACCAACTGTCATTTTGCTAAGGTAAGTTAAATGTCATAGCGAGTTAGTAGAGATGCTACAGTTAAATAGTCATTGTAAAGTAGGTAGAGTGGCCTAGGCTGAACAAAGCCACTAATTAGTCTGCGCCCCATTTCCTCGAGTTATTCTTTAACAGTACGTACCTAGATAAAAAAACATTTTGCAAAAAAATACTACCGACTTCCAGATACAAAACTACAAAGTGAAAAATAACTTAATTATTTGAAGTCGGTGCCTTTCGTAGGTACCATTTTTTTGCGTTATGGACACCAACTTCAAAAAATTAAGTTATCTTTCATTTTTAACCGACTTCCCAAAAAGGAGGAGGTTCTATGTTCGACTTCATGTTTGTTTTTTTTTTTTTTTTGTGTTTTTTCACTGTTTACTCCGTCAATTGTAAACCGATTTTGAAAATTCTTTTTTTGTTTGAAAAAATATGTTCCGAAATTGATCCCATTTTAATTTGGGGAAGATCTGATGAAGAACTTCGGAGATATACAACAGAACTCTTCAATAAATAACGGAAAATCTCTCGGGATTGCTGCAATCGCATGTCTGTTTGTTGTTCATAATATTTCATGACATAACATCACGCCAGTTCGCTCTTAAGGGGTAAGCAGATCTCTCAATTTACCGGTTATGTTCAAGTTTCATGAAATCTATTCTGGCGAAATAGTTTCCTTACTAACTTGCCTATTAGGTACGTACAACTAAAAAGTGAAAAATAAAAAAACTTTTTGCAAAAAAATACTACCGACTTCCAAATACAAAACTACAAAGTGAAAAATAACTTAATTTTTTGAAGTCGGTGTCTTTCGTAGGTACCATTTTTTTGCGTTAAGGACACCGACTTTCACTTTGTGGTTTTTTATTTGGAAGTCGGTAGTATTTTTTTGCAAAAAGTTTTTTTATTTTTCACTTTTTAGTTGTACGTACCTAATAGGCAAGTTAGTAAGGTAACTTTAACGCCAAAAAAGATTTCATGAAACTTGAAAATATCCGGTGAAGTGAGAGATCTGCGTACCCCTTAAGAGCGTACTGGCGTGATGTTATGTTATGAAATGGTATAAACAATAAACAGAAATGCGATTGCAGCAATCCCGAGAGAATTGCCGTTATTTATTGAAGAGTTCTGTTGTATATCTCCGAAATTCTTCATCAGATCTTCACCAAATTAAAGTGGGACCAATTTCGGAACATACTTTTTCAAACAAAAAAAGAATTTTCAAAATCGGTCCACAATTGACGCAGTAATCGGTGAAAAAACACAAAAAAAAAAGACATGAAGTCGAACATAGAACCTCCTCCTTTTTGGGAAGTCGGTTAAAAAGGGAGGGTTTTAGTTTGTTGGTGGTACAGATATATGTTTGCAACTTACGCAATGTATTTCAGCACCCTTTTGACCCTACTGCTGAAGGAGGGTAATGTGTTTATGAGTCTATGTATGTTTGTTCCTATGTGGCGTTCTAGAGACCAAACGCGTTGGCCGATTTAGATGATTCTTACGTCAATCGATTCGTCTTACCCACAGTTTCTCACCAATCGATTATCGGGTTGTTAACGTATTCGACGAATAATCGCCGGTTATCTGCTGTGATTGGCTGTTGCAAATTCATTCAACCAATCACAGCAGATAACGCGTGCTTGAAAATTTGTCACATTAATTCTGCGATGAATTAGCGGTCAGAAACCCCGCCTTAACCTTGCACTAAAATAGGAAAATAGAAAAATGGCGCTTTTTGGGTGCCATAATTATCGTGGGAGCCCAATTTTTTCTTTTGTTGCCATACCCATCGTATGGGGTATCAAAATAAAGTGTTCTAAGTGTTGATTTCAACCATATATTACACTTATATGTTTAAATGTACCTTATTCGAAAAATATATAAATAAAAAAGTAAATACAAAAAATCAAAAAACCCGTCTGCTAAGAAAATCATGTGCGTCGGAGGATACATCTGGTTTTAGTCAACCCGCTCGCGAATATGTATCCGCCTGCACAGCATGATTTTCTTCTTGTTTAAGTCTTTTTAGTTCGCTTCTTAGCAGACGGTTTTTTTATTTTTGTTGATCATCTTTATCATTTCCACTGGACACCACAATTATATATGCTCATGCTGCCTGAATTTTATCAACATCATTTTTTTCACCTATTGTAAAATTAAAGAAATTACAAAGATTTAGTTCATTTTAGATAGCATAACAAAACACCCTTTAGTGAACAGCTGATTTTGGCATAATAATAATAAATTTATTTTCAACGCAATGCTCGTAAAGTGAGCCTTATTACATGGCTATTAGGGCCATAAACCGAGCTATAACACACACGTGTGTAATAACATTACACACTAGTGCGTAATATAATTATACCAACAAAGTTCAATTAGTACCTTTCTGCAAGTTATACGCAAGTAAGCAGAGCATTTTCAATTTAACCGGGTAATACAGTATTTTATTTTGTAACAACAAAGAAGTTTTATGCCGCTGCAAATCTATATACATTTTTGGAATAAATAAATGTGTACATCCTTAATTAAGTCAAACAAACATTTATTATTTTCAAATTATTCATAATACACAATAATTTGTTAAAAAATATTTGCATTTTATCACTTAAAGTTATAATTTGAAGTAGGCTGTATGTTCACTCACCTTTCATTTGGCGCGTGAAAAAAAAAAAGGCTTGCGCGCCATTATAGTGCACGCTCGGATATGGTCCGGGCCGGACTAACTCCGCCCACAAATCCGTGGTCCGGCTGGACCAAATCCGAACGTGTGTAGAATGGTCCGCCGGACATTATTATTATTAATTGATTCCGTCTCGGTCAACACAAGCGTGTGTAAGCGAGAAAGGATTTGTGGGCCGAGTTAGTCCGGCCGGACCAAATCCGGACGTGTGTTAGCACTATTACCCATAATTTTCATATTTAGTTTTTATCGTATTTGTCGCTGTGGTAAATTATTTTTCAACACACTTGCTCATAAATTGGTTATAATTCATACTAAGCGAAGACATTAGGCTGAGATGTGAACTCGAAGTTTCATGTTTCAATTAGTTAATTATTAAAAAGGTTTAATTTATGAACAACTTAGAAATCGTCTATGAAATAAAGCTTATCCCTTGTAAAAATATTAATTATCACACAGGTTATTCGCCTAGCATAGGAGAAAGAGACTTCACTGAATTTGTAAGCCATTTCTTATGCAAATACAGATCATTTTTCTTTTCTAGCTCCGCCTCTGCATCTGCTAAGATGCCCTTCATCACAGCCCTTATCAGTGTATGTCTCCGGGATAAGTTCCCGAACGATATTTGACTTGAAAGATTGACTGTGGACAAGGACTTGCGTGTAATAAAAAATATCTATGAAAATAAATAAGATACTGTATAACTCTTTCACGATTCTCTGACTTGGAATGAAGGGTTTTGTAAGACGATTATGACGGGTACAGAAGGCTTAGGACATGAACATAATCAGCGTATAAAGATTCTGAGACTCAGGCCTCTATCTCCCTTGGAATATGAATAGCAATACTAATACACGCTTTCTTAATTGAGAATTTGTGGTTAAGAACTTATCAAAACCTACTTTAAAGTCCATGTTTTACAGGATTTCATCCTTAAGTTGGTTAACTTTATTATTAATGCCGATATCGGCCCTAAGTTTTCCTGACATTAAACTAAGTTTAGAATTGGTTAAGTCAGAATACATCTCCATGTCTTTCTATCCAAAAATAACATGTAGGCTTTAATGAAAAGTAAAACTAATATTATAGTTAATAGTTTCCTAAATGTGGGTGTACTTAAATGCACCTCTGCCAACCCTTCGGAGGATACAGAAGTGATATTATGTTATGTAGTTTCCTAAAAAATACGAAAAGTTTAATACAATCAGTCCTTACCTGTGTTCGTAGTCGCAGCGGAAAAATGTCGAATATCTTAATTTCAGTTTAGCAGATAGTTAGTGTATGACGTCGTGTAATTGTGTATGGTAACTACAAATTTGTGTATCCAACCATTGGGGAGCTAATCAATAAAAACTGTTTCCGCTGGAACTACGTCATCCCAGCGGAACTTTTTTTTTCCTATGCACGTAGAAGAAAAAAAACATCCAATAATTAGTGTGTAACGAGAGGTAAATGTGTATGCTTGAATGAAATTTGTGTGACATAAAACTGCTGCAATATTCAAGTTTCCGCTGCGCTGACGTTTGGCAATTTGATGAAAATCATATAAACGGCTTAGTGCAGAGTTGATTTTTTTACGCACGTTGCTTTGAATTTGTGTGTAATGATTGTTAAAACAGAATTTGAAAAAAACATACCGTTCAGAAGATATACACGTAAAAGTAAAATAAGGTTATTAGGTGCAAGAACTTAAAATAGGAACACTAGAGCATAACTTTTATTTGTATCTTTTAAGGGACTACAATGCCTTGCCAAGTTTCATTTATGTGGTCTTAGTAATTAATGAGCAATGGCATAATTTACTACGGCTTGAGTACTATATTGTATGCCATCCGATTGCAGGACTTTTTAATGGAAAAGCAAAATATAACTTATTCCGATGATTAGTGTATTAATGCAACTATTCACATCTAAAATTACAGCTCAATACACTAAATAATTAAAGAGATATAATAAAAATGCTAGAACAACCGCAATACATGGATAAACCGACCAAGTTTGAATGGCTACAAAAAAGCGGCCGTGCAGTATAAAGAGCTAACGTTCCAAAATTTCCAGTATAACTCGATAATGTGTTTAATAGTTTCGTGCAGGTGCGTACACAATAGTTTAGCAGAAAATAAAACAACTGCATTAACCTTGTATTCTTAAAATGATTAATTAGTTAATGTTAATTAAAATACTTAAAAAAACAATATTATTAACAAAGTAATAATAACAGAGATAGGTCCGCAGGGCAGCTTTGTGGTGAGCTGCTGGGCAGTGGCGGCCCCACGGACCAGATCTCCTGGGAGAAGACTTGTCAGTTGACCCTCATCTCCAGCTTGCCTTTATTGGCCGGTCGGAAAGAAAACTGACGGGGAACAGAGCTCCCATCTCTCGTTTGCCTTACTTGGTTGGCTTGAGTGAAGATTCGCAAGAGCAAAAGTGCTCGGTGGGAAGAAGTATAATCTTAATGGATGATGCTGGTAGGGATCTTTACCGTATTTCCGGGATTGGACTGAAAGCTTTGGTATACCTCTCCACTCCTCAAGCAACTCCAGATATGTTTGCCCCCATGGCGCTACGTCACTCAAGTACTAGAAAGACCCATTCTGCCATTTTATAGCCGTGTAATTCAACAGTTGTCAGTCAGGGGCTAATAGTCATTCTATAGTTTTAGGCAATCGATCCACTAAACCTGCCAAACCCATAGCTCAATATCTTTGTCTCCATATTAACAATAGGCCCGCACCAACCGGGGATTGTCCTTGGGTTCTCTTACGTAGTGCATCTACGAATAATCATCGGTTGGTGTCACATATCATGATACATAGTTAACAGGGCCTCTGCGAGTTAGCTTCGGCCCCTGGCACGCCTTTCAAAGGTCCGGGACCCCAGTATCCCGAGATTGTTAAAAACATTGATATAAAGAATCGGTTATTTTTATTATATATAAATAAAAAAATAAACTTCAAAATCGGTCCACAATTGACTGAGAAATCAGTACATACATATACTGCCAACCATAGAACCTCCTCCTTTTTGGAAAGTCGGTTAAAATTCAAGTGACCTTTTTTCACGACATGAATTCAGCCATTTCATTTTCGTGATAAAAATGTCACGAAATAATTTTCGTGACATTTTTATAACGAAAATTATTATTTTATTTATTTATTCAGGACCTCCAACGAAAGATGTACACAAAAACACAATGAATCATCAATATGAAGTAATGACAAGTGCACTCCAAAATTATAAAAAAAATTGTATATGAGTATAGTTAATTGTTCAAGAATTGTGTGCACAGCTGTACCAGTCCAATAATGGTACAACACTGGACATTTTAGAACGTTAGCTCTTTATATTGCACGGCCGCTTTTTTGTAGCCATTCAAACTTGGTCGGTTTATCCATGTATTGCGGTTGTTCTGG
The DNA here is from genome assembly GCA_964057195.1 of Orthosia cruda. Lineage (NCBI taxonomy): Eukaryota > Metazoa > Arthropoda > Insecta > Lepidoptera > Noctuidae > Orthosia > Orthosia cruda. Next base: position 18,790,860 of record OZ059826.1, on the reverse strand, counting down.
TATTTTTATTATATCTCTTTAATTATTTAGTGTATGGAGCTGAAATTTTAGATGTGAATAGTTGCATTAATACACTAATCATTGGAATAAGGTATATTTTGCTTTTCCATTAAAAAGTCCTGCAATCGAATGTCATACAATATAGTACTCAAGCCGTAGTAAATTATGCCATTGCTCATGAATTACTAAGACCACATAAATGAAACTTGGCAAGGCATTGTAGTCCCTTAAAAGATACAAATAAAAGTTATAAAATATGCTCTAGTGTTCCTATTTTAAGTTCTTGCACCTTATAACCTTATTTTGCTTTTACGTGTATATCTTCTGAACGGTATGTTTTTTATTGGATGTTTTTTTTTTCTTCTACGTTCATAGGAAAAATAAAGTTCCGCTGGGATGACGTAGTTCCAGCGGAAACAGTTTTTATTGATTAGCTCCCCAATGGTTGGATACACAAATTTGTAGTTACCATACACAATTACACGACGTCATACACTAACTATCTGCTAAACTGAAATTAAGATATTCGACATTTTTCCGCTGCGACTACGAACACTTCTTACCTTCCCACGATATATAATATAGAGGTAGGTCTGTATATCCCTGAACTGAATGACGGTGTCTCCCTTGAGCAGGTACATCTCATGCAGTTGTTGTGTGATGACCCTGATAAAGGACCGCTCAATCTTCCCGAAGAGAGGCACTTCGCGTAGGGCTCGCTCATACATGAATACTAACGTTTCCTCCATTAATGCTGAGTTCAGACGGCGACATATTTTCTGGAAGAGCACTTATTTTATTAAAGTTATGTTTAGGTACAGTAGTATTAAATTAGGGACAATCCATTAATCACGTGAGGCTTGAAAGGGGGAGAGGGTTTAGCAATACTCACGAAATATCACAAGGGAGGGGTCTGTAGTTAGATATCACGTGTATTTATTTTTTCGTCAAACGCGTGATTTCTAAACCGAAAAGCGGCGTATAGTACCTATGTTACATGGATTTGACATGAGTTTTCCTTTGCCATTTATTTTTAATCTAACACAGATCTAGCATGTCAATTTTATTTGACATTTGTTTGATATTTTTACATAGATTTGACATACATTTCTATTTGACATTTTATTTGATATTTTACATAGATTTTGTATTATTTTTAATTGACTTTTAGTAATTATTGTGTTTAAATATATTTTTTTTGTAATTGCTCAAGACATTAACATTTGATTGATATTTTTACAAAGATTTGACATATATTTTTATTTGACATTTGATTGATATTTTTACATTATTATTATTATTTTTTATTGTTGACATTTTTAATTATTGTAAATAGAATAATTTTGTGTTTTCATTTTCAAACTGTTCATGATATTAACTTATAAAATATTTGCATGCCATATTATGTGGCAAACATGTCCGATCTTTTTGTTTTTTTAATGTTATCCTGCATGCACGGATTATTGATTCTTGCATACACCTGTTTTTAGCAAATAAATATATCTTTATCTTTATTATTGCGCGTGTAATATTAGTTTTATGGCCGTCAAAAACAATCTGCAACCTTTTTGTCAAGACATTTTTGTTATGGTTCTTAATTTCAGAATAAAATTAGATTATACTTTATACCTGTATTTAAAGATAATATTCTAAAATTTTAAGATTATTTGTAGGTACTAAAAAATACACGTGATTTTGGGTGGGGCAGGGCGGGGTTAGTCTTAAAACTCATCACGTATCACCAAGGGGGAGGAGAGGGGTCAAAAATGCTAAGACATCACGTGATTAATGGACGGCCCCTTATCTGTAGTCTGGGTGTTTAAAAATATAGTTATGAATAAAATTAGCACCTTACACGAATAAGCTATCTAAGACAAGAAGTAATCTTTACAATTGAAGAGCTATTTACTGTCTCTCTCTTCTAAATAAGTAACCCGAGTCAGGATTTGTGCCCGGCTAATGGAAATAGACCTGACCCCTATTACCTACATGGGACTGAACATGACTGGTGAAATGTACTCAATATATTTATTGCTTTCAAATGTAAACTTAGATGGTAGGTTACAAATATACACCATTGTGAACCCCAACCACCAACAAATTGTTCACCTCTGCTCTCTTAACATATTCATCATCATCATCATAAGCCTTTGTAATGTTCCCACTGCTAGGACACAGTCCTCCTCTCTGTGATAGGGAATGGGCCGTAATCCACCACGCTGGCCCAATGCGAGTTGGTGGATGTCACATGTATCTATTCGAATTTTTGTTTCTAAGACATGCTGGTTTTACTCACGATGTTTTTCTTCACCGTTTTGAGATTAGTGGTGGTGAAATAATTTACACAAAGTAAAGCGCCTGCCTGGGTTTGAACCCAGGACCTACAAATTATAAGTCGCGGCCGATATCACTAGTCCACCACTGCACTCACTGTAACATATGACATTTATTAATTCAAACTGTATACAATAGTCTAGTCACTAAAATCACAGTAATTACAATCAAAATATTTGCTTTAAATATGCTACAGGTTAGACGAGTGTTTAATATTACCTGCAACAACCAACGACTGACCGAAAACATAAGCCTTAAACGCCACAATAACGAAACAAGACAGGACAGATTATTCAAGTATTAATTAAATAATATATCATCGTGACCCAGGATCTAATTTAGTGACAAAATGATGAAGCGACATTGCTCGACGCATCTGTCACCACTGAATGCCACCTGCGGTCGCGGCTGCTAAAGATTCAATATGATATTATATATGGTGGAGTCAGCAGCCGTGTTACGAGGTACTTTCAATTATGGTGGTAGATATTCTTGCAAGCTTTGATATTAAAGTGGATAGTATTTTTTTTGAAATGAATGTCGAATTTTATTTTACAGTTAGCTTTAACCATATCGTACTGTTATAATACATTCTAAAGTAAATCTTTTCACGTCGTAACCATGACCTATATTAGGACATATGATTAAGCTTCCTTGAGATAATTTTAACCGGGCAAAGCCGCTAGCGGAAGCTGTTGTATAAAACTACTCGATAAAATATTGTAAAGAAAATCAAAATCAAAACTATGTTATTCTGCTGTCGGAACGTGATAAAAATGCAAAATTTAAACAAAGGCAAACATAAAAACTATTTCACCACAACAGCCGTCAGCGTTTCACCAGAATTAATGTACATTCCGTAAAAAGTGCATAAGGCAATATTTTACGACTACGTGACCGCTGAAATACTTGCTCTTTTTCATTGTTTACAATTTGCTACAGTATTCAGTTTGCAGCACATTGTAAACAGATTATTTATTATGACTTACCTGTGGATTACTACCGTTGGTTCTCTTGCACACATATTTTAAATATTTCAATGTTTTCACAGTAAGCATTGGATCCACATTCCCTTGATACAGAAATTTGGCTAGATCCTTTGTTTTTTCCTATGAAACAAACGAGGACTAAGCTCGTTAAAACTAATATAATTACTGTACTGGAACTGCGAAGTCGTAATATTTTTAATGACGGAACTTTACCTGTAATACGGAGTACTAGACTTACTGTATGGTCTGTCTCGGGCTTAATTAGATTTTGTTCATTGTTACATCGCGCGGTTTTTATAAAGTTGGTCATATGTATAGCCAGCATAGGCATACAAGTATAGGACTAGTTTAATATCGGTTTTGCAAACAAATAAGATCATTTTTCCTGTAGCAATCGTTCCATAATTGAGTATTGATTTCCTTTCATATTCAGTTTATTAAATATATGAACGGCTTTGAAGAAAATTGAAATATTGCTTACAATGTAATAAGACACAATATGAAATGATTTCGTCTTGAAGTATCTGACTTTATTTATGGATACTGAATGGCGTAGGCAGTACGTTCTTTTAAATAGAAATGAAATAGAGATATGTGCTGCCGTCCTATTACTAGACTGTCACTATATGACATTTGGCCAATTTTGAAATTTTCGAAATCAATTTTGAAAAGTGATCAGCAAAAAATTCCCCATCGATCTGTTTAACCAGTTATATTTTTCTACTATGTATAGATTCCGAGAAATTAAAAACGCCCCAAATGTTAAGCTTACAAACCAATTTTTGATAAAATTATGTAATTAATTTAAACTAGCAATATTCTTATTTGAAAGTCCGCAGTTAGATTTATTTTGGCACCGGAAACTCTCGCATATGATTTATTGTTGATAAACAGCATCGATATTTATTTTGTTTTTCGTCTATAACTCAAAATATGATTTTATCAGATAGTGACACTCTAGCTATAGGATGGCTGCGTATTTTACTGGCTCGATGAAAGGGCAAATGTTTTTAAATGGCTTCAACATTTGTGTGGCTTTAAGTGGCCTCCTAAAAGCTATTACTTTTTATTTGCTACTAACAATAGCGCCCGTCTGTTAATGTTCCACTAGAAGGGAACCTTCGGCTAAAGTTGCCCACAAAGGCAGATAACGTGGGCCATAAAAACTTGGTACATATTCTTAGGTATTAATTGTTGACCTGGTCTAATTTAAATAATCATAACAACGAGCGTAATATGCGGGTCTTAATTTTAATTGTTTATAAGTGTCTGAAAACAATGGGCAGACTTGTATTTATTATTTTAACATAAATTAATTTTGTTGACATCGTTTATAACTGAAGCTCTACCTAACGAAATACTCTCCCTGCTTGTAGTACTTCTTCTTCTTTTCGATTCGATGGCACATTTAATTAGATCGTCGGGGCCCAAGTGGACACGCTTATAACAGCGTCAGATGCTCTGCACAGGTCGTCCAGGGTGCAAGTGAATGGACAGCCAGGACACTCCAGCAAGTGGGCTAATATTACTGTAGCACTCACAATTGTTGCTTTTTGCTCTATTGCTCAAAAAACTATGAGGAGATGAGTTGATACATAATATTTTAATCCAAAAATATTTAGAATCCTGTTATATCCTGTACAAAAGGTTACACAAATTAGCAGTCAGTGAAAAATAGTCCAGTCGTAGCCGCGCCGTAGCGCGTAGATCATGTGCTACCCTAAGAGTGCTACGACTTCGTAGCATATAATAATATAATCTATGCGCACCGATGAGCTTGGTGAAGACTGGGGTGTTGTTTCAATTGCTTTTACAAATTCATTAGTTTTATTCACTTTTAATCCATCTAGATTAGGATTCACCCTATACAAAATTGCCCAAACTTGCACTTACTTTAAAATGGCATAATTATGTTGATGGCAACACAAATTTATTTCATTTCTAGATTTGTTTTAATATGTTATGTAAGGAACGTACGTCTCTGCCTACTTCCTGTGGTCGATGACCAACACGAATTCATGTGAGTTATAGTAAATAATTAATAAAACAAGCAAATTGTATCAATTACCAGCCTACATCATATACAGTCCATTTAAAAAGGAAATAAAAAGCTGAATCCAGATTTATCATTGGGCCTTCGAGCCGAATATGAACCAGCGACCCATGGATGTACATCCAGTGCCGAGCCGGGCCGGGTGTCGGGGTTATATAAAAAAATGTGAATATTCTACATAGTCAGTCCCTTTACCTCATTGCTCACTCTCTTCAAAACATTATTTAGCTTCAGACCAATTTGGAATGCGATTGGACCACTTTTATTTTTATTCAATTTTAATGATATTGCGACTGGAATTTAATCGGTTTAAATATAACCAGGCGAAATTGGCCTTTTGGGCAAAGTAATTGTAACTTACATTCTGTTCCAATAAAGCATGCGTGGCGGCCGACCGATTAGAGGCAACAAATCCAAACAAGAAGGCAAAGTACATAAAGCCGGTGATCTGCAGTGCAACCCACACCTACAAGTAACAAAATAGGATATTTAAGTATTTATTTATGAAGATAGGTATGCTCAGATATTAACACACAGTTACTGGGTTGTGTAGGTCAAATAAGCAGTCACTCCATATCAAATCCCTTTGGACTGAAAGCAGGATACAACAAAGTTGGAAAAATAACCGGCAAAGTGTGACGGACTTCGTACATTTAGGGTTCCATACCAAAGAAAAAATCTGATTTATCAATATATTGTATTTTATTTTTAATAAAGTTTATTTTTATTTTTAATGGGTTTGCTCTTGACTTTAGTCTAAGTCATAGGTGACAGATAAAGTCGACGATGTAGTGAGCTTACCCAGAAGAAGCCTGTTCACTGTAACTTTGAAGATATTGGGGTTGAATGCGTTCGGAAACACAGATGCAGGTAGTGAGTTCCATTCATTCGCTATGCGCATTATGAAGGATGTTGAGAAGCGCTTGCTATACATAATAATAAACATTATCATCAAATTTCAAGTTCGTATGTCAATGGGAAGTTAAAAATTCTTCGGTACAAAATTGTTTGACAGTCGGCGGACAGATAGACACGTGAGTGACTGCAATAGGGCTTCGTTTGGACCCTTCGGGTACGGAACCCTAAAAAGCGAGGCAGATTTATTCAAATATTGAGAAAAACTCAGATATGCGAAAAAGTGCTCGAATCTAATTCAAATCTATGCATCAAACAAATAAATAAAATTGAAGTGTCTATATATAATACTAGCGGATGCCTCGCGGTTTTACCCGCGTAGTTCTCGTTCCCGTGGGAATACAGGGATAAAAAGTAGCTTATGTCACCCGGGGATAGTGTAGCTTCCCAACGGTGAAAGAACTTTTGAAATCGGTCCAGTAGTTTTGGAGCCTATTCGGTACAAACAAACAAAAAAATCTTTCCTCTTTATAACATTGGTATAGATCAACTTAAAAACGTTTTATTGAATGCATGTGAAAGTATTTACGGTACTAATAAGAAACACGCAGTTTTTTAAGATTTTTGTCTGTCTGTCTGTTTGTTCCGGGTAATATCCGAAACGGCTGGACCAGTTTTGACGGGACTTTTACTGTTAGATAACTGATATTATATGGAGTAATATTGGCTATTTTCTATCCCGAAAAAATCACAGTTCCTGTGAGAATCTATACAAATAAACAAAATTTTAGTATCTGTATCAACAGGTAGTACTGCATATAACTAAAGCAACGCGAGTAGCATGTACTCCTTATCACAGGGAACCTACATGGAAACTCCTTTCATCCTGTTGTTTAGAAAGGTTTACGTGTTTCATTGACAGATAAAGTTCGTAGTTTTTGTCAAAAGGCAGTAAATATACGAGTGTATATTTACTGCCTTTTGACATAAACTACTATCAGGTATCAAATAATTTAATCAATAATTGAATATTATGTTGCCTAGAATAAATATTTTTGCAAGTTAAAGTACTTTAAATGCCAACACACCCAGAAAGCGAAGACTGTAAATAAAATATTTTTCTCATTCCTTTTTTCCTTTTCATTCATTTCCAAAATGGCTTTTTATAATTTAACAAGCTTAACTTAAAATACATTCTGGCTCAACCTTTGGAAACAAATTGTTAAGAAGCGTATTCCAATTAAACAACCACACGTAAATTCGAAATACGTTTAAACCAATACTAGTACCCTAAAGAAACCGGTCCACAGCGGGCTATAGCTAGGCTACGCGGTGTACTTATTTAGCAGGAATCGTCCACTGCGATCCGCGGCCACATAAGTAGACTATAATATTATAATGTTGCTACTGCTGAGCTAAGCCACCTCTAAGCGAGAAGGGCAAAGTCCATTATTCCCTTGAGAGCCTTTTGCGAAAACAGTTGCTTTTCTATTGTGTCTGCTAATTAACACACAAGGGGTTATACAACACACACGCCAAGTGTGAGTTGATGGTCCCATAAGTATTTGAATTTTCGGTTTTGACAGCAATGGTGATTAAATATACTATATACGGAGAAGTACAAGCAGATTAAAATCATTAACCACCTTGGCTTCGCTGTAGTCGGGCAATTAAGTACTTGCCTTGGTTCGAACCAACGACCTACGAATCTTAGTCAGCGTAGTAGTTTATTTATCCAGCACCCATGGCCAGGCTACGCAGGAATGGACTGGCAAAAAAAACCGCGCAGCTACTAAAGTGGCAAACCTCTTCGAACACATCTTAGTTAGTAGTGGACAGTCGACTTAAGTCGTTGACATAAACCGAAACATTGCGCTCCATACATTACCTGTAACCGTAGTATCAATTACGAACGGTGCTAACCCACGAATTAGAACGTGTACACGCAGTAGACACGTTACACGTATTCGGTGACTGCATATGGGACAAGCATACAGAGTAATGTGACCACATATGTATTATGTGTATTATGTTTAATATAATTTTTGACATTTTAATATAATTTATAGTTTTTTTTTTATAATTTTTGACATGTTGATTTATTTTATGGTTCTTTTTTAACTTTTGACATTTGTTTTATTATGTTATTTCTTAAATATTATTTCTTTTTTTGGTAACTTTACTTATATAGACAACTGTATTTTGCTTTTTGGAATGCATAAATGTTGTTATGGTTTCTTTTTAATTTAATGATTTAATTTTTTTTATAAATAATTTGCACGCTTGCTTGCAGGCAGAATACAGTCACTTTTAGGCTTTAACATCTTCCCTTCAAAACTTTGTATTTCTGGCAAATAAACATTTTGATTTGATTTGATTTGATTTGACACGTTTGGGTTAATTTGGAAATCGGATATGATGATGGTGATATAGAAGTGTTATAAGTTATGCTGTAGTAATTTAGGGTTTTGCTACCGTGAAGAATGTGTAAACAGATATAAGCCAAACCAGACAGTATGACAACTTTATGGAATCGGTCCAATAGTAATAAATTATAATTTATTTAGCCCGTCAGTGAGATTATCAAATAATAATTAAATAAATAGAAACTTTACAAAGATAAAGCGCTTTAAAGTAGGTACAGGAGTGGGGGCTTGTGACATCACTTTGTCAGTATAAATAAGCACGCCGTCCCGTCACACGACATTTTAACTCACTGTATTGTTGTCACTTTATGTTTAAGTGTCAAAAGAAAAAATACGTGTCCAATATTTTTTATTAATCTACCTGACGGTCAAAAAACTAATTTTCAGTCAACTACTCTATCAGCCGAGCAAGTCAGACGAACGCATAGCAGTCCATCTCCATCATATTTATTATCCACGGTCCAACTTTACTCACTGCTGGAGACAGACTTTACTTCTCTTTGCTTGTGATCTCACGTTTCACGTCGATACTCAGGACGCTCTATCTAGTAATCATCCTAAACTTCCATTTCTGATGCGGGTAGCGAACCCAAATGATCGAACTTCTAACTCAGGCTAGCGTTCTTATAGGTGAAATAATGTTTACGCCTCTTGCCAGCGGCATCCTCGCGTTCAAGTCGAAAATCATTCCACGGGATCGTACTGACGGAATAAAAAGTATCCCATATCCTTGTTCCTCACTTCGAGTTCCAAGTATGAGATTAGATGTAAGGTTACTCATGTTATTTACTTCATTGTTAAACGCATTCTACCTATATTGATAAATACAGAGATACACTATATTGTGAATGCGAAAATAACTCTGTTTGTTTTTATCTTTTCACAACTAAAAGGCTGAACGGATTAAGATGAATCTTGGCACACAGGTAGACCATATCCTGAATTAGGACATTAGATTGACTTTATATCCCGAGAATATGTGATGATTACGATGATTTACTAATTTCACGCGGGCGAAACCGCGGCAGAAGCTAGTATTAGTATATTATTATCTTCTGACTGAAGAATATTTATAGAGCAAGAATGCGTTTAACAATGAAATAAATAACATAATTAACCTTCCATCTAATCTCATACTTAGAACTCGAAGTGATTAAAACCTTGGCACAATTAACCAAAATGTAATATGAGTTAGAAGGGCAGTAGGGTTCACACGCGTTCATTAATACGAACGCCGTTGTGAAGTTCACAATCGTCACGGCTATGGGCAGGAACTTCAGTAACGCTACAGCAGGGTTGATCCGCATTATATCACCCTCCCAGTACGAGAAAGCACCTGTTATTCTTGTCACCTAGGGATGGACAAAATAAAGAAAATTGACGATAAATATCGATACAATATTTACACGCAGTATCGATGCTTTTAATTTTTACCTTATATGTATGTACTTATTTCTTAAAATATAAAAAAGTATTAAAATGTAATTCCGAAAATTATAAACTATCCTTTTTTTAAAGCCATTTCAGAATATCGTGCGTAATATTGGACTCTGAAGTACGTACAAACAAAAATAGCAGAGTCAGTACTTGAAATAATTTATCGATATTATTTCAATCGACTATCTATAATTTTAAGAAGAAATATCGATATTTTGATAAATAGATAAATTTTCACGAACCTGAACAAAAAGAAATGTTCACTGAACACTATTGTGTGAAGATCGGCACCGTTCTGTATCTACACAGATACGATTAGATACAACCTATTGTTATTTGTTGTTGTGCGCTCTATTGTATTCAGACCTTTTTCAAGATTTTGCTAGGCGTCTGAACATTTATTTTCTATTAGTTTTGAAGTTCCTTATTTGTTATGGTCTTCAATCTTTATATACTTCAAATTTATTGAAATATATAAACACTTAATAACTTTGACGCGGTATGAAACACTGATGAACCATGCCTTGATTTTTATCTTGATATCTTTGCCTCTAATATACTCTTAGCATAAAATTATTTGTATTATATCAAATTGGTAAATGGATTAAGGTAACGAGGGACGCCCTCATGCTAGGTAGCAGCTAGATGAGAGCTGCTGAAAATGGAGATCAGTGGCGTGCGATTGGAGCGACCTATGTCCAGCAGTGGACTGCAACAGGTTGATGATGATGAAAGACGTCCACTGCGGGACATAGGCGTCCCCCAAGCGTCGATATACTAACCGGTCCCATGCGTCTCGCACCCGGATATGATGATATATCATCTTCATCTAAATCTACCACAGGACAGAAATATAAAAGTTGCAGAAAAACTAAAACTTACTAAAAGCATTCGATTCGGTCTATAACGATCCATATCTGTATTATCATTTATTATTTTAAACTGAAACAGGGAAAATATCATTATAAAAATCAACTATAAACCTCAAAGAAAATTCTATTTAAAGAATACTTCCTACTTCTTCAAACGGAAAGATACTTATGATATCCAATAAGAAAGCATGCTTCAAATATCTGGACACGGTCAACAGTGGATGGGTGACTAGTAAAGATTTATCATTGTAATAAGCAACATACGCCATTATGATTATGTCTATACCATTCGACCAGTTATATGGACCCCGTGTTTCTGTTGTTTTGACTGAAATATTGATTAACACATAATAAATCTGAAGACAAGTCGTTTTTCTACACCGCAAAAAGTAAAAAAAATATTAGCCAGGGTGTTAAAGGATAACCAACAGAACCTATTTCCAGTATTTTTGATTTTTTAAGCTATTGCATAGCTTCTATCGCGGGCCTTGAGCGCGGGGACCGAATCCAGAAATTCCGTAACGAAAAAACCTCACGCTCCCCACTCCGACGGGCACGGCGGTGATACTTTGACTTTTAATAAGGTTTTTGAGTTCTGTGGAATCTGAGTGGTGAGGGGCAGGGGGGCGGGGGGGAAGGTTTGTTGCACGTGTTTTCGATTTCCGTGTTGGTATTTTTAGAATGAAAATTTTTTTTGCGGGGGGAGGTAAACGGTTAAGGGGGGGGGGTAAATCCTATCTTGTTCTCCTGGATGAAGTAGCGATGGCAAAGGGGGGCAAATTTTTTGTCAGAAATGCGCTAACTCCAACCGTTTCTGAGATATGAGGGTTTTAAAATTTTTGTTGGTCGTAATTTTTTTGCCTTTTATCGGTCTCTCTGAGCTGTTTCTGTGACAATGGTGATCAATGTGGACCTTATGCTAATGAGAATAAGGGTCACTTTTGCTTGTCAAAGAAAAGCGACCTTATTTCAATGTGAATAAGGGTATTTTTGTTTTGTTTTTTTTTGCGGAGGGAGGTAAACGGTTAAGGGGAGGGGGTAAATCCTATCTTGTTCTCCTGGATGAAGAAGCGAGCGGCAGGGGGGCAATTTTTTTGTCAGAAATGCGCTAACTCCAACCGTTTCTGAGATATGAGGGTTTTAAAATTTTTGTTGGTCGTAATTTTTTTGCCTTTTATCGGTCTCTCTGAGCTGTTTCTGTGACAATGGTGATCAATGTGGACCTTATGCTAATGAGAATAAGGGTCACTTTTGCTTGTCAAAGAAAAGCGACCTTATTTCAATGTGAATAAGGGTATTTTTGTTTTGTTTTGTAGTTTTATTAATCGTAAATAAATGCGGGTTTGGCTCGCTACGTTTTCGAGTTTTTAAAGTTTTTAATTTTTTTGACGCATTTTCCAGGACTGGATCTAGAATAAATGCTATGCAATAGCTTTACCGCGGCAGTCCCCGAGTGCCACACGACTTTTTTTATTTGTATGTTTGTCACTTGTGCACGCATCACGTAAACTGTACAAAATCAATGTAGATATATTTTATACATAAAAATTAGGCGTAACTTGAAGTATTTTTAAGTTTTTGTTTCATCGCAATCGATTCACTCTATCAAATGTTAGATGAATTTAAAAGTCAAGAAGTAAAACTATCACAACACACGCAATTCAGATACTCGGACAGTTGAACTCCAACAGCTAGTTTTAAATAAATTTGTGTAGGAACAGGGCCTGCCTAGATGATTGACATGCCTTAATAACTTATTATTGGACGCACAAACCCGATAGAGCATCGGTATTCGGAGGAGAGGTCAATTAAAGAGCCAACCTTCTAGTGTAGGTGACGCTGCCATATACCTAGTGTGACGTTAGATAAATTCTCACTAGCTTGTGTATCTATTAGTACAAAATATACTTAAACTCACGTCTTTTCTCCATGGGGGAAGCAATAATAGAACTACACCAGCTATATACCTACTCCTTTTGCTTTGTTTACGTTCGTACATCTTTTCATACACGCACGCTGACTATAAGTTCTTCACACCTGGCCTTCATCATTCATTCAATCATGATCTCAGGGAAATACATTCCGTAAATAACTCCATCTTTGGTGGCTAGCCGGTTCAATGCTGACTGAATGTCTCAATGGTCATCGTTGACGATATCATTCGATTTTCGGACATATATTCAAGCTAGATAAGTTCAAGCGCTAGTCTCAGCCTTTCTAATAATCTAATAGAACTCCCAAGCGTATGACACTTTACACAAAACTTTAACTCACATATTCTCTCCGACGCGACCTCGTACCACTGTAACACAATAAAACATGCAAACTTACAGCAATATCCTACGGCACGGCGAATATGTAAAACACGGCGACTATGAAGCGAACGGCGCACCAGAACTTCAGGAACATTCCATGAGGAGTGATGCATCCCGGCACGAAGGTGGGGATGCATCATCATGCATCGTGGGTGCTCACACCTGAGGTGTCTGCAACACACGAGATATCAGACACCAGAAAAATACACACATGAATCATATTTTAAAATTGTGTTACTACTTAAAAAGTTAAATTGCGGTTGCAATGTGAATACATACGGTGGCTAACCTTTTGCTTACATCTCGAAAAGTGTGATGAGCACTCGAACCCCATAGACCTAATGTTTCAATCCCAAACGGCTCAAATATATAGCTTCTAATAAGGTTGTTGTATTTGCGCCGTTTGAGGTTTGCTGCTCCAGCAGCAGCTGCCCCAGCAGAACCTAAGAAGATGGGATGGCGCAAGGGTGTCGACACATGTTGCTTCCACCATGTTACACCAAAGGCCTATCCACCTTCCAATGCATTATGGTCATCTCGTCTGGTCTCTTCCCATCGTCGCGTGCCAAGCCATTTGGTTCAAAAGCAGCTGGCACCCCGGTGACAAGAACCGACTAGTATAAAATAAAGTCAGTGTCCATTTCATAGCTTATGAACAGATTTTGATGCAGTTTTCACTAATATGAAGAAAGAGTAACACACGAACAAGGTTTGTGTATATAATTTGTCCAGTGTCAAGCCGGGGCGTGTCGCTTACCATCAGGATTCGTACAATGTTATTCTGCCGAATGGACTATTGTTTTTCAAAAACGACGAACAAAGCCAAGTTTAAAATACAAATCTGCGACCCTGCTTTTTGCGTATAAACGGTGTTTATTCTGACAACGTGATATAAATTAGCTTTCATGTAAAAATGGCGTATGAGATATCCACGCATAAATAAGGCCATTTATTATATATGTTATGGGAAGTAAAATTAATCTATTTGGTGAAAATAACAGGATATACGTTAACTTTGTTTTGTTTTTGCATTTGTTTATGTGGCCACCTCTGGTGTCAGAGTTAATTAAACCGCTTTTGGGAACCCCACAGGCCACTGTCTTGGCTATTTCAGGTTTACATTAACTATATAAGTCCAGGTTTTCTCACGATATTTTCATTCACCGTTGCTTATGAGGTCCAAGATAAACTTAGACCTCAGAGAGTTACTGCGGCCTTGGCTCAAACAACTGACGGAACACGGGTGGGTTTTAGTCAGTAAAAGTCTGATACGCCCTCCTGCTTTACTCAGAGTGGGAGAAGTCATTGGATGATAGCTTACTTAACGTCTACAGTATAGCGAGTCACTTGGCAAATAACGAAGTAAAACCATGGTTTAAAAAGTTGTTAACCGGACGTGCAGCACGCTTGATACCTTGCCGAGCCGCCTAGCGGTTGGCTCTAGGCGCTTAGCAAGCCTGGTAGTGCCTTTTTGGCCCTAAGGTATCGCGTCGAGTACCTTATCAATCAAAATACCAAAAGCACAAATTGGGCTTCAAGAAATTAATATTTACTAAGGCCTGTCTCCTTAACAATTAATATAATTTTCCCCAATTAAACCTTGTTGGAACAAGTAAGACTCTTTTAACACATATTGTTCTCACAAGAATAGCCCTAATTAATCTCATAAAATTGTAGCACAAAGACTGAGTACATACCTCAATACGCCTAACGTGTTGAATGTCTTCACGTAATGGGCCCTCTGTTCTCTGGTGTTAAATAGCACGAAACTTTCCTTTATGTTTTGCTACTAACAAATTATTTACTTTTAAAACTAGTGCGGGAACTTGTGATATATGATTTGAGCATGCATAATAGTTGGGAGACTTTGTTTCTTCACAGTTTTGTTTATAATACTATTTAGTTAATTTAAACATAGCCAATATGGTTGTTTCATGATGAACATTTTAGGGTTCCGTAGCCAAATGGCAAAAACGTAACCCTTATGGATTCATCATGTCTGTCTGTCTGTCCGTATGTCACAGCCACTTTTTTCTGAAACTATAAGAACTATGCTGTTGAAACTTGGTAAGTAGGTGTATTCTGTGAACCGCATTAAGAAATTCACACTAAAATAGAAAAAAAAAAAACAATAAATTTTGAGGGTTCCCCATACTTAGAACTGAAACTCAAATATATTTTTTCATCAAAATACGTGTGGGGATGCATGCATCTATGGATAGGTCTTCAAAAATGATATTGAGGTTTCTAATATCTTTTTTTCCTAAACTGAATAGACAGACACTTAACAGTGAGGGCTTGTGACGTCACTTCTAGGTAAAAAGTGTACCAAGGCGTGACGTCATTCAATTTTAACGGTTTTATGTTGTTGTTTAAGTGACATAAGATACAATAAGGTGCCAATATATTATGGTAATTTAACTGACGGACCAAATAGAACTTTCCAGAAAACTACACTGTTTTAATAGTAAGGAAAATATTTCTAACTTTTGCTGAATATATCCAGAGGTCACATTTTCTTGATAATTGATATAACATTTCACTGAAAGCCAATTAAATATTGATCATGGTAAGACTTAAATTAAGTAGATTCCAATTCAGAGTACCTACTTCATTGAATTTTCATATAGTCTGAAGGAATGAGTCATGAGTGAGGTTATGTGATAAAGCTCTTAGACAAAGGTTTTATCTTGGACAACAAAGTGACGAAGGGTGTGGGCCCATCGACAGCTATTAACTGTATAATGTGTATTGGTTTATTCTACTTCCAAAATAGTGAACTATGGGCGCTGCACGGACTATTTGCAGGGGTATGCATCTTCAGCACCTCGCCTCGAATAAGGTATGTTTTCTTTTGCCCGTTTAAACAGATATGGTACTTACTTTGTTGACTAAAAAGTTTGAGAACTTAAGAAGAAGTACGAAAGAACGAGCAAAGTAAGCTCGAAAACTAGAACCTCGTCTCGGATAAGCTAGATTCTCTAATAATATATGTGGCTTACTGATTCTTTTTTTTCAACTTCCCTCTCCCGACGCTTATATAGTGAACTATTATATTGCCGTTTCTGTCTAACCTTATATTATCTAATAGGGAGGAGGAATAAAAAAATTTTTTATTCCGTCAGTCAGATTTCCAAAAAATATTGGACATGTATTTTTCTTTTGTCACGTTAACAAAAAATAATGACGACATAGTGCGTTAAAACATCGTATGACGTCATCCCTTGGTACACTTTTTACATAGAAGTTACGTCACAAGCCCCCATTCCCTAACTTGGTGAATTTGTATTGATTTGAATAAGCAAAAAATACGTGTCCAATATTTTTTGATAATTTAACCGGTCAAATAGAATTTGCTGTTTCGTACCCCATCATCATCCCTATTGCAGTGTTGCACTACAAAACTACTTCGAGAACTACAAAACCACTAATTAACAGCCGCTTACCGAAATGCGAAATGTGATACCCATTTTGACCATCAACATACATACATACATAAACTCACGCCTTTTTCCCATTGGGGTAGGCAGAAACTACAGAACGCCACCTGCTACGATCCTTACATGCTTCTTTTGCTTCACTCACATTCATGCATCTAGTCATACACACACGCCGGTTATGAGTACTGCGCACCTGGCCTTTTTGAAGAACATCATCTATAAGGTCTATGTATGTCTTTCTAGGGCGTCCCCTCCCGGCGTTTCCATTCACGTCTGCCTTGTAAATACATTTCGTTAGTCGCCTTTCATTCATCCTCTCAACATGGCCAAACCATCTTAACATACTCTTTTAAATTTTAGTCACTACATCTTCTTTTAGACCACAACGTTGTCTTATTACCTCATTCCTCAACCTATTACCCCACACATACTTCGCAAGGAGCGCATTTCTACTGCATTAATCCTACTTTCATGTCTTTTTTGCCATACCCACCCTTCACTTCCATACATAAGTGTAGGCACCAGCACGCTGTTGTGAACGGTGAGTCGAGCTTCTGGAGACATCGATTTGCTGGTCACAACCGCATGTATAGCACCATTCACTTTATTCCCTGCATTCACTCTCCTTTCTACATCCTCTTCAATCTTTCCATCCCTTGTGAACATACTTCCCAGATATACAAACTCGTTCACTTGCACCACAATCTTATCATTTATTTTCACTTCACACTCCGATACATCGTCTTCTATTTCAAACACCATTACTTTAGTCTTGTTCACATTTATACACATACCTTTTAACTTAAAAGCTTCATTCATCACAGTCACCATCTCTTGCAACTGTTCTGCTGACGATGCAAGTAGAACTTGATCATCTGCATAGAGAAGGCATTTGACAGGCAACTCATTCATCCTCAATCCGCACTCATGCTCTTTTAAACCTATCAGACAACTATCCATGCACAAGTTGAACAGCCACGGTGACGCTACACAGCCCTGTCTAACACACCTTGAGATGGAAAACCAGTCCGTATACGCCCCATTAATCCTAACACAAGCACTGGAATCCCTATATAGAGATTTCATTGCCCGTACCAAGCGCCAGTCCACACCGTACCCGGATAGCGTCGACCACAGTTCATCCCTCCACACACTGTCATAGGCCTTCTCCAAGTCAACGAAAGCACAGTAGACTTTTTTGTGCTTTGCAAGATGTTTTTCAGCTATACTCCTCAACTAGAAGATCTGATCCACACAGCCCATTCCCTCTCTAAATCCTGCTTGCACGTCCCATAATTGTTCATCCGTCACTTTTACAACTCTATTTATTAAAACTTTCACATATAATTTGCCGACAACAGTCAAAAGACTAATGCCGCGGTAGTTTTTACACTCCTGCTGTGAGCCTTTTTCCTTATATAGTCGTACGATTACAGCCCTGCACCAGTCATTCGGCACGCGGCCATATCTCCAACACGTATTATAGATCCGGCACAACAGACTTGCTACCACCCCGCCACCGCCCTTCAGCATTTCAAAAGATACTCTGTCATACCCTGCAGCTTTAGCAATCTTCATACCACTCAGTGCTTTTACAATCTCATCCATTTCTATTTCATTCTCATTCTTTTGCTCTTCGTCTGAGTTAGCGTCTTGACATCTGGCTTCTACCCAGTTACCCACTCCTTGCACACTATCCTGACAACTAAATCAACTTTCAAATTATCCCTTCCAGCGTTCCAAGACCATCAAATCAATTCATTAATTTGACCATCAAATCTAAAGAAAAACTGATAAAAAATGCGTACTTTTTGCAAGTTATACAGGTCCCGTCCGATATCCGTGTTACACCACCTCATTGTCAGGCAGTACCAACTTCCTAGTATTACTGGCCACGGTCTGGAGGAAGTCTCGATTCAACACCTACAAACAAATGAGAATGCCCTACATCTGTCTTGAACGCTCTATTTAATACAAACACGCTTTTGTTCACATTTTAACCACGAAGATTTTTCTTATGAGGAAAAATATCTGGTTTCTTTTTCTACAATACTTTCTCATTATAGCATGATCTAAGATGCAAAATTTATCGTAGACACGTGATTTGGCAAGTACGTAATATTATATTGTCCTCGTTTAAAAAACTTGGAGTAAATATATGACAAGACATTAATCCTCAAAAACTTTATGTGTACTCTTATGGTAAGTAACTTTATAGTCCGTTAATTAATAAAACCGACCAAGTGCGTGTCGGACTTCGCACATTTAGCGTTCCGTACTAATTTATCAACATTATATTGGTATTTGTTAGTAAAATATAAGTGTAATAATAAACATTATCACCAAACATCAATTTTATAGGTCAAATGGAAGTAAAAAAATACCAATACAAAAGTACCAATGATAACATACTCGTACCTAAAATAGAGGTCGGAAAAGCAAAGTTTTGACCATTTCTATAGAGAATACTTCCTGCTTCCTGGATGTTTGTAAACATGTCATTCATTATAAACTAACGGTGTTTGCAATATTCCAGTGATACGAGTATCACCACACAAGGTCAGGACTAAACACAACTGAGTTCGATTATATTATAGCGTTTAAACCCCTTTTCAAGCTTTTTCAGGGTTGTATAATAATAAATTATATTACCACGAACCTGAGGCAAAATCAAATTACATCTAATCCACTGAAAATCAGCGCCGTGCTGTGGGTCCTCCACGGCAAAGCATTATGCTGAGTGAAAGCTGATAAAAAAATGTAGGTAGTATATGTTATTGTTGTTTGATTTATTTCTCGTCTTTACTAACTTAATTTAAGTACTACTAATACTATTATTAAGGGTTTAGCATAAGCATGTTATTATAATGTATGTCGTTTTGTGACAAATAAACACTTTTTCTTTCTTTCTTCTTTCACTTCAGGCTACACTTTAGTTATAAAAATGAAACCAAAAGCTTCGCTCACCATTGAACACCAAATAACTTTTTCACCCGCGGTTTGATTTTCCACTAACGTGATTTACGGCAAGGAAATAAAACAACTCCCGCATGGATTCCTACGAAAGATGGATGAAGTAATAAATAAAGTCCGGGGAAATATTTAGCTCCAGCATTATAATGAAGATGGAAGAATATGTCATAGAAGGCACACTAATTGGTTTTATTTATAACACTAACTTTACCCGCCTTTATTCGCATGAAAAGTGATTTATTATCCCAAGGGAATATTATACCGGGATGAAAAGTATCCCATGACCGAATTCCGGTTCCGGTCTATTTATATGTCAATTTTCATTCAAATCTGTTCCACACTGTTCCGTTCTTGTTGAATTAAGTAATTTACCTATGTTTTCAATATTTGTAAGTATGTGAGAACCATGTTCCTATTTATCAAATGAAGGAATTTGCCTGTTAGTGTATAAGTAGTATAGTAGTGCTGGGTGCATCGTCTATACGAATATGAATTTATGTATGTGTGTAAATGTTGAAATGCATTTTTTTTCAATAGAGTAAGTGTGGAGTTTCTTGTCCATTCTTCTCCATATCAAGCTACTTTGCCGAATGGATGGTAGAATCAATTAGTATTAATTTTAAATATATATTTTTGACGGTTAAGAGTGCCGCTTAATGGCCTAGTTGAAATAAAGATTTTTTGTCTTTGTCTTTGTTTAGCCGTTCAGGCGTGAAAAGATAAGAGGCAGAGTTACTTTCACATTTATAACATTAGTATGAATATGGATTAAAAGTCAAACATCTAGAATTCCATACTGTCTGAGACAAATTTGAGAAATTAATAGTGATTTCCAGTACAATGAAAGGTAACTTCTAGGCCAGCGTAGGTACTCCATCGTCGACCACATTATCTAATGCCATTAGATGAGATAGTGGTCAAACGTAACGTAAGCCAATATTAAGGTACAAGTTGGTACTCGACTACACGCAGCAGCAGCAGACGACGTGTCATCGCTTCATGTCGCCACGACACGTCGTTGCGTCCTGTCGCTGCAGTCATAATTTCGAACCCGACTGCAGACGGCAGCGCTGTATTCCTATTGGTTCTGAGTGTACCGTGAGACAAAATGTCTGACTACACTCACTCACTCACAACTGGTCACTACTGCTCTATGGTCGGGCGACACGTCGTCTGCGATCGTGCGACGTGTAGTCGGCCAACGCTTCTGCTGCTGCTGCGTGTAGTTGGCTACCAACTTGTACTAGGTACGAGTTCGTTATGTTTCTATGTATTTCTATAAAATACCTTCCGCAGTTAGCGACACGTCGCACGATTACTCGTCGCACGATCGCTGACGACATGTCATCCGACCGCAGATCAGTGGTGACCGGTAGTGATTGAGTATAGTCAGACACCTTCTCTCAAGGAACACTCAAAACCAATAGTAATACGGCGCTGCCATCTGCAGTCGGCTACCAACTCGTACATTTAAATAAAATAAAACAATCTCAAGATAGTTAGACAAATTTATGATTGTGGGTAAGTTCTTATTTAGATAAGAACATCTTAAAAAATAAATGACGAAAGGTTGTATCGGAAAACAAGAAATTCATTTACAATAATCTAATTGTAGCAATTTTATCATCAATTGTCACCATCAATTTCAGTGTTTTCATCAATTTTTCCAATAGAGTTAAACAATAATAAAAATCTGGGTCATTGGACAGTTCAAACGCAATCTATTCTGCTTCTATCATTCATGTTCACTGATTCAGAAGATTCGGATATTGTTCTTGTTTTTCGACACTGATTAAAATCGTATTTCTCCTATTTCAAATGTTGATTAAGTAAAGGTATGTAGGTTATTTTGATTAAAATTCCTAAGGTAACATATTTCTAAATTCGGATCCATTGGAACAATATTCTAACCTTTTTTTAATCACGTTCTACGCTTGAATCAACGGTAGGTATTGGTAGCGACCGGCATTTTAAAAATAATGAGTTTCTAAGCTATTTGAATTAAAAATGTCTGCGTACCTTGAATTTTAACTTCCTGTGCGTGGAAAGTAGTTGCTGCAAATTCTTGCTGTATAGAAGCAACTTAGGTGTGATCAAATTACAAAGATGAACATTAGCTGAAACACAAGTTGTAAGTTTAATTAAGTTTGTAAAATGATTTTGTGATTACGATATATCGCATCGCCATCTAAGGCATTCTGCGCGCGAAATTCGCCTGCAGCCTCATTGCGTAAGTGAATTTGGCAAGGTTTTGAGCCCATGAATCGACTAATCACATGCGAGATGAAAGATGCGATATGGATTGCCGAATTGCTTTGCCTACCAAATTCACTTACAAAATTAAGCTGCTGTATTAATATCAGGTCTCGAGTTTAGATGGCCGGCTGAAATAGGCTCCTTATAAACCAACTACGCGCATATCCCTAGATAGGTATAATCGCAACGATGCGTTTTCTTAGATTTTTTTCCATCTGGAGAGCAATCTTAAAATTTACTCGTTGTTGCCGCATTGTCCGTAGTTTTTATTAGATATATGGTTGTAAGGTAGCTACATAGGTACAAAATTTGCATGTCTATAAAAGTGTCACCACTTTATATCGCTGGCGGGGTGGTGTCGCTTATCATGATACTCTCAGGGCGCCAATTCAAATTTATAATTAAGTGCGTGGGTTAGCCGCCAAGGTTGCCCGTCATAACTCGCAGCTCAGGACCATTTAACTTATGGACGAATAAAAACGCATCTGTGGTAATCGGGGTAGAAATATATTATAAATTTACAGCGCCTACCTAATTTTATTATGTAACTACTGACATATCTGCCGCTTTTCCAACAAACTGTGGACTCAAATAACACGGTACTGGTGTCATATGTAAAAGTGAAGCGGGGTCGCGGTAGTAAACCATAAAGATATTGGCGGGACTAACTGGACAGGTTCTGTCTAATTTGGAAGGAGAACGCACCAACTTGCGAAACATGGAAGGAGTGGAGGGAAGTATTTGCTCATGATTGGGACAGACCAGGCTCTTTAAAATATATTATGTACCGATTCTGCCGTGTAAGACTAGTCAACGTAGATAATATAAAAAAAGGCGACGAGAACTCACAAAGAAACCCAATTTTATGGCCTAACATTCCTTATAGGTAACAATAAAGCAATATTTCCAATATCTAGTAAATCTTACGTGACTTACCACATGAAAAAACATAGACCCATAATAAATCGAGGCCAACACTCCGTAAAACTTTTTGTGCATTGAATAGAATTTCAGCGAAAATATATGGTTATGGTGTGGGAGGCTGCGAGCGGAAAGGTAATGGGAAACATACGTGGGATAAAATATCAAGTGTTTTTGTATGGGGCGTGGGTTCGCGTTTTTACGATAGATTACACTAACTTTCAGCAACGATTTGCCAGAGCAAATTCTAAGGTGATTTAAAAAAATACCTGTTTTTTTTTACGTAACAAGTAGGAAAAAGTAGTTGTACATATTATGTTACTAGATTTTGCAAGTGGACTCACTGGAGTGATGGTCGGATGTCATCCCAGGTAAATCTAAATATTTCAGAGCATCCTTTGAATAGATTATATTTATTTTATTAGATTTTACAGCTGTTTGCCAAGTTTCATCCAAATTCATACAGTCGTCCAACAAACATCCAAATATAGAGACTATGTCATTTCTTGTATAAGTAAGACAATTACGAAACATACTCTTCCAAATAAAAAAAAAGAATTTTCAAAATCGGTCCATAATTGACGGAGTAATAGGTTAACATACACAAAAAAAAACAAACATAATGTCGAACATAAAACCGGAGGACGTTTTCGAAAGTCGGTTAAAAAAGCTTGTGCACGCTTATCGAGTTGTTGAGTTTTTCATAAGTACAACAATGATACTACCTACTAAAATATTATTCATTCTTATAACAAGTAGGTAGACGTAACACAACTTATACAGTATCTTGCAAGTTTCAAATAAGAACTTGTGTTAATTAAAAGTGTTCGATTTTTAGACCTCGTCGACCCCCAATATCAGTTTTTGTTTGTGTCGACTACTGGGCAACTGATTTCGAACCCAAGGGATCGATATCGACACTTTGGGATTCCCTGCTCTAGTCTGTAGTACCTAGGTTCTATGTAATACACGTCGAATGATGCATTGTCTTACTAACATGAAATTGGAGGCCAACCAAGGCTGTATTCAAGATGGTTATAACCTCTATGTTAACTTGTAGATGCGGGTTGAAATTGTATATGTGAAATTCACGGTGGTTTCAGAACAAGCTTGAGTTTGTACGTGTCAACTTTGAGGTACTATAAGGGTTTCATTAAGGTATTACAAAGGTTTAATTAAACATTGTCACAAGTTGACTACATTTCGAAGGTGTAAGTAGCTGACAATCCAGAAATCTTATAACAAGGTGATGTTACGGTTACGTCATTTCGACATCAAATAGTTATTGGGTTCTATAACTAGGCCCTAGTACCCTAGGACTAGAAAATAAGATCTAGCGGTCTGGAGCCTAGATTTGTGCCCGATTGATGGCAAAAGGCCCACCCCCTATTATATGTGATCTAAACATAACCACAGATTAGAGAAGTTACTTCGTAACAGATATTTCACTCTCCGAGATCAAGTACACAATTTTGAGCTCAATATCCGTGATATTAGGGATATTATTCCTTGACAGCGAGGCTGCTCGAACTAAGACCCCTGCGCCCACCAACCACGCACTCCCTTCGCCCACCAACCACGCACTCCCTTCGCACGTGTGAGCTATGCGCGCGAGCGGTGACAATCGGCTGGCGGAGCGGTGCCGGGACCGCCGCGAAAGTGTAGGCATTCATCGCTGTAAGTTAGGTCGAGTGAAGGAGGCCTGACATAACTGGATAAATGTGGGTGTATGTGCACCTTTATCTCATCACCATCACCATTATCAATCTGATAATCTGTCTTCAGCAAGGAATCACACACTGCTGAGCTTAGACCTGTACTTCCTATTACCAGTCTACCTTCGTAGCCAATAGTAAACTGGCAAAATAAAAAATAAAACAAATATTCAGATATCCAGAGGATATTTTTCAGCTTTGAAACTTTCCAGACCTTCACATGGCTATCAAAATTCTCTGCCCACTTGTTAATATAGTCCCATATATGCCACACTTGCCGTATCGGGAACAGCATGGCTATCTGACCAGCCACCTTCTCCCCTTGAGGGTCGAAAGTGTCCGCGAAGTTGGACACATGGAACACAGACACTATTTCCAGGTAGAAGCCGAAGGAAGACATTTTTATTTCTGCTATATCTCTTCTTATATTCTGTAAAAATAAAACAATATTTTATATTAAAAAGTGCATTGTAACGAGAAATAAACGTTTGAGCAAAATTTCAGCTCAATCGAGCACCGGGAAGTAGGTAAAATTCAACTTGCAAGCTTTGATTACACAGACCTCGGGAGAAGTTAAATTACTATCGGTGCAATACATCATTATTGTAAAACGTCGAATTAAAGTATTATAATAAGAAAGTTTTCATTTCATTTTCTGTCAGATGCAGAAGAAATGCTGAAGATTTTTGCTGCAGACTCGAATAATTGAAGCTTTAAAATACATACTTTATGAGTGCAAATGATTGCATTGTTGATGAAAATGCCAAAATCGCTATATGTATGCCTATAATATTTGAGGAGCTCCCTTGATTTCTCCAAGATCCCGTCATCAGATCCTGGCCTGATGACTATGGGGCCAAATGGGAAGTATACCCTTATAAACAAAAGAAGAATTTTCTAAATCGGTTTCTAATCGGTCCCGATTACTCAAAAACAGAATACCAATCGAATTGAGAAGCTCCTCCTTTTTGGGCAGTCGGTTAAAATTAATTATATTTTCAGTCGAAAGACGTTCTCTGCTGGAGTTACTTTTGCTCATTTTACACTATATCTTTGACTTGCTCTTATTCACAACCAGACAACTTATTTGTATGAGGCTCAAAAGTTCTTATTTGCCTTTTCCATATTAGATATTTGAGATTCATGAGAACTGTAAGTATTCATAAAGTAGCCGTGTCGCCAATTTTTTTTTTATCATTGCATCCCACTGTAGGACGAAAACTGCTGGTACCTAGGCACATATTCGTCCTCCAAAGGCTAAGTTGCGGTCCACACAGTTTACACTAAAACACAAGGATGACGATCCGGTCACATTGCGGTTGCGGTCCCGTTTGCAGTCAGCCTAACCTTCCCTTTACACTCGAGCAAAACCATAGCAATACAATAACGTTTACACCAATTGTGAATCAAAGCTCACAATGTCATTAATTGATTTGAATTAACTGAGTATTCCGTATGGTTGCGGTTCCGTATGGTGCCGGACGTAAAGAATTTCACCATCCCATGTCTTCCCGTGGGTGTCGTAAGAGGCGACTAAGGGACAAACCAGAGAATGGGCAGCAGCGTTCTATGTGCTTCTATAACAACCATACTGCGATCGCCAACCCGCCTGCCAAGCGTGGCGATTATGGCAAAACCCCCCAATGAATAGCACAAATAAAAAATGGCCCCTAGTACCCGGCAGCTTGCCTACCATTGCCTACCCTCGACTACGGTAGCGGTCGAGGCTACGGCATGGCAAGGGGTGCTAAGAATCTCCGGACGAGATCCGGCTACCCCAGCAATCACCGATGACTGGACCTGGCACCGTACAACACGCGCACACTTCGGACCGACGAGAAGGTCACCGAACTCGAGGAAGTTTGAGCAGGTTGCGATGGAGTATTATAGGGTTATCTGAGGTCCGAAGAGAGGGGGAGGACTCGATAATCCTCAAATCCGACCGCGAACCGGAAGACGATACGCTGGAAGGCCTCCCACTAGGTGGACTGATGACCTGGTTAAGGTTGCGGGAAGGCGCTGGATGCGAGACGCACGGGATCGGTCAATATGGCGACGCCTGGAGGAGGCCTATGTCCAGCAGTGGACGTCTTTCGGCTGAAATGATGATGATGATGATGATGAACTGAGTATACGCGACCAAAGCTCCCTTTGTACCGTTCTACCCAATCAGGCTGGCTCTTTGTGTGCCATAATAATAACTATAACAGCGAACGGGCCTTTATTACCTACAGTTTATAGGGCATGTAAGCATTTACCTGACTGTACCTAAAACTTATTATTTATTCTTATTGTTTTCTGTATTAGGGTCAGAGTGAATGGAATAGGATTGAAAAAAGAACTAAATAAGTTTAGTTCTTTTATCAGTTGTGATTTAGCAGTGAAGTTGGTCGAAATTATCTCTTAGATTATTATGGCTTGATAAGAAATGTAGATGTGCAATAAACTATTACCTAGTAGACCAGGTATCTAGCTTAAAAAAGACAATATGTTAGAACGCATCTAGCTCTGTTTAAGAGCGCTTATATTTTTTACAAGCTTTTTATTAACTTGCAATGTGTGTATATGTATGTTCGGGTCAAATCTTGCAACTGAATTTTAAAGCAGTTATCCTCAACCGATTTAAAATTATATTTTGCACACACTTTTGGTTTGGATGACAATGCACGGTAAGCTAAAAAGCTAACTTTCTATAAATCTATAATTTTGATAATTAAAAGATCGGCTTAGTAAAACATGGGAAGATACCTAGGCTTAAATAGTTATTTGGGCACTTTTTCGACAAACCAAAGAGATGATAGTTATTTTTTTTTACTTTTATTGAAAAAATTTCATCTTAATCGGTTGAGGATAACTGCTTTAAAATTCAATTGCAAGATTTTACCCGAACATCATACAATACCTACATACATACGTTACAAGTTAATAAAAAACTTGTAAAAAGTTTGTCATCATAGTTTTCATGACAAAATGTTAGCTTCCTATTTAGTATTTCGCCTTTATCTTGGGAGCATTCAAAATATATATCTTGAAATATCAACACTCTGACCTGGACCAACCTATATCTAGACCACAAAAATATTTGTCAAGTTATTTATTTTTACAGATATTTCTTTTAAGAAACTCCATTTACTGACATGTTCTTTCTTAGACCGGCGACGTGTAGGCGTTGTTTTCTTAGTCCAATAAGTAGAAAAATAGTTTTCCTAGAAATTCGACTTTTGCCGAAAAACGCGCGTGTACTTAAAGGTTTTAATGTGTTCGCCACGTGGCCTGCGGGCGTCTTCGATACTCGGCGTAGGCGGGGGCTAAACCGCTGGGCAAACAACTTATGAACTATATTTTATTTTGTAACAAACATTTTACAAGAATATGTTTTTATTGATACTTGATATCAAAAAGCCAACTATCAGTCTTGGAGTTAAAAAGGACTTGTCATGTTTCTTTTGAACTCATTTGTGCGTGGTCGTTTGGGAGAGTATTTTGTATTCGTTCTTGTGAGTTTGTTGTGGGTGCTAATGTAATAAACATTTATTAGATTAGACTATTAACGAATCACTAGATTTAACGTTGTATCTGACTAAATATGATGTTTAATACTGGCTCAACAAATTCCAAGTCATTAAAAAGCTGTGGCGCTTACTACTGATTTAATTCAGCAATATTACGTTGACCGCTTAAAAGGATTCACACTAGAAAACAGAACAAGGAAACACTCAAACCCTACCTGATCCTGTTTTCAGAAAGCCAACTATCAGTCTTGGAGTTAAAAAGGACTTGTCATGTTTCTTTTGAACTCATTTGTGCGTGGTCGTTTGGGAGTGTATTTTGTATTCGTTCTTGTGAGTTTGTTGTGGGTGCTAATGTAATAAACATTTATTAGATTAGACTATTAACGAATCACTGGATTTAACGTTGTATCTGTCTAATTATGATGTTTAATACTGGCTCAACAAATTCCAAGTCATTCAAAAGCTGTGGCGCTTACTACTGATTTAAATCAGCAATATTACGTTGACCGCTTAAAAGGATTCGCACTAGAAAACAGAACAAGGAAACACTCAAACCCTACCAGATCCTGTTAGGATCTTACCTTACTCAAACCCTTTTGTCACAAACCAAACGAAACCCACAAAAACTACCTTTAGGGAACTCACATATAAAGAACGCCATCTGCTATGATCCACCAATAGTGCTCCATCCCACTCATATTATACACCGCAAACTTACCTTCTCAAAGGTAGCAGTAATGAGTTGTATATAGATGTCCAGCAGTAACCCAGAGACGACGATCGCACGGAAGACCCTCTCGACATCACTGTGGTGGTTCTGTAGCGCAGAGTAGGGGAACATGAAGCATATGTACAGTATCAGCACCATCAGGAAGTGGGCTATGTCGAACATGCGTGTCTGAAAGGTAACGGCTTGATGCCAAAACCATTTATTCAAATTAAGCCAAACATTACTTAAGACAGTTTCTCTAAAACGCCCTTATTTCATTAGTTTTGTAAATACTGCCTCTTTTAAATAACAGAAGCAATAGCTAACAACAAACTAAAAAAATAACCTTCTCCTTTCAAAGTTAGCTAAAACTTTGAACTGTCATCAAGGTAGTAAGTATTGTAGCTTTAGTTCTCGCCAATATTCTTGGCCGTCCTGAAGTTGGCTTTATACCTACATTTTCACTCACTACCAACGAAAACTAAACTAAACTAACTACCCACAGTATAATTAGACCATTTACTTACAAAGTCTGTATCAGACATCAGAATCCAGGGGAAATTGGATCTTAGACAAATATAGGGTGCGTCTATCGTGGTCACGTTGCTGGACATCGGATACAGCTCCAAGAACTCCGTCGTGAAGTTTGACTTGCGTTCATTGTTCTCGTCTGAGGAGTTTACTAACGTTATGTTATGCAGGTTAGAGGGCTACGGCGTAGGCGGATGCTACGGGAATTATGCAACGCCATTTTCGTAGCAAATCGTAACTTAGTATTAATAGTGTTTTGCTTACTGATTTCTTTTTTTTGTTGCTTCGTTATCCTATCTATAATTTTTTTCTACATTATATATAATTTTTTTCCAAAAAAAAATACTGACAAAATATGTACATACTTAAATACTAAACAAACTAATCGATACTAACTTATACTAAACCTACCTAACCTAACCTAACAACTTACATATATATACAAAACAAAAGTACTTGTTTCTTTTTTATATTAATGTCTTGTCTTATCTCATAAAGGATAACAATGATATATTGTTGTTTGCGGATGATACTTCACTTTTGTTTAAACTTAAACGTCAGCAGCTGGTTACTGACGATGTAAATAGCGCGATCTCAAAAGTAGTTGTGGAAGTTAGTACTGGTTCAATGGTAACAATTTACTTATTAATGAAAAAAAAACAAATGCATTAAGTTTACCCTACCTCACGTTAGGCAGGTGAAAACTGATGTATTGATAAAGGGCGAAAAATAGCACAGTACTCTTAGGCTTAAGTTTGGATCCTAAGCTCCAGTGGGGCCCACATATAGATAAATTGTCAAAGAAGCTAAGATCAGCAGCATATGCTGTTAGAAAAATTCGTATTTTAACTGACATAGAGACAGCCCGTTTAGTATACTTTAGCTATTTTCATAGTGTAATGTCGTACGGTATTCTGGTGGATCATTCTTTTTTTTTGTTTTTAATTTTTATTTATCTTAGTTACTTTTTGATCATGGTCATCAGTTTGAGTAGTTTATGCGGCCTACCCGAATGACCTTTCTTTGGTATTGTTCGTCGAATCGTTGAGCTTCTTTAATTCTGAGTTGAGCTGCTCGGTTATTGACAAATGCATGCACTGACTGGACAGGTCCAATCCATCCAATCTGGCTGGTTCTTTCCTCAAAAGACCATTTCAGACAACAGTCTACATGGTCTTCACATGATCTAACCAAGATTTTGTCTGGACTTTAAAAGAGACTGTGGACTCTGAGTTTGTTTCGGTCTTTCTTCTCAGAGTAGTCTCTTAAATGTTTGTTATTCTTTGGTCGGTTGTTTGATTGAAGTTGGTCAAGGGTGGACCATGAGGAAAAGGGTATTTTTTCGGCCCCGGCAATACGCCTGGTTGTAAAAACGAAAAACGCGCGGACATAGCCGCTGGCAAAACTAAAATAAATATTTGTTTCTTTTTTGTCAACCACTTATGAAAACCAAAATGACAAAG
Organism: Orthosia cruda; assembly: GCA_964057195.1. Lineage (NCBI taxonomy): Eukaryota > Metazoa > Arthropoda > Insecta > Lepidoptera > Noctuidae > Orthosia > Orthosia cruda. The sequence goes on along the minus strand of OZ059826.1, from coordinate 18,760,059 downwards.
GCCTCAACAATAAATCTAAGGAATGCATAATATTCCCAGTAACTACGCAAAGTCATAATTACAATAGATTATTTAGTCTTTCTAATCATTTTTATTAAATTTTATAAAACTTTTTTGCTAATAAATAACAGTCGTAAATTATAATTAGGCACCAAATAAGTATAGTAATAAGTAATAATGTTGAAAATTTTATGTTGAAGTTATAACTACAATATTATTCTAGGGAGAGTCAGGTGGGCGGACTGAAAAAACTGCTGTGTCTGAAACTTAAACCTACAACTGAAACTCCGAATGAACATTGTAAACTGTTTCAAATGGCCCAGATTTCGAAATAAGTCAGCTTTTTCAGGAATTTTATGCTTAAAAACTTTTTAATTGATAAATTTTAATCTTTGGTTAATCTGGAATAATCTGCAATCTGGAAGAGCACTTTTATTCTGATTTCGTGTCGAGAAAATTATAATTGAACATTGTTCTTGGTGTGATGAAAAAATTATGCAGTTGGCAATATTGATAGCGGGGCTTTCTGCTTAGTGTACTCCATATCGACAATACTAATTAATAAGCAACAGAGACAGTTTCATCCATTGGTAAACCCCCTTTTCTGAGCAATTTATCGCTAAATAATTCTGCTGCATAAAGTATATTCCTGAGGGTCTCGCGATGAAAAAATCCTAAATGTGTGGGATTGAGATACGCTAATGAAATGCCACTTAACTAGATCAATCCCTTTCACTTTGACTTTTTGATAAATCGATATGCAATGTGTCTGTGCTCGGCGTTTCATATGTAGTTACATGAGGGCACATAACAGAACAGCACATCTAAGCTCGCAACCACAATGAGGAGCCAAAAAATGCGGTGGCTGTGGCCGAAATCGACTAGATGCATCATCACCATCATCACAGTCACTTTGTCGAGAGCCCCAGAAACCTAAGTACGAGGTAGGTACAATACATAATTTTAATGATTAAGTACACATCATACTATTTTGTTAAAAACTATTAAAACACAAACTTATTCTGCTCACCTGTCTAGATATTGAACTCTCAAGTCTGTGTCTTATGTTCTTTCTAATAAGGTTAAACATGGTAGGGTGCTCAGCGATAGCCAGCATGAAGTCTGTCCATCGTAAAACCTGTAGGTTTATGTATATTGAGATGTAGGATCACTGTTATAAGTTTTAAACCCGTATTACAGAATCTAACTCAAGACTTCTGCATTTGTTTGAGCAAGTTTCAACCAATAAAATGCCTTTGAACCAACTTTAAGTAATGCTTGACTCTTGAGTGAGGTTTTGTAATACGGGCCATACATATCTAGAAGGAAAGCTGTAAGGGTCGAAACTATTTCATTGATTGCAAGGGTTGAAACTATTGTGAAATGCCTATAATAAGTCATTTTTAACTAAAATAAACGCATATATAATATTCTGCAAGAACATCGGATAGTTTTAAGGTATATTTAGACCATAAAACTACTGTAATTGTGACAATCTAAGAAATCCGATGATGGTTCTCATTTTACATGCCGCGATATCTATGTACGTAAGAAAGTGAAAATAAAATTCATCATCCCAATTAATTACTATGTTACCCGTAAACAATAACTACGAGTATCATTCGTAAGCCCCAAGTTTAATTATTATTAAATCTTCTTATAGCTGTCAAACCCGACTTTTTACATTGTTACGACTATAAGTGAATTAGTGGCATCCAAATGTAACAATTGCTCTGACTATGCGAGTATATAGTCCATAGCTTCAGATGGTGTGGTGCAATGTCGTGGTGGCTAAATGGCTAAGACCTCGCCTCTCCTGCTTGAGGTCGTGGGTTCAAATCCGGGCAAGTACCAATGTGACTTTTTTTAAATTGATATATACTTTCTAAGTTTATCTTGGATCACACAGGCAACGGTGATGGAAAACATCGTGAGGAAATCTGGATTTATGTATTTAATATCTGAAATAGCAAAGACAGAGACCTGTGGGGTTCCCAGAGGCGGCTTAATTAACTCTAAAACAAGAGGTGGCCACACCCTCACACGAAAAAGAAAGGAAAAAGCCTTAGTTGACTATCTTGAAAATTTATCGTCATAACGAGTTTCCAAAACCGTTACAAAATGAGTATGTAGCTATATACACTGACCTGTAACTCAACATAAGTAGCCGCCTTCATAGTAACTTTGGACGGAATCGAGTGGAACTGGCTTAACTCGCCAAGTACCTAGAACAAAATTACTGCTTGTCTCACCAACTTATTTAGGGGGCACCTTCATTAGTGACCGGATGACGTACATACAAAACAACTTTTGAAGAAGTTGAGTAGAATTGAGTCTGGTGCCCGTGTTCACTAAAACTAGGTGAAACATTAAAATGAAAGTATTATTATAATGGATGTGGGAACAGCTAAAACGAATCATAGGAGTGTGGAGGCCTGTGTCCCAGCAGTGGGAACATTTAAATTCTGATGATGATGATGATATATAGTGTCTGTGAATCTATCTTAATTCACGTTTTCAGTAGGTAACAGTAGACAACATATAAGTAGATGCCTAAATTTTTGTTAGTCTTTCAACGTTTGGCTCAAGAGATATAAGTTGAAGTTGATAATCCAACAGTGCATTAATATTTAGGCGTCCACTTATGTTTCCTAGTGTTATTAAAAACGGGCATCAAAAATCCGATTCACACTGTGTAGTGAATTGTTCTAGCTGTTCCCAAAGGATCTTCATGCAAGCTCAAAGAACTGCTTGTATCACTAAAGCCGTCGTAATCATAATCAGCCAGTAGTAGTATCCTGTCTGGGTGTTAAATACAGGTCTTCGGGTCCCAAGCCAGGAGCTAACACTGGGGCCCATAGCAGCGTTGGGACTCCTGGATCCTTTCTGAACCTGTACCCCACGAAACCGCGGTTCGCAGCAGTGGAAAGCTAGGGATTTGCTCCTTATCGGGAGATATCCTGGTACCTATCTCACAGTTATGAAGTGGGACGACTACAAGATGTATCAATAGGACTTACCTTAGATTCCTGTTGTAGACTCCTGGGGGTCGATCAATATCGTGCCGTGAGGTTAAGGATAGGAGAATATATATATAATAAAGGACAATGATTGGATTGGGACCACCAACGCGTTCTGATCCGGGCTTCGGCTTCCAGGCAGAAACACACGCGTTTGCCACAAAAGCACTTCGCTGCGCGTGAAAATATATTCTAAACCACCTTCGCTGGCGCCCCACAACGACGGTTGAGACCGGCGGGCGCAATTAACATTTACAATGGTCGAAACACATCTCAATTAGATATGTTTCGACAAGAACCCGACTTCAGCGTGTTCACGTTACAAATTTTCTCTTTCAACTGTTAAGTGTCGGCTGTCAAAATCGTTGACAGCCCACCGACACGGTGTTGCAAGTAAACATTAAAAATTGTGACGAAACATCCCCCCGTCTCGGACATAAGGAGTTATGTCCGGTAATAAATGGGCAAGCGTGCTAAATTGCCACTGCTCGCTTCAAACCCGAATCTCCGACCATGACCTTTGCAACTCTGGGATCTCCGTCAGAGATTTGTTCTATACAAATCTACAATGCGTCTACGACGCCAATGCAAAGGCAACAAATTTGATTCTTTAACGAATACAAGGTCTCCGACTTTGGGAGGGTCAGTTTTGTCAGTCCACTCAACGCGCTGCTGCAAAATATGCAAATATTCCAACGACCAGTCAATTGCGAAGATTTCATTTCCCAGAAGGGGTATTTCGGCAGGGCGCTGAGGGGCCGACCAATCAAAAAAATGACCAGGGGTCATGACTTCCGGGTCATTTGGATCTGAGGGGATCGGACAGAGAGGTTTCGAATTGAGGACGGCCTCAACTTTACAAAATACCGTAACAAGTTCCTCAAATGTGAAAATAGTTTTACCAACAACACGGCGGAGATGAGGTTTTGCTACTATCGCAATATTTACAAAAATGCCAATTAATTTTCATTTGCGCCATGGCAAATCTCGAATTCTGTTTATCCTTATTTAGATAATTACAAATATCATTTAAATATCTATCAGCGTCCTTATAATAGGTACCGTTGTCAGAACGGATCAAAGATGGTAGTCCTCGGTGGGAAACTAATCTATCTAGCACTGCATATATATATGCAGTTCTAGATAGATATATTTAAAGATTATGGCCCTTATAGTGCGTCTGACAGTCAAAATTCAAAACTCATGCTGCAATATGGCTACGAGGGCATTGCAACCGGCGTGTGCGTTATTAATGTGTCGATCGGACACCAACAATTTCACCAACGCTCCTCCTTTAGGGAGCAACAAAGGATGGCGAGCACCATAAGGCAAATTCGGCTTCTGCAGTCGTCTTCCGACTCGGAGCAAACCAGATTGGTCTAGGAACGGATTAAGACCAGCGATTGAGCCTTTCAAAGCTGAGCATTTCTTCAGGGCTTCAATAGTCTGGTCAAAGTGCACGGCTTGTACAGCACGAACCAACAACATCAGGGCCTCTTGGCGATCATGAGGCGACAAAACTGAGGATAACAATTTATTATTAGGGTTCCATCCGTTACGTTTGAAACGCCGGACCCAAGCGGTAACTCCTAACAATTTCGACAAAGAACTGTATCTGTCCAAAAGATAATCCAAATTATATGCAGGTTGCGTTTCAACAATTCCAATACGCAAAACTGGCAAAACCTCTGGAGAGGAGAACCTATTCTGGGGCCAGGACGACTTGCGATGCGTCAACCAGTCTGGTCCCCACCAAAGAGAATGGTCAACAAGGGCAGGAGCCTCGCAACCACGTGACGCGCATACTGCGGGGATCAATTCTCCTGGGTCATGTCTCCAGATCAGTTTAGTCTCAGAGTTCTGACTCTGTGAGACTCTATTCGCCACAAAAAACCTCCCACGTATGAGCTCAGGTGCGAAGCCAACAAAGGACTATCTCACTATCAGTCCTTGGTCCTCAATCCGCGGGGCGGAGCCCTTCAACACGGGACCCGTAAGTCCAAAACCAAAAACCGTCCGTACAACTACTAACCTATTCGTCTGCAGAACCCACTTGGTCCCGGACAAAATCAAACCCAAAACATCCGCACCCATATACGTTCGGGTTACGGTCCGGGTACCAACCACTTCGGGTCAGCAGGAGTTAGGTCCGACGTCAATTTCACCACTGCAGGGCTAATGGTTACCTGGGGGTGTCTGCCCAAAATATCATTCAAAACAACGGCCTTGGCCAAGATTCTTGGGCCACAATGAACAGGCGATACTCAAATTTCAATATCTCCCCGTTGACCAACCGCTTCAATACCACCCATATGGTAGAAGGGTGGAATCACGTGGGAAACCCAATATTTCCACTAAACAAAAGGATACAAGACAGCCTTGAGCACCCGAATCCAAAAGAGCACGAACTTACAAAGATTTACTCTTCGGGCCCCAGATCATTACAGGGACAGTTAGCAGAAGGACTGTCTCTGGCTGGGCGGCTGTAGTGGAGAAGGGGGGGGCGACTACCTATTGTTGATAACCCCCCTGGGTTTGGTAATCGTCCTGAAAAGCGGACGCTTCCTCCAACTGAGGACGGGGTGGAGGGGTGCCCCCACCTTTGCGAGGTATACCCCGTCGAGGATCCACCTTGGGTTGGTGGTAATGTGCTCCCCCGCCTATACGGAAACGTCCGGCATCGTCAGGGCCACCAACACCATTTTGGTCCGGACACAACACGCGGTGGTGCCTACCTTGACAGTGCGGGCAAGGATCTGACCTCTGGCAATCCTGCTGCAAATTCTGTCCCTGACAAGTGTAGCACCACTTGCGGCTGTTGGCGGATCCACGTCGGTCCCTTGTGTTCCGTTCTAGGAACTTCGGACAGGACGTGGCCATCCATCTTGCAATTTATGCAACGCATACTGCGAACCTGAGTCGCTACAAATTGATGACACTGGCGTCGTGGCTCACCCATACCACAAGTGGAGGGGCGCACACCAACACGACGCTGGTCCGGAGAGGGCCGCTCTCTTCAACACCAGAGTTACCCAAAAGGCGACATTCCTCATCCAAAGACTTCAACAAATTATCAAAAGGGGGGAGGTGTGTGGCATCGTCCCCACCATATTTCCCATGTGCAAAACCCCTCAACCCAACGGCTGCCTCAACAATGTCATCCGAGAAACCGTAAAACTGCATGAAGTCTGCCTCAACCGCAGCGGCCAACTCAGTGTCCTCGGTGGACAATAGCGCCAAACACTCCGCAAAGCATTCATCCACCCTGGCTTGACGGACTGGGAGTTCACTATAACGGGCCAACAAAGCCTCTGATCTATCAGATCTACTTATCAAAGAGGCCACCCAGGTCACCCATCTCAATTCCGCTCTAATCTTACAAGCAAATGTATAGGCAGTCATACTGTCAAAATGTAAGCAACGGTGATTAAATATTATTAATACACAAAATGTTCAACAACTTGAATTAATAATATATGTGTGTAACCAAAACAATAGTTTGACAGTAATTCAAGAAAAGAGAAACAACAAGTTAATTCAACAAATAGTACTGAACCCTGTTACATTTACTTAATTATTTTCCAGTACAAATTTATTATGGAACCCCAAATATCAATTTATAAATTATCAAAAACAAAGCGGGTATGGAAACCCAAATATCAATTTATAAATTATCAAAAGCAAAGTGGGAACCTCAAGAAAATAAATTATCAACACACAAGAGGGTATTCAAAAAAACAAAAATTATCAACATAAAAGTGGGTAGGTTGATTTTACAATAGAATTCAATATTCAATTTACTTTAATAGTTAAAACCAATGACTTTAACTTGAATCAATTAGAATATTACTGTCAATATCAAACTAACTAACCAATTTTCTTATATAGTTGGTAACAATATACTTTACAACAATAACTTCTGTAGCGGGCACTGAGTACGTTTACAATGTCAACAAACTTACCAACCCAAGACAGAAGGTTCAAAGTCCAACAATAACTATGATTCAATTAAATACAATTAGGGAAGACTATTTAGTCTGCACCAAACCTATATTGTATACAAGAAATAAACAAATTATACTTTTAATACAAAACTGTAACCTTCTATCCCGGAGTGACAATATTAAGTTGTGAGTTGTACACTTTATTTTAACAAATTGGAATGTAACTGTGGCGGGTGTTTGCCCCTAACAAGACACAGCAAACTCTGAGTGACTCAAAATGTACCACTTTCCAATCCAGTATTCTCAACAATAAAAAGCACACCGACAAATAATACAGCGTTCACTGTGAACGAGTGTCATAGCGTTTACTATGATCGTGGAATGCAAGACACGCTCTTGCTACCAAATGTTAAATACAGGTCTTCGGGTCCCAAGCCAGGAGCTAACACTGGGGCCCATAGCAGCGTTGGGACTCCTGGACCCTGTCTGAACCTGTACCCCACGAAACCGCGGTTCGCCGCAGTGGAAAGCTAGGGATTTGGGATTTGGTACCTATCTCACAGTTAAGAAGTGGGACTACTACAAGATGTATCAATAGGACTTACCTTAGATTCCTGCAGTAGACTCTTGGGGGTCGATCAATATCATGCCGTGAGGTTAGGGATAGGAGAGTATATATATAATAAAGGAAAATGATTGGATTGGGACCACCAACGCGTTCTGATCCGGGCTTCGGCTTCCAGGCAGACACACACGCGTTTCCCACAAAAGCACTTCGCTGCGCGTGAAAATATATTCTAAACCACCTCCGCTGGCGCCCCACAACGCCGGTTGCGACCGGTGGGCGCAATTATCATTTACAATGGGCGAAACACATCTCGATTAGATAAGTTTCGACAAGAACCCGACTTCAGCGTGTTCACGTTACAAACGTCTTTCGACTGTTAATTGTCTCTCACCGACACGGTGTTGCAAGTAAACATTAAAAATTGGGACGAAACACTGGGTTTGAACCAACCTTTTTTTTTTTTTACCTATCTTAAGTCAGGCCCGTCTATTGGTGTACACTATAGATACCCAAATAATTTAATTAAAGGGTTTAAGTACTGTGGTAACTTCCTATAAAAATAATGTATGACAAGAAGTGAGTTTGAAATGTATTACTTATATACTTAATTCATTTTAGTAATATTATATTATATCAGGAATACCTGGAAAACTACTCATTCCATATCCACTTTTATGACTTAAATAGGCTATTAAATTACGAAAATGACACGTAATGTGCATTATTATACTTTGCCTTCCCTGATAATAGGATTATAATAAAATTACTTAAATTCATAATGCTGTTTAACCAATTCATCGGAACTGTTTTCATAAACTTCTAGTTGTGGCGGCGACCAAATATTTAGTGGCACGCCTGTCGTGTCAAGACCCATAGAAGTTGATGACACGCCTATAGTGCCATCAGTCTTGTGGAAACAATAGCCTTTTTATGCTTATTCCTATCGGTTAAGTGCTAACATCACTTTGTCCATGTACCGATTAAAAAAAAGATAACACACACATATGTATTTATATGTATAATGGAAAACCTCTTGAATACATACAGTTCCATCTTTGAAAGCAATCATGGGACTCTCATCATCTTCGTCTGACAATATTTCAATGACTCCTCTCTTGATGCAATTCATGCCACTCTTCACCACACCTTGGCTCCAAATATTTTGTCCAACCAAGTAGCTCATGACGCATCAGTAGTGAGATATGACGAATAAATGATTCACCTGCAAGGGAAAAAAATATCAATAAAGTTTTTAAATAAAGAACTTTGAAAACAAGAAAAGGATTAATCAAACTCTAATTTAGCCTGAAAATATGCGATAGTAATTGTTGAATATCAAAATAATAATTGTTGAATATCAGTAATCACAGTACCCACTTTTGTGTAAAATGTATTAATTATTATTATTGTGTTAATTTTTGTATGCCAATAACGGCTGGTTGTAGTGAACTTAAATTTGTACCATTTAAAATTCACTGTACCTATGACTCACAAATAAAGATTTATGATCCTGATTCTGATTTTGAATATAATGAAATGTTGTCGAGCAAAATCCAAAAAGAACTTTTTCTACAAAATGGATGATAAGCAGAAAAAAGATAGGCCGTAATGGTTCAGCAATATTCATCAATCAACTTCAGCGAAACTACAAATGGCGGCTGTATAATATTAGTTTACATAGAACCACTAAAAACGTCGAGATTCTGCCGTGAAACTCAAAGATTCTCCTCCAACGATGTTCCACTTAAAACACAGACAATAGAAGACTAACAAACTTTAATAAAATGTGCACGGAACAGCTCTTAATTAACGAAAACTTCCTTTCAATACAATATCATTACCCAAAAGCTCCAAAGTAAACACCCACAGCCCAATACGTTTTTAGGAACTTCGTGAGAATTTACAAAGATATTGAATTCAGCGGAAACTTCGCAGTCTCCATTACAAAGTTAGTCTGTAGTTAGTATAAATTACACTAACTAGTGTCTCTAAACAGTAGAAATTCCCGACATTATTGTCAAAGATTAGTTCCATCTGTAACGGTAGCGGCAGAGTCTGTAGTTGCTCCTATCTCAGTATCCCCGCCTTCATTTGCCACAGTTGCTACTTGTAGTTCTTACATTGGTGTATCAACCAAGCCGGTGCTTTACTCAACTGTAGGTAGTTCATCATATAATGGTACTGAAATAAAATTAATTCAATAATTAATTATTAATTTACCAACAATTATTCATAAGGATTAAAAACTGTACAATCTGATAATGAATATTCATTAAGGTTTTTGTTCAATTAATTATGAATTTTCACCAGTAATCACACATTAAAGTATTATTAATATTTTGGATAATGTTGATAAAGGACGGGAAGTGGTGCATTTATAAAGCCATTGTTTGGATTTGATCAACAGTTCTCAGAAACTTTGAAATAACCCGTGTGGGCAGTTAAAACGTATAGAATTTCAAAGGTAGATAATTTGCCGCAAAGGGGCTTTGCAAAGCTTGCACATCAGTCATTTAGTGCTTCATGGCTGGCGTAAATAAGCTCGTTTTCGTTCTATATTTTATTTCAAAAGCTATAAACAACCTTACCCTGTCAACAAAGTTAGATCTCCTCGTATTTCTATGACCAGCTTCCAGGAGAGCATGCCAATGAAACGATAGCGGATGAACACATAGCCGATCAGCATCAGAGCTGAAGTCAACCAACTTTGCATGTCAAGCTGTAATATAAAGCCCATTTTAAATAGATTATGTATCTTCTTTTACATAGATTTAAGGCTGAGCCTATAGAAAGATTATGTAATAAATCAGCGCAAAATTGAACTATCCTATCAGGGGATGTACCTACTATAACGTATCAACGCCAGAATGATTCCGTTGTGAAAAAGGGATAACACTATTTTTCCTTATTACTATTTCTATTTGTTACTATTACTATTTGAGATATATAAAATTCAGGTAAATTTTAGATTAATAATACTCACTATAGAAAATGAATCTCCAAAGATAACATTGAAGAAACGACAAGTAGTACCAACAAGTTCTGTAACTGCAAATAAAAAAATATAACATTAGTAGATATTTTCCACCTGGGATACCAGAGGTGTTAAGTTTACACATTTATCCAGTTATGTTGCATTTGTATTGTAGTACGACTTTGACAAGGACGAAGCCGTGGGCAGAACGTAGTACTTAATAAAACAGTGCACACAAGGGCTAAATTCTGTATTTTTCTCTGTTCATTAGCTTTATTTCATTGTTAAGATACCACTTAAGAGAAGAGTGAGATAGCTCCAACACTATTGTAACTTACTGGGCATGCCTCAGTTTATGTATGACACAATGTTTTAGAAGAAATAAATATTTTGTATTTTTCTTTTCTTGCTAACATAACTGGCTAAACGTGTGTGCACTGTTGGAACAATTCTGCCTAACCCTTCGGGAAATACAGTCGTGATGGTGAGTTAAGTCAGTAGCTACGTGCAGCGGAAGTCACAAATGCAACTCCAGGCTCCAACGCTATTGTATGAAGGAACATCTCCACTCCCACCACAGGGTGGAGGACATGCATGAGGATTCCCACGATGTAAAAAATTGTACCTAGGTACGTACTACTAATAATATGCAAGAAATACCAATTGAATCTTATGCTCCTAGCTTGCACATGTGGTGGGTAGCCTAATTTATACCAAGCGTGTTGCATTTCCGGCGCGACGTTCAAGGAGTACCACATACAAGTCTTAGCGTGAAGGAACAGTGCAGTAGCTATGATTTGTTCACTAAAGAACAGAAATCAACGCGGTTCAAACAACTGGAAACGTAATAAAATAATTATATTGTTGGTAGCTATCTTCTTTATGAAAACCTTAAATTCTTTCATTTACTGGAAAAACTGATAGACAGCAAACTGCCTACAATCGATTCATTCACGACAGACAGCGGACTGTCTAAAGCATAGAAAAGAAAAGCTTATACTTTAATGTACACCAAAATATTTACATTCCTCTTCTTTGGGTTCAAAAGCTTTTGCTTTATTTGATTCATTAAATTATTCACTGATAGAAGCGACAGACAACAGACAGTCAATAATTCATTTATTTACTCACAGAAGTGTCAGACAACAGACTATCATTAGCTGAAAGACAACGGATTGCCTATATTGAGTTCATTCATGACATAAGTTACAGCCAGTCTTAGTCTAGTAGATTTGAAGGCAGATAGCGGACTCCCTATATTGATTCAATAACTCATTCACTGACAGATGTGACAGACAGCGGACTTCCTACAATTCTTTAATTCCCAAAGACCTTATACTACTTACTACTAGACTGTGCACTATGGCGCAAAAACCGGTCCGAGCGAGAGGGCTCCCTTTGGTAGAGTGTCCCTTTCTAATGAGGTGACCATGACCAAACAGAACATGGGACAAATTGATTGTAAAAACGATAGTTTAAGTATTCCGATATGTTGATGCTACCTAACTGCGCTACCTAAACCTACCTAATTTATAGTTCGGATAAAAAAAGTTTTCATTTTTTTTTTTGGTATCTGCTTCACTACCCGTATGGTGTCGGGCGTAGGAAGAATTTCACCATCCCATGTTTGCCCGTGGGTGTCGTAAGAGGCGACTAAGGTAAAAACCAGAGAATGGGCAGCAGCATTCTCTGTGCATTTGTAACAACCATACTGCGATCGCCATTCCGCCTGCAAAGCACTCCCCATGAATAGCACAAATAAGACATAGCCCCTATTGCCCGGCAGCCTGTACTCTCGACTACGGTAGCGGTCGAGGTTACGGTATTGCAAGGGGTGCTAAGAATCCCGGACGAGATCCGGCTACCCCAACAAATACCGACGACTAGACCTGGCAACGTACAACAAAACCGACGAAAATATCACCGAACTCGAAGAGGAATTGAGCAGCTTACGATGGAGTATTAAAGGGTTATCTGAAGTTCGAAGAGAAGGGGAGGACACAATAATCCTCAAATCTCAAGTCTCTTCAAGTTTCATTCTTCAAGACCATCATATAGATTGGAACAAAAAGCTATCTATATCAAAAGATCCTACTCTCAAGCTCATGAAGGAGAGGCGTTAGATGACCCTGCAGTCTTCTGACGGTGCTTTGAAATACCAGCAGCTAAATATACCTCAAAGGATCTCTATGATTTCACATATTGTCCAGTTGCGTAGACAGTTGAGAAATAAAACTACACCAATTGTTGCGTATTCCATTAGGAATCAATTTGCAAATAATATTAACAGCCTCTGAATTTCACTCGAACAAAGTCCGCCAAAAAATCCGCAAACCTGGTGGTCCTACATTTATATTAGGTATTACCATGCCCAAACATTTAAAAGTACTACTCTTACTCAGTATTAATGAACATTTTTTTAAATACAACGAATTGATTCAATATAGGTACTGTAGAAATATGTATATACTTCTCTAGAAATATTTAAATACGTGTTAAAGTCTATGAATTGTTCGTTTTGGTATAACATAAAAAGAAAAATATAAAATTGTCTACCATTTCTACCAAACCCAATGATTAGTTGAGCTAGCAAGAGGTCAGACAAGGACACACTACCAGCGGAAACCCTCTCGCCAGGACCGCTTTTGGTTTACTACCGCTTATAAGTAAATAGTTAACCTAGGTGTATAATGATAGATTTCATTTTAGCTTAACAAAATATTTTGGTACACAGTCTAGTAGTAAGAAATACGTATAAGGTCTTTGTTAATTCCTCATTCACTGACAGAAGTAAAATAAAATATACACCATCATTTGAGTTATTTATGGAATGAGAGTTGGTCAGTTTTGCCATGTCTTGTCCACGGCTATAATATTGACAGTCTTTCAACCTGTAAAAAATATATCACTGTTACGTTTTCATATTAAAACTTACATGCTGATTTATTTCTTGGAAGAACATAAACAATCTATAAATTCTACCGATTTCCAACCACCGACCAGCTAAAACTAATTTCTCAAAGCCGGATTTTTTTATAACTGTAAAAAGAATTAATAAATGTTGTTATCTTATTTTAATAACTTTTTAACCATGTTATTATTGTAAGCATTGATTTGTCGGTACGTAATTCAAACAAAAATCGGCTAATCAGTATTTAAACTGATGTTCAGATGAGTTCAGGAAGGAAGAGATGACATCTTGGTTGGGCCAAACAAACAAAACACACACACAGGACGACTTGACGACGATGCTTCCAAGTTAGGGCGCCGTGTTGTGGTCTTCCCCTTCCTTGCGGTCGATCGGGGATATTTAGGGCCTTTTTGATAGGGTTGTCATCTCCACGTCTCAGGATGTGGCCGGTACCAACGCAATCTGCTTTCCTTCTCGCTAATCGGTGCTACTTTGAACGAACCCCTGACATACTCGTTTCGCACTTTGTCCAGACGAGTTACTCCGCATTTTCATTTCCCTTGTATGCAGTTGTTGTTCGTGTGCTTTCTTGAAGGTCCAGCACTCTGCACCGTAAGTCATAGCAGGCCGTACTACCGTTTTGTTTACTTTGCCCTTAACACGTATGAGCATTTTGCGGTCACAAAGAACACCTGACAACGATCTCCAATTGAGCCAGGCAGTTTTGATGCGGTGGTCTACATCCTTATCCACATTTGCGTCAGAGGTAAGCACCGAACCTACGTACTTGAAGTGGTCCACTTTGTGTAGTGCCTGGTTGTCTATAAAAATATCGCAACCCGTTTCTGCTGTCCCTCCGTAGTCACACTCCAAATACTCAGTTTTATTTCGATTTATGCGTAGCCCATGTTTTTCTAACTGTTTCACCCAGTGACTGAGTGTTTCCTGCAGATCTGGTGCATTTTTAGATAATAAGACTATATCGTCCGCATAAAACTTACACTCCGGTGCGAGCTTTTGTATGTTCCGTGTGATATAGTCCATGCACAAGTTAAATACTAGTGGGCTCAGGACTGATCCCTGATGGACGCCCACCTCCACGCCGAATGGCTCACTGAGGCCCGCTGGACTCTTGACGCGCGTTTTAGTGCGTGTGTACATATCCTGGACTAGTGTCACGTAGTACTCTGAGATATTTTGGGCTCTCATTGCCTGCCAAACAAGGTTTCTGGGTACTCTATCGAAAGCCTTTTCTAAGTCGATGAATAGAAGGTACAAATTTTCTTTATTCGACCGATGTTTTTCATCACCACTCTAATTGTCTGAATGGCATCAATTGTCGACTTCCCTGGTGTAATACGTATTGGTTTTCAGTAATACTGGAATTGTCGTTTATGCGTTAAGCGATAATTCTTTCAAATGTGAGCTTAACCCCTCTGTAGTTGCCGCATTCAGCGATGTCCCCTTTTTGTTTATATATAGAGCATAGGGTGCTATTTCGCCAGGATTCTGGGATCTTACCGTCCTTAATGATGCGATTGTATAACTTGATGAGCCATGGTAGTGCGGTATCTTTCAGATTCTTACAGATATCTGCCGGGATCTGGTCGGGGCCGGTGGCTATATGGTATTTAATTTTTGATATGGCCTTCCTAACCTCCTCAACTGTTATACAATTTAAGGGTCTTTCAGCAGGTGGCATATGGGGCATTTTCTCTCTAGGGAATTCTTCATTCATCAACTCGTTGTAGTACTCCTTTCATCTTCCGTTGATGTCCTTATTCACTGTTAGTAATACACCTTGGGTGTTTTTGATGTACTTGTTAGACTTAACATCTAGAGTAGATCTGTAACGTTGTCGGGCAATTTTATAGATAGTGTTCTCATCTCTGCGTTTTCCAGTTTATCATAGAAATCTTCTCTTGATTTTGCTATGGATTGCGCTACTGCAGATTTTGTTATCTTGTTGAGTGCCTTATACTCCAGGCGGTGTTCTTCTAGTCCCGATTTTTGCCACGTTTTAAACGCATCTCTCTTTGCTCTTATTAATCTTTAACACTTTCTTTCCACCAGGGTGTTTCCTTATTTATGCTTGGCGGTCCGTGTGATACCGCCAAAGTTGCTCTGGCTTTCTCTAGGCATAGTTTCTCAAAGTCAGCCCACATGTGGTGTGGGCTGACTTTGAGAAACTATGCTATGTTTGCAGTCTTTATAGAGTTTCACGGAGTTGTTACTGGCTAGGATGTAATCTATTTGCGTATTATGTTTTGAGCATTTGTATGTAATTAGGTGTTCAGGTTTCTTTTGGAAGCACGTGTTAATAATTTTTAAAGCATGTCTGGTTGCAAAATTTAGGATATCTCGGCCTTGTTGGTTAGTACTACCAAATCCATATCCTCCATGATCATCATTACCATGGTCGTCTCTTTCTCCAATATGCCTATTTAGGTCTTCTCCTATGTGTATCTGTTCTGTCGGAGGTATGTCTTGCATAGCCTCGTCAAGGTCTTCTCAGAAATCTTGCTTTTCTTGCTCGGAACATCCAGTTTGAGGTGCATATGCAGAGATTATGTTCAAAGGTAGTTGACCATCTATTGCTAATTTAACACTTATGATTTGGTCACTCTTCCTGTCCACGTTAATTATTCTCGCTTTCAGGTGTTCATCCAGTACGATACCCACTCCGTTTCTTTTGGCATCAGTCCCATAATACACAAGCTGGTAGCCATTTCCGATGTCCCTTGATTTCGACCCTTTCCATTTGATTTCTTGGATGCAGCAGGCGTTGATTTCCCTGGCTTTTAGAATTTCGCCTAGTTCCTTGCTGCGTCCAGTCATTTTGCCGAGGTTCCATGTTGCGAGTCTGAGTTTGTCAAAGGCTTTTGATTGCGAACGTTGGTTCTTGTCCTTAGCGTCGCTTCTGGGGAACGCTCTAGCATTACTCGCATTTTTCGCATTTATCGCATCCACGTCGCTTAAGGGGTACGCCCTAGCATTGAACTCACTCATCTTTCTGTTTGGTTTAAAGTTTTACGACCGGTTGCCACATGACGCCAAGGTTGTCCTTCTCGTGGAGACATGTGGGTGCCACTGTTGGCCTGAAACGGGCTCTTCCGCCGCCATCCCTTCTGTACGCCCCAACCTAGGCACACAGCACTAACCACAGCTCTGCTCCAACTCTTGGAGAAACTTGCAGCTAGGGGTTTGATGTCGAAGTATCCTTCTCCGGCCTGTTGGTCCGCGGGAGGTATTTAATTTCCCTCCTACCCTGCATATCTGCCGGGCCTTTCCGCCACCTGGGGACGCGTTCTTTAGGGGTGAGGCTCCCCCGAGAAATCTACGATGTCCATCAGTCAGTAATTTATTAAGGCTTTATTTGTTTTTTTAATTCTCGGCGCTGCGCCGAGCGATGAAAATCCAATGATTTTACGATACACGAATGATGAATTTTAATCTTACTGGGCTTCTAGATAATACTGACATTCTATTAGCGATATCATAAAGATTGTCGGAAAGTAGAGAGAGAGAGAGAGTTCTGAGTTCTTATGTATGAGATTGACATGCGCTACAGAAATGTTGTTGAGACATCTACCATCCCGCACTGGGCCCGCGTGGTGGATTATGACCCATGCCCTCTATCACAGAGAGGAGGCCTGTGTCCCAGCAGTGGAAACATTAAAAGGCTGATGATGACAGACATATTACGTGGTCAATCTCAAACATTTGGCATTTTGGCAATGAGGGCTTCCGATTTTGTGGCCAGTAAGGTCCTTAAATATAGATGTTAAACGTTGGTATAACGCGCACGGAGGAAAAGATTGAATTAAAATCATTTCTAATGCTGTAGAAGTGCGATTAAATTTAAAATAGAGGTTTGTGCAGCACCTTTTTTCGAAAAAAAAAGGTGAATAAAATTTTCTGAAACATAAACCTCTATTAAAGAAGTGGTTGGTAAAACCCGTTCCTACCTTAATCTGCCATATTCTCTATATATATGTACTATATACTCGCGCTAAAAGCCAAAAAATACTACTATTATGCAGTTTGATATTTTGAAGACCTCACTCTACACCAGCGCCCCTTGCGGCAACTTCAAACCCGGTAGCTCCCATTGCTATCGCCAACAAAACGTCACTTTGTCTAGAGTGTCGGTCTGATGGATCACGCAGACAAATGAATATCATTTTGTTGAGTTTATTAGTCCATTATGTAAATGTAAAATAGGGGAAGTAGCGAGTCGGCCCCAACACAAGTATTATTTATAACTTAATAGGGCTGCCATACACATATATAATGACTTTGGAAGAATAAACAATTTATTATTTTATCATTTACAGAAATATTTTCAAGTAAGACTCTCGCAAACGTGTTGGTGACTACAAGGTGGCCCTGTAAATGTATGTTACCAGAGCATATCGTAGATGCAGATTTCGTAGCAGACTATAAATATTCAAGGACTCTGCTCGCTTATGTAGTATGCGAGAAAAAAATGCATTAGAAACTCGTACACCACTGAGTTAAGGATGAAGATTTGAAACAAGTAAGCAAACAAGTAAGGGTCTGCGCACACCGAGACACGAGACTGTGCGTACTTTTAATGATAACAATACAATACTGATTCTGTTTACTAAATTACACACACAGATTACCTTCAAAACTTAGTACCACACTTTTGAAATTGTAATTTCTCCTTAACTATAGATCGCAAGTCATGCATGGAGTACTGCTCTCACCTCTGGGACGGATCTGCCAAATGCCAACTTGATGCTCTTGAGTCGATGGACAGACGGGCCAAGAAGCTGATCGGCAAAGATGCGCTGGTCGACTCAAAGCTCCAGAGACTTGAACATCGTCGACGAGTTTCCAGCCTGTCGGTTTTCTATCGGTTACATTTCGGGGAGTGTGCGATGGAACTGCACAATTTGATTCCGCCTAGATCTTTCTATCATCGGACTACAAGACGTACGGAAATGCGCCATCGATACATGGTGGATATCCCCCCATACGCACAAAGCGTTTTGCAAATACTTTAATTGTGCGTACAGCTAAGGAGTGGAATGCCTTGCCGGAGTCATTGTTTCCTGATAGCTACAACCTAGGGGTCAATAGGTTACAAGTTCAAGAGTGAATAGGTTACTTCTAGGCTAGCTTGCTTCACCGTCGACAACATCATCACGGCGAGATAGTGGTCAAACGGGAGCCAATCACACATTAAAAAAAACACTTATATTATAAAGGCGAAAGTTTGCGAGTGTGTGTGTTATGTTTGTTACTTATTCAGGCTCAAACGGCTGGACGGATCTGGATATTGGCACAGAGATAAATTATTGTCTGGATCATAGGGTACTTTTTATCCCGAGAATATGATCCCTTGGGACAGTTTTCGACATTCACGCGGGCGAAGCCGCTGACCGAAGATAGTTAACTATAATATCAAAGAAGTTGATGAAATTTTCTATAAAACTTTTTTATTTCAAAATTCTAACTTCTATTCTATTCATCTAAAAAAAATGTTGTTACTAAAATTGTGGTACCAAATTTTGAAGGCGAGTGTATTTTCAGAGAAAAATGGAATTGTTAAATTTCACATGTTGCATTCGAATCCCCTCACCGTATATTTATGTAGTAAATAAATTTATATATTGTATAGGTATTTAAAAAAGAACGCGTATCGTCCTAGCCTAATAGATACTAGGCTACATATATATACTAGCTATCAGATACGAAAAATTACATGCTACAATACGTAGAGTGAAATAATGAATAAATCCGTTAATGAGGATTTTCAAGAAAATTCACGCCAACAGTTGGCGCCACTTGGGCGAGTCTTCTACTTGGAAAGCGTTTGAGTAATTGACTAATGTAGGAAAATATAAGGTTTAGTCAGATGCCCGAACCTGACGTCTCAGTGCTTGCCACCAAGTGTACGTAATTTCAGAAAACTCTCATTTTATTAGCATTCGTGCACTGATAGATAACGTACCATCTAAACCGTTGGCTAGAAGCATCAAATTTTACACAAGAAATGCTTATCATAAACAAAAGAAGGATTTTTAAAATGTTTTCCCGAAAGGGGTTAAACAGGGAATGAGATTTTGTTTTGATGTTTAGCCGATGGAAAATCCCATCGGGTGCGCGGCATCTTTTAAGTAAATTGACAGTTGGAAAAGGCTACATACGCCAGCTATGTTCAAAAGAAGTTTGATTGAAACATGCTCAACATTTTCACGGTTAAAATTTCCTTCATGGGCCGCTGATTTATGGCGCAGGGGGGAGGGGGAAGGGTGGGGGGTAGGGGTTTCTTCCCCCTTTACCAACCCCACCACTCGGAGCCCCATGGTTATGGAGATATTCATGGTTAAAGTTTTTAGGTTAGAATAAAAATTTCTATCAAAGTCCATCGATTTTTGGGGCGGGAAGTGGGGGGTGTAATTCTTTTCATTCGCCCCTCCCACAAGAAATTTCCGAAGGCTTTGTCTTTCATAGCGTTTATTTGAGAGAAGTGCTCAGCTCCATCAGCAGTCGCATTTGTGGTTGAAAACCGAAATCTTTTACTAACTTTGATTTAGACCCTAAACAAGGTTTTTTCAAAAGTCGTAGTCCTGATTCACTGACTGACTCATCAACGCATTGCGGAACCCAAAACAAATAGTTGACATAGCTGGGCTTCCGAAGACATTCTTTTTCTGATTTAGCAAAGGAATTCGGCTTTTTTCGGGATTCCCATGGGATAGAAAAGAAATATAGGATGGACGAAGTCGTATTAATAAAAGATGCCGTGTCCAGCATGGGAATACATAGGTCCAGGAAGAAAATTGTGTAAATGAACTGCTTGAATGTAACTTACGCATTCCCCACAGTACCCATGGAGGACTCACTGACACTCTTAGGCATTCGTCAGTAAATCTCGACGACATTAATTACTTATTTCTCATCAAATGATAAAGAAAATAATTGAACATTTTCCCATTGTATCAACAAACCATTCAAACTTGGCCAGCCTTATTTTTACATTCGAAAAATATAATAATATTTTCTTTATTACACAGCCTATAAAAAGAGCTTCTCACGGAATACCAAGCAAGAAAAAATACACTGGTTTATAGGTTTAATATCAAAGAGAGCAGCCATTCTATTAGGAACATAAATAATTAGAAAGAAACCCATTACATTTTTACGTCCCATCTTGGTATTTCAGCGAGAGGCCAAATGAAATGCCATATTTTGCCGGATATTGAAATTTTACTGCGGGCTGCTTCGTTCTTAGCGGTGGTCGTAAAGTAAGTGTGGAGGTACTGGGGGCCGGCAGGAGCTCGTGATAAACTGACACCGTACTCACAAGTCTTCAGCGATGGATTTGCAATAAAACCTCAGATTGTGGGGGTTTCGCAATCGACGTGCGCAAATGGCACCGAAAAATATACCCTCTTCTGTGTGAACGGGACTGATACGAATCGGGCCAAAAATAGAATAAAACGCTCACGAAAATCCACCAACCGTAGCGCAACAAAAACGTTAACCCAGTGAAATGGCCACGCTGAGCGTCGTAGTCGCTCATATAAAATGTAAATATGCGTCCAAGCTGTAGCAACGAAAGAATATTTCATATTCACGAGGTGCGCGGGGCGGGTGGCGGGGGGTGGCCATCCATTTTTCATGGTTATTTTGGCGAAATCCCCGCGTATTCTGGCCTCATGTAATTAAGAGATTAAATGATCAGTGAGCGCCGCTGAGCGAACTCGGCGAGATTTTTATGAAAACATTTTTCATCGCAATATGCAATAACCCACACACGTCCTATTTTCAGGCAAGGCTGTATACACTCATGACTTAGCCGTTTTCATGATGTAGTCGTAATAAAACTTACGATAATGGTGTGCTCAGCTACACGATACGTGTAATGAAAAATACGTAGAATAATAACTTAGGTACAAAATGCTTAGGTGTTCATAAATATGAAAATGTTTTAATGAAAATATTTTCCAGACGTACCTATTTTGCGAATTATTGTTTAGGTACTTTTATTCTAATTTAGCCGAGTACAAGATATTTTAAAAGAAATACATTGTACACACATTGTAGGACTGGACGTATGTATCTACAAGGTAAAATAGTAACCCAACTGTAGTGAAAGAGGTCTCGATACCAAACTATAAACCTACATATGAAGTGAAACATACCTAAACGAACAGATCACAAAGAAAAAGTTTACTAACATGAACAACGCCAATTTCACAATGTAAAAGCTAAAAGGTAACGTGAAAGGCTACCCATAGTCGTACAGTGCGAAATGTACGAACACACGGCCCTAAAGTTATACGAGCTTACACCTGACGGCCATCAAAATTAAAATATACCCGTGCGAAATATTGAACGCGTACTAAAATACTTTTTATCGAAATAACTCATTATTTAATTTAAACTAGCACCAAGTGCAAACTCATGACGTGTCCAGGCTATTCTCTCTCCCTTCTGGGTTATCTGGAAGAGATCGCAGAACTCGATAAGGCCGCCTGTTGTATGTTTTTTTTACTTTAGGGTTTCCGTATGTACCACTGTTTTTATTTTGGTGTACAATAAAAAATAAATAAAATATAAAGCATCATGCATTAGTTTTACGGTATGATGCTGTAGATTAACCTAGAGAACCTGATAGATGGAGGCTTTTAGAATTTAGTTTTGTGTTTAACTTTACCTGTTTTGTGTATCATTCAGAAAAACAAAGTTTGTTTATACTTATTTTAATTTTGGGTAATTTTGTGATTTCCGAAATATGCAAGAAAAATGTGGATTTGTTACATTCTCGATTCCATACACCCGTGTGTCACACATAACTAGCTAGTTCGAATAAAAAGGCGCAAACGTCGGTATTGCCCTCAGTCGCTGCGGAAAAATGTTTCTGAGCAAAGTGCAGTTGCAGTATGAAATGTAGCAGTAACTTTGTGCAGTACGCCGGCAGCAGCACTTCTAATTAGCAATGTTGAAGCAGCCTTTAACTGTACACCTTTGAGCTGACTTCCTTTATACTTTGTCACTGGGACAATAATAACTAGAATGTCGCTTTAATTAAGACATTACTGCATTCTTTGAATATTGTCGTTTGTTTCAGAGAAAAAGTTGTAAAGTAACCCTTTGACCTTTGTGGTGGGTTTGAAAGCTTTTTTAATTAACTTTTATAATAAAAAGAAAACAGGTTAATTTAGGCAAGCGTGATCTACTGTCGGCCACATATTCGCTTACCATTAGGTGATACAGTGGTCAAACCCGACCATTTCAATAATTCAAAAAAACTTTTTAACAAAAAATCAAACCGACTTCCAGAACAAAAAACTACAAACCAAAAAATAACTTTCTTTTCCGAAGTCGGTGTCTTTTGTACCGATTTTTTTTTCAGTTTTTCGACACCGACTTCGGAAAAGAAAGTTATTTTTTGGTTTGTAGTTTTTTGTTCTGGAAGTCGGTTTGATTTTTTGTTAAAAAGTTTTTTATTTTTCTCTTTTTAGTTTTGGTAGGTATCTCCAATTAACATGATAATCATTTATGGCCGAAGTACATCTCATGACGATTCCAATAAGCCCAAGCACGACTAGGATACATTGTTTTATATCAGAGTTCCAGTGCCTACCTTCCGGCTTCATCATCAGAACAGTTCAATGGTACCATTTTCATCAGTACCATTCATTTATAAGTATTTGCTTAATCATAGTCGGTTAACTATTCGAGATATTTTATACCCGTGACATACTTAGCATTAAGGAGTTTCAGTTGCCATCTGTGGTCTTCTTCATCAGTTCCACTTCACCAAATGATACTTTCTGAGTGCAAATGATTGCATTGTTGATGAAAATACCAAAATCGCTATATGTTTGCCTATAACATTTGAGGAGTTCCCTCGATTTCTCTAAGATTCCATCATCAGATCCTGACCTGATGATTATGGGACCAACTAGGAAGTATACCCTTTCAAACAAAAGAAGAATTTTTGAAATCGGTCCAGGCGTCTTAGAGTAATCGGGGAACATACATAAAAAAAAAAAGATTCCGACGAATTGAGAACCTCCTCCTTTTTTTGAAGTCGGTTAAAAAGAATTAAATGTATTTCCAAATTATTTATTTTCGGTAAAAGTAAATAATAAAAGTACGTAAATATATAACTTACTTTCATTACAAACCAAACTACATAAACGTCCCGTTTATGTATGTAATAAATTAGTAATCCACTGAAATGCCTATTTTTTGTTATTGTGTCCAATTTTGCCAATATTTCAGTGAAAACTGTTTAATGTATGTTAGTTGAAAAGTATTACGTTCATTGTATGTACTCATAAGTATCATAAGTTCATAACTGGTTTGAAAAACATGACAGCAATAAAAAAAGTTTTATAACCCAATGGTTCATTTAGCCGAGTGTCCTCAATATCTATATATGACTTCATTGTGAAAAAATATGACACTATGTATCTTTATTTGCATAATTTAAACAAAAGAAAATATATATTTAAATACTTAAATTAAATATCTATAAAAAGGTCTCTAAAATTCCTTTAATGAAACAATAAAACTTTCAGTACCACAATACAGAAAAGGCACAATGGAATTTAATCATATTTAAACCAAAGCAAAATAATATCATTACGCCTATGAGGTTTCCTTTGAATGCCTGTTAATTAATATGGTACACAGAAAAGCAGATTAAATTTGTATCTACTTCAAAATAAAATTATAATTGGCATCAGACTTTCCTTTACTTCAATGGAGTCATCTTTACCCATTGTTACCGAGTACAGTCAAGTACAATTTAAGGTAGCCACTCAAAAACAAAGCTGAGAACATACCTGAAACGCTGCCCGCGGACAAAGACGAAAGCCCGAGAGCCCCGAAAGCCTGAAAGTACGTAAAATTGAAGTGAACTTAGTTAGTCAGTCATCAACGGGCTCCGGTCACGTCCGCCGTCTGCGAGGGAACCCGAGGGGAAAAATCGTGAGAGGTGATTGAGTTAGCGCCTCGGCTCGAGGAAATGGCCGTCCCCTGTCGTAGTGTAACGCAATCCGCGGCTGCCGACCAGCCATTTGCGCGGGATTCTGTTACACGCGGCTGTGTTATGACTGGAAGTGATATTGTCTTGTCAGAGATGTGAGGGACATTTATATCTTGTATGTATGTATGTTTTGTTTATGTAATATTCTTCAAAGCACTAGACGGTTTTTTATAACTAAGATATCGTCAGATAGGTCATGACAGCCCAAATGTTCTAAGATAAGTTAGCCGTTAAAACCAGGGACATGGTTGTTTTTGGGCGGTATATTGTAGGGGTTTCAATTTTTTTTCTTCCATCCCCATCGAGTGGGGTATCAAAATGAAGGGTTAGAGGTGATAACAAAAATATATACTACTTATATATTTAAGTCATTCGAAAAAAAATATAGTTGTGTAGTGTAGTTTTCTTGTAAAAGAGATATGTAACTTTTTTTTTTAGTGTACAATAAAGTATATTCTATTCTATAACTAAAAAGTTGTAAATAAAAAAGATGCAATGATGTAAACAAGAAGAAAACCATGCTGTGCAGTCGGAGGATATTTATAGTTTTGGTCAGCCAGCTCGCTATTATTTAAATCCTGATGTATGTATCTAAATCACTTTCCTCCACATACACTATGCACTTACCCTCTTTACCCGTCATTTGGAAGTGTCTCACATTTGTTATAACTATTATTTTCTAACCTTACATTTCTTTTGGAGTGCAGCGTTGAAACAAATGGCTTCACATGGGTCCGTCCTAGCTTATTTAGATTAGAACTGCAATGAATGTAGTCGACATTAAAGACACATTATAACGATCAATTTAAGAGTATGTTTTATTTCTGAAAGATGCTACAAGCAAATTTTCCAATAGATATTTTTAACTCAAGAATAAATAAAAAGTTGTTTGATTCTATACAATAGCTTTCAAACCGCTGTATTTATTCCTCACGTAAAATTTATCAGACTGTTGAAAAATATACCCTAAAACAATTGAATATCTTTCTATAAGAATCCTGATCACACTAAGAATCACAACCACCACTACCAAGAAGCCTTTAAATCTGAAAGCACTCCAGATTTCTGAAGCCAAGACTAAAAGTCCACTTTTCAATAAAGCACTTAAGACCATTGGCATTCACTGACGTATTTTAAGTGAATTGCGACTTCTAATTACTTTAGTTCAGTGAACAACTGTGTTCGTGACTTCGCTCCTACTAACGGAGCTCATTGAGAACAAATGAACTAGGTCTCAATGGTGTTATAATTATTTAAATTATGCCTACAATTATTTATGTTTATATAATAATTACAATCATTTCTATGAAGTTGTATGCTTAAAAGTAGTTGTATTGACTTCTTGCGATTGGTCGAGACTTGACAGTTATCGACGACCAATCACAAGCAAGTTTAATGGTGGGGATTGGTGGGGATGGAAACGAATCGGCGGGCATTTTATTGGTATGCCCGGCCATTCGTTTTCTGACATCAGTACTAGTCACTTGTATTGTATTGCTGTTGGTTTTGCTAACTCAAACTGTACTGCTGTGTAAATATAAAGAATAAAGCTGATCTTCGAATTTATAAAGAGTATTTATATTCAAATTCCTCGCTCCTGAGTGTTTGACCAGTACGGTTCACAATGGCGACTCACTGTAAGTGCCCTCAAATAAAGACTCGATAATATGGAGGACAATTCAACGGTGGAAAAATGGGAAAACGCTTTTTGATTTGTGTTGTAGTAACATAACATAAACTCACGCCTTTTTCCCATGGGGGTAGGCAGAAACTACAGAACGCCACGTGTTGAACGTGTTGTAGTCTTTATTGTTATTTGGTATTCGGTATCGATGTCCGGTATTTGTTAGCGATAGTGTAGATTTCTAAGTAGATTATCAAGTTACCCAGCGACTGGGTTATGGAAGTCCGAGACTAAGCTTTTAGTTTCTTGTCACTAAAGACAACGAAGACGCAGTCAGCGGTTGTGTAGTTAGTTCTTCATCATCATTAACCACAGCTTGACATCAACCACGGCTGAAGCATGGGCCAGTATTTTCTTGTGCTAGTCACCACCCTACTGTGGCAGTCTCATCTAGATATTACCCGCAGTGGCAGCAATGTCTTCCGCCCATCACACCGCGCGCCGGCTTTAGTCACATAAAATGAAACAATTAGATTTTATTGTTCAATCGAAATTACATATTACCAATCACATCTGCGTTACGTGAATTTCACGAAATAATTAAATTTGTACAGTACTGTACAAATATTTCCAATTTGAACGTCCAGAAATGTAATGGTCTAAGACCCGAGTAAGGAGCGACCTTCACCCATCTGTATAATGGATGAAAAGCATTTTATATCAAACTTAATATGGTAAAAAATGGGTTCCCTACTTGATATCGAATAACACTTGCTCGAAAACGATAAGTCGATAGTAATTGAAATCGATAAATTATGAGCGCGGTAGTTCACTACCTCGATGCATCAAAATCTCGACAACTAGAAGCTCGAATCATCGCCAGCACGAAGGTTCATTATCTTGAAACATATTTTTTGTCGACCAACCATTTAATCGATGTCTTTGGTACCTATTATTTTTGCGTTTTTCGACACCGACTTCGAAAAATAAAGTAATTTTCCGATTTGTTGAACGGAAAAGGTAACCCGGTAAAAAATATATCGCGAGTGGTTTGTCTGAAAAAATCATGTATAATGAATTAAAAATGCAGCAATGAATTAAAGATAAAAAATATATTTCTAACTTGGGATACAATTAACGGTAGCATCTATAGAATACAATTAAGAACTAAAGAAGGCCTTTGATACAACATTATAATAAGCCCGGTTTGAATTTAACTTTATTCATTATAAGGAACCTATACCCTAAGATTAAATAATAGACACAATCATGTATCGGAAAATTCACGATATCTCAGAGGAAATCATAAGTCACTGTATCCGTTGCTATGTTGATAATAAACGCAATTATCTTGTATTGGGCAAATATTACGGATCGCCTAACTTTTTGACATGACTGTATGTCTTTGTAACAAAACATGCTCGTTTAGGTAATTCAAATAACATAGGTCCAATTATAAACATTCGTGACATCGCCACAGGCCTAAAGGGCCTATACACGTAACCGCGTTGCGGTGCCGCAACACAAAGCGTTCACCACTCGTATTCCTTAAACCGGGGCGTTCCTCTACGAATGATATCTAGATATTAGTGTCAATGTATAACATTATATTTTTATAACTGAGTAGCAGTTGATCGTGATGTTGAATCGTGATTGTCTCCAAGCGTCCTACAGATGCCAAAAATGGCGATGCCGCCAATTTCGGTGTTGCCGCGCCACTACGCGGGCATGTGCACAGGCCCAAAAGGAGATGACGGGATGAAATGGACATTTTCGATAATGGCTGGGCTTAAATTGCATTAGATAGAAAGAAGTAGAAGGAGTATGAGGCTGCAATGGGCAAATCCAGGCTAATTATAAGAATTGTTTGATAAACGAATAAATAAATAAACGAGATAAATTGTTTTAATACGTTTATAGAATTTATTATACACTATACTTACCCATGACAATCTGCCAGCATACCGTACTAAACGAAAGTTACAAAAACTTTGACACTCAGTGGATTAAATCCCACACTTCACACAGACTCACACCAACCACGCACACACATACAGAAAATAATTCCATCAACAAGTGAAAGTCCAACTAAACGTAACACCCTGGAGATCCAACTTTGGACTACGAAATTAGTTCTAGTAAATCTAAGGACAAAGTCACAAACCATTAAACGTTGAAAGCTAAACTTTCGTATCACAGAACTGAGCCAATTAGAAATTTAGTGGAACTTCATTAACTCTAAGTGGATACTGGAAGTTCTGTTCAGCGGTATGACAGGATATGAATGGCTTGGGGAACTGGTATTAATTATTAATCGCAATGTTACATTAGTCGCAGTTTGGAGGGTAAGTAATCGGTTTGTTTGTAGATAGTAAAACTAAGCAGCAACTGACCCCGGTTTTGGAAATTTATCATCGAAACCACATAAATTAAACGCAATTCAGGTGATGCGAGCGCCTGTTGAAAGTGTATACAACCAATCACGTTATGAGAGATAGAAAGTAGTTAAGCCAGATATGTAAGTAGTTTTTAATAGTAGTTTATGCAATGGTCATATAATAGGGGTAATTAAAACACGAGCCTAGGTTTATCACATGAGGCGAAGCCGAATGTGATAATAATAATACGCGAGTGTTTTAATACCTAATTATATGCCGTTGCATACACTATTTTATCTTCACACTATCAGCTACAACGCCATGGTTAGATGCGCGCGCATAGAAAAACTGATTAATTTTGCCCGCCATTGCGAAAAAAAATTCACAACTCGTTTTCACTGTTGGAAATGATTTTTTAGTATTATTTTCTTCACAAGTGTGTTGAAAAACGTCGTATGATACACATGTGTATTGATGATTACCGTCCTCGGCTCTCTTAAGACCCTGACCTAACGGCTCGGGTCTCAATGGCGCCTCAGCGGTAATCACCAACATTACACACTTGTACGATAATGTACTATTATCTACACTCACGTCACTCACAACGTAATGTTCCGAATATGAATTCAAAAAGTATTGTATAAACACGTACTTTATATTCGTGGATAAGTAAAATTAAAAAAAAAACCCATCACAGTGCAACATTTTCCTTCCATAAACAAACAGTGCATCATAAAATAACTTTTTAATTTTTATAGCACACTTTTACTTTTTAATTTATTGGCGCTTATGGGCTCATTGAGTAGTATCATTGTCTATGGATACGCGCGCTGAGAACCTAATTTGCCTGTCATACCACATATTTTTTCCGTTAACCTCCTTCCACCTATTACGTTCGGTAGGGCCTATAAAACACATGAAATAACAGTGCTCAGAGTTTACGTTGTTGAATTTTCTCACATATAATAAAATTAAAAACACTTGTTTGTTATTATGCCTTGCATCATGCCTGCCAATAGCCGGTTTTTTTATAATCTAACACAGTCCTTTTTATGTAAGAAGAAGGTATCTGAGTATTTACTCCCTCATAACGAATAATATCTGCTAAATGACTGTGGATACATTGGTACAGTCAATCATTATGATAGTCTTGTTTTTTAGTTATACAATTTAGATCTACCAAATTTTATAGTAAACCATGTTTATGACGCCGCGCCACGCCTTGCGTGACCTTGTCAAAGTCACAACTAAAGCCATGACATCATCGTAAAACCATCTTTAAAACTTCCTGCATATGGTACACTTTTCCTTGTCAAATTCAGCCCGCAGGAATCTTTTTTGGTGCTGATGACATCATCAACTTGAATAAGATACCTCATTTCAACTAATATGCAATCGGCTCGTTAGCTCAGCGGTCAGAGCGCCCATTTAAGTTTAATAGAGGTGGTCGGGGGTTCAAATCCCTCACGAGCTGCAGATTTTTTTTCATTTTTCATATGGTTTTTGTTTTCGGATATTTTAAAAAAAATATAATTTTATTTTATGTATGCACTTGCAGGCACTCAAATCATTAGAGTGCATATTGGTTTGTAATAAAAATTATTTTTAAATAATTCAATCAGGGTTCGTTATCTGCGACACATTACGATATGGTTTAATCAATCACCGAAAACGTTCATGTATTCTGAATATAAGACAGGTACAAACATAATAAATTTACGTACGTAATGAATCAATATCAATAATAGATATAATCAATATACCTTTATCTCCGAAAAAATCAAGCGGAAAAGAAAAAAGTGACCAATAAAGTAGGTAGAATTACTTCGTATTTCAGCGGAATTCTTGTTCCATCAGCCAATTGCGAGCGAGTCTGATTGGAATCCGATGGGATAAGATTTTTTTGCTTCGTTCGAGGGTAGACGTCAATCCCGGGCGAGATACCGCCGAGGCAATTTCCCGAAGTCGCCTCATTTATCACAAACCATTATTGTATCTAGTTTTATTGACCGAAGAACTTCAATTCATTATTTTGTTATTTATTTCTGAAAATATTTTTGCTATTAGCAATCAGTTGAGCGAATGTGAGGAAGTTTGGTGGGTGGAATATTTATTAGGAACTTAAGTAGATATAGATCGGTACTTGTAACGTATATATACATACTCATTATACTTTGTGCCTCGTCCTCGAGATTAGTACCTGTAATTAATGATTATTATTTACATGTAGTACCGGCTACGGGAGCTACTCAAATCACTATGTTTTAGAGACAATATTATTTTTTATTTTTTTTTCCTTTCCCTGGCAGCTCTGTGTCGGCTGTCAACTTGTCATTCGCGGTTTTAGTGCGTGCTACTCGACACATAACTAAACTTTTAAATACAAATAACAGTTTTTAAAAGTTGGAAAATGCCAAAAAAGGACACATCATTGTCAACCGAGGAATACGAGAGAATCAGGTGAAAAATGAAAAACCTGGAAACAATTTAAAACATGCTCGACATAAACGAAGTAAAACAAAATCGTCTCAAAGAGTCGACGCCATATTTAGACCCACAAGGTACCTAACTCTGTAAAATTATATTTTGATTTAGTTGTACATATATCTACAACTATTTTACCAATCCTACGGCTTAAACTTGCATCTCTAACAAATAATGCACTTCGGGCAAGCCATCGGGCCGTCCCACTGCATATTCACGAGATTATCAATCAAAAGAAATGTATTTCTTTTTTCTAACTGACTGTATTCGAGCTGAAAATCGGACTGTCTCACAACATTAAATAATTCTCAAACAAATAATGCATTTCGGGCAAGCCATCGGGCTGTCTCACCGCATACTTACGAGATCATCATAATTTAATTATTTTACCTTATCCGAGCAGAGTATCCGACTGTCTGACAACATTCAATAATTCTCAAACGAATAATGCAATTCGGGCAAGCCATCGGGCTGTCCCACCGCATACTTACGAGATCATGAAAGATAATTTAATTCTTTTACCTAACGAATGCAATCGAGCAGAACATTGGACTGTCTCACAACATTCAATAATTCACTGGTTTCGTTCAATTCTTTGGAATTGCTACACCCACCAGATTTTATAACTCGGTTATCAACCGGCAGTAAAACAATGGTTTGTAATCATTCCAGGCAAAGTCCTAGACGACGATGCCACAAATGAAATGGAAACAATTAAAGTCGAATATGACCAAAAAAATACCAAAATAACCACAAACAGTAGTGATCTTCCTCACAATTCCAGGCCAGAAACACACAGATGCTCTCAAAATTTATTGGGTTGACCCAACATTGAACACAGAGTATGGTGATGGGGCCGAACTCCACAAGGAAGTGGCCAGCTGTCTGGAACATCTTGCAACATGAGGCCTGTTTCCATAGAAACCAAAGGCGGGTATTTCCCCTACAGCTCTATGCGCAGGGAAAATAACCGCTGACATTGAACGTGACAAAACTTGGAGCTCTTATGCTATACAGCAAAATGGCCAAATTATTGATAAACAAGGCCATAGAAGCACCATCTCCATCCTAGGAGCAACATTATCCAAAGTACTGGATACAAAAGAAAATGATACAGATCTATTAAGTTGAATAATGGATACCACTCGCACCTTATGTGAAGTTCAACATTGTGAGTTGTGACTCAATTACTAGATGCAAATTTAGCTGCGGCTCAATAAAAAAGGACCTTAAGGACAAGTTCAAAACACAAAGATAGAAAAATATCTGTTCGGGTAAACACTTGCTGAAACTCATTGAGCTGGTAAAGCGGCTTCTAAATCAGGTGCTGCAACAGCACCCAAAGCCAAGAAAGAACCCAACACATTCTAAGCAAAATACTCGAAAGCTCCACCAGCGCCACAAGGATGACAGGAGAACAGGGAGCCTGTCTATAGCCTGAGTCAGCCGTACAATACCCTTTAAGTGGTCATTACATCTCAACCTCGACGCCGCTAAACTCAGTAAGGTACCCTGGTTGCTTATAAATTCTTATAAATAGTGGTAATTTATCACTGATGATAAGACCATGTTATCATGGATTGAGGGTTTCATGGGTATCCACAACACTTTAAGATAGCCCAGCTGCAAAAACAATATAAGATGCAATATCTAAGTGCCAGCCTTGAAAAGGAAAATTTGTCTCAAGTTTTTCTTAAGACAAAAACCCAATGGCAATAAAGCCTTAATAAGTACATTGATGTAAGTCGTTTCAAAGTTGAAGACTTTTGCACAGAATTAAAAATGATATCAAATGATAGTTCCATGGCCATACATAAAATACATTAAAGATGCAGTCTCTTATAAAATATCACAAAAATTCTAGCAAATATCTAGAATACCCTCTTGGAAATTGCATAAGTTCGGTCTACTACCATTTGGGTAAAACACTGCAACTTACATTTTCACAAAAGTCATGAAATCTGCCAACAAATTCCCAAGATCCTGTGGCCATTAATTGTTGACTGAAAATATTGAAAACACTAAGAAGTTAATCACAAGTTAGTAAATAACAAACTTACACCCACTAATACTGGTATATATTTGGGATATATATTATTGATAAAAGACTTATAACTGTCATGTAACATTACCTACAGATAAGAAAAACTTATCTATTATGAAATCTGACAATTTATATGTTTTGTAGGACTAGGTACTTACTGCTCTCAGCGTGCCCTACTATTGAATATGGATGGCTTTATATATACCAAAAAACTAGAATGTGTAAAATCCTAAACCTCCAAGGTGAAGTAAATTATGAAAAATACATAGATATCCCTACAATAATTCCCTGAATGGTGGCCATATGCCATTCATTCGGGGGGGGGGGGGGGTTTGACTGTGGGGATGAGATTGCTAGGGGCCAGTGGTCAGACAAGGAATATGAATATCAAATGAATTTTAACTGGATTTATTAGCATCATTCTTCGTCTTTCTAAATATTTGGTAAACTTTTCAATAATTGTGAAATACCCTTATGTATAAACAACCCAACAGCAATATAGTATATAATATTAATCAAATGGCTGGAGTTCATTACCCTCATCTCTTCAACTTAGCCAGCGGCATTGGTGTGAAAACCATTATATTTAATTTTCGCTCCTTACATTAGGTTGACTGAAAATCATAGTAGTTGATACTGTATTGCAGAAGTCACATCCTGATGTAGAATGGGAACTAAAAGAAAATGCATATGATTAATAATTGAAAGATAAATTTGGAATTCTGAAATTTACCTATTTGCAAGTCACATTAACAAAAAATATGACCAACCCGAATGCCTTTACAATGGACCCATTTACAGTATACTGGTAACCAATTTTCTTTTCTGCGTTTCCACCATTCTCAATCATATTAAAATATCTACGAAAAATCATAATGGATAAGGCTAAGGGCATCATAGTGATCACTATGGCCAACTCTGGCCGATTGGGAACTTCTCATAATTTAGAGATGATCATACTTAAACCTAATGAAAATAATAAAGTATCTCACAGCAAGGGAAAAATCTATACCAACCTTACTCTGGCTGTCAGAGTCTAGTGTGTAGGTAGTGAAGTCTATTATGACGAAGCATACTACCATCATCAATAGAAATTATGATAGCATCTCTATCAGAAAACTTTTTCAAACAATTGACACATGTTTAATTAACTGGTATATTTTTTTTAGAAATATAATAATAACATCTTGAACACCAACGGTAATATAATTTCTTAACAGAACTTTCTAATTCTAGTAAAAAATATAACAAATGCTTAACTGTCACAAATTGGCATTATCACTGACAATACCTTAAACATTAATGTACTCTGAAAATATTTTATGGGCGTGTTCAGACTACCTTTTACCTATGCCACCTGGGAAACATCCCAGATTCTGGAAGTATTAGGAATTTGGTACACAAATGAGATGTTGTCTCTAGAACAACTGTCAAAAATAACCTGCCCAAAAATACAATGCCACCTGGGAAACATCCCAGATTCTGGAAGTATTAGGAATTTGGTACACAAATGAGATGTTATCTCTAGAACAACTGTCAAAAATAAAATCAAAGTATAGAAATAGAATCAATGCATATAACCATCAAAATTTCAGACCTCAAAAAATCTCTTATATATGAACTAAATCAATCAATACTTCAGACAAAGAACAGTAATATATTCAGCTGAAACCCTTGTAGCCTACATTAATAAACATATAAGAATTATTTTAGGCACCAAGAAACTATATCACATTAATGTCCAAACAGACTATCAGTCGTTGGATTAAGTGTACTTTAAAGACTAGCAGTATTGATGTAGGTACACGTATATTTAGCTCACAGCACACGCCACGCTGCTACTTCTAAAGCCAGGTGTGACAATTTATGAGATACTAAAAACAGCAGGCTGGAGTTACAACTCAAGTACATCTGGAAATTTTATAAAAGACCTTTAGTGTAAAGGATCAAAATGATTTAGCAAAATAAATCTTTAGCTGTGATTAAAGATATCTTATTTAACTAACATGTACTAACTAATACAACAAGCAGCAACTTTAACTTATAAGGAAGGAGTATCAGTATATAAGGAAACTAACAATAGTAATAAAAAAGCAAAACTGTATTTTGTTAAAACAGATATATGTATAATATTAACTGAATGGTTAATTAAGAACTTTAGTTTTCCAATGACACCTATGATTGTTATTCTATAAACAAACCTTAATATTGATATTAAGTGGGCAACAAATATTCTGTTATAAAGATAATTAAGAATATATATAAACATTTTGGTTAAGTACCTATGTTACTTAAAAGCAACTGTGATTGTTAGTCTATAAAAAACTTTAATACTTAATGACAATAAATAATAGGCAAAAAATATTTTGTTAATAAAGATAATTAAGATAAGAATAATAATTAAGAAAATGACCGAATATGAACCTTTGATATCTAATGACAACTCAGATTGTTAATCTATAAACATTATAACAATGAGAATAAAAAAGTAAATAATAAATTTGCCAAAACAAATAATTAAGAACATATCTGAATGAACTGATTAAGAACCTATGTGTGAAACCTATGGACAACCATGATGGTTAGTCTATAAAAATATAATTAAGAATTGTAAAGAATGAAAGCTTCTTCTTCACAAATTCATCATAGTGTATGTGATAATTCCAGAACTTAACTCTCAAAGTCTACATGTAAATAATAATCATTAATTACAGGTACTAATCTCGAGGACGAGGCACAAAGTATAATTTATGATTAAACGAACTTACCCTAAGTGAAGTTCTATCATAATTATACGAAGTGCCTCGTCCGAAGAGATTAGTAACACCCTCCCAACCCTAAGGTATAACCCAGAAGCGTTCTGGAAATATCTTTAAAACATCATGCATAACTCTAAACTAAATGACAAGTTGACAGCCGACACAGAGCTGCCAGGGAAAGGAAAAAAAAATAAAAAATAATATTGTCTCTAAAACATAGTGATTTGAGTAGCTCCCGTAGCCGGTACTACATGTAAATAATAATCATTAATTACAGGTACTAATCTCTTCGGACGAGGCACTTCGTATAATTATGATAGAACTTCACTTAGGGTAAGTTCGTTTAATCATAAATAAGTAATAGTAGTTACGTAGGAATACAATATGTCCGGACATGTAGTAATAAAACTTTAAGAGCGTAAAATACACCAAATTGTTGTCGATTAAAACACCCCTCATAAGTAGTCTAATAACCACACCCTCAAAGATAGAGCAAATTTAGTGTCTGACTTACTTGTTACGGTACCCACATAGTCTTACAACCATAACCTTGTACCTAGGTCTCATAGAAGCGAAAATTCATTGTTATATTTACAGCCATAGTATAGAGAAACTAAAAAAAATGTTCAACTAACACACACAAGCTAAGATATTTTTATATTGAGTCACAAAAGTCAATATTTTAACATAATTTCATACATTATTGCATTTCCTAAAATTCTACAAATTTTTTAGGGATTTACACATGTCTTTTATAGGTTTTTCTTTAGTCTGTAAATTGTTCTACACACTGACATAAGAATTACAGCTCTAAGCCAATTAGTTTTAATTATATTGTTGCCTTAAAATAACCCCTGCGCATTTTTGCAATAATTACTTGTACGGCTTACACCTCTTATGTGGGGTATTTTCATCGATAACATTAACTGTATAGCGTCCTTAATGTTGTATTATCTACTTCAAGCCCGGACTCATTGTATATGTAGGAAGGCAGATAAATTATAATCATGTAGTTACATAATATATATATTTGTGTTCAATTTGTTTTTTTTTTTCATTATTTTTGAGTTACCTACCACTTGAATTAATGTAGTTAAGACAGAGTACAAAACCACAATAACGCAATTAATTAGAACCAATCAACCTCAGTTGCAGGTTTGAAACACAAGAAGTTACATAACAATTAATATAATTACTATACCTGTAACGTGTATACAGGATGGATTATTGAGACAGGACAGTAAAGGCGTGTTTATACGAAACTAATTGACCTCGAATAATTGACGGGAAACCACGTTGTTATAGCAAAAGATGCTCTATTTATTTGATTGCTAAGATTAAAATTAAAAGAGCTATTGAAAATCACACAAGAAACAAATGCACTTCGCGCATCTTCGTTTCGTTTTGTATCAGACTTCAACGCGCGTGCGGCAGCCACATGAAAATGTTCTTGTCGTGTTAACAGAGGCTCAGGTAACAGTTTTTGGGAATTTGTGAATCAAACTTCACCTAATTTTATTTATCTGGGAATGCAGTTAAGACAGTCCTAAGAAAGACTTCATGGCGGCCGATTTTGTTAAAATCTGACCATAAAAACTTAAGGGACACCATCGCTTCCACCGCTTTATTGCCTTAAAACGGTTACTTTCTAAAGCACCATACTAAAGGCTAGGTAAAAACGTTTGAATTATTTATATATTTATTATTGATTCATGTACTCGTAGGTACATTATTTATGGAACATGTTTTTTTCGTGTAGCTAATAGCTTTGCTCTAAAAAATAATTAACAACTTCAACTTCGCTACTTTTAAATACTCGTCCAAAACGACTTGAATGTTTAAAAGTATTTTTACACAGAAAAATTGATGGCTAGCATTTCTTCATAACTGAAATAGCATAGGTAAATCAAAGGATACTTTGCAAACAAAACTGTCCAAAAGGAGGTTCAGTATTGATATTCTGGCTCCATGCGTACGGCCAGTACTGCGTTAACATTGGGGAATATATTAGATCATTACATATGAAATTGGCGTTTTGTGAGGTAGGAATATAAAGTCGTTTTTTTTTTTCAATATAATATATTTATTAATTCAAAGTATGTACCATTGCTATCTATGCACTTTTGCCATCTCATAAGTAGTTTATTGATCCCTTTACTAAAAAAACCATTCGGACGGGAATCAATAAAATCTTTGAAGGCGCTTTGGACTGCCTCCATGTTGACTTTTTCCCCTTGCAAGAAGTTATCTATATTTTGAAAAAAAATGGTAATCTGTTGGAGCAAGGTCCGGGGAGTACGGTGGATGTCTTAGACATTCCAAATGAAGCTCCTCCAATTTAGTAGCCGTCTGTTGTGCAGTGTGTGGTCTAGCGTTGTCCTGAAGCCGCAGTGGCCTAGAGCGATTAACCAGCGTCGGCTGTTTAGCAGCTAGCTTTTCCATCATGGTTTGCAGTTGCTGACAATAGACATCCGCCGTAATCGTCTGGCCAGATTTAAGTAGTGAACGACACCGGCACTAGTCCACCAATCGCTCACAAGTAATTATTTATGAGTCAATTTTCGCTTGGAGCAGGATTTGGCTGGTTCGCTAGAGTTCAGTTATTACGATGAGCGTTTCCGATTATTGTACAGGATCCACTTTTCATCACGTGATTTGCGATGGATCCGCTTCCACAATAGCCTTTAATTCATCATTATCAACTTTGGTCTCCGGCCGTCCACGGGGCTTGTTCTGCAGGTCAAAATTTCCAGAACGAAAACGTTGGAACAAAAAACGCACTGTGTTTTCTTTTGCTACACCGTCGCCATATACATCATTAATCCTTCGAGCCGTTTCTGCAGCACTGGTGCCACAATGGAACTCGTACTCGTAAATAACGCGATATTTCAAGTTTTCCATTTTGTAAACTGACTGGCGCAAAGAAAAACCAAAAGAGGAAAAAACAAATGAATTACGGTTTTCCAAACACAAAATCATAAGTAAATAGCTGTATAAATTTAAAATAGGAATTCCAAACCAAAGAGGAGACATTTGAGATCAAAGTGGCCAGTACGACAAAACGCCATTTTCATAGGTAAGGGCGAAGTGAGCGGTAATTACCGCTCACTTTACAGCAGTGCTACTACTGTTGCTACATGGGGTTAAGGTACCTGCCCTTACTGCCCCGTCCCAAAAATCCACGCTGTATATAACAAAGTATAACTATATACAACCAACACATATCCATCCCAAGTCGCAAGTATCCGAGGCCACATCTCCATTGATTACAGTTAATTGAATATCGTAAAGGCACTTATAATACCTAGAACGTACCTATAATCCATTAAGCTGATAGATATTTGGGTTTAACAATGTTATCTGAGTAAGCGTTGACACAGGCACTGATATTGCATCCGAGTCATCATATGCGTACCCCGTAGATATTATAATGATTGATTTATGTAATACTAGCTGTCCCCGCGGCTTCGCTCCCGTCAACTGGCTACCAACCTACCTACCCTACCCTAAACTACAAGTTATTTTGGTTTAAACCCATCTTCGCTATTGCCTTTCTAATGAAACCGGTTTAGGCCACATCGGTTGGATGGTTTCAAAGTCTATATTGGACATAGGTAGATTTTTTCCTGTGTTTTATATATTAGGATAAATTATTTGACCTTAATGTGG
Organism: Orthosia cruda; assembly: GCA_964057195.1. NCBI lineage: Eukaryota > Metazoa > Arthropoda > Insecta > Lepidoptera > Noctuidae > Orthosia > Orthosia cruda. Next base: position 18,720,646 of record OZ059826.1, on the reverse strand, counting down.
CTTATTACAAGAGAAAGCTAGGTAATAGTGTTTTTTTTTGATCTACTAAAAACCAATATATTTGTATTACATGGTACTTACGTATAATTAGCCACTACCCCGGCCCACGCGGTTAAAGTAGTTCGATAGCGTTTTTTCTCCCGACTTACTTTACAAACATGAATATTTAAGGCTAACTAAGAAAATTTAGCGTGCTAATGCTATGTAGCCTATACCATTCCTCATGAATGTGGCTATCTTATACAATAATAATTGTTCAAATCCGTCTAATATAGCCAGAGCTTAGCGCGTTCAAACAAACAAACAATTAACCCTCCAGCTTTATTATATTAATTAAGTATAGATAAATAATTGTAGGTAAGTATAAGTATGTATATTGGTATTGGTTGTAGTTTCTTAGACTTGCCCCAACTTAATTGGGGTCGGCTTCCTGTCTATCCGTATTTAGCTAGATACCAGTATTTTACATGGTGCGACTGTCTGTCTGACCTCCACAAATCAGTAACTATACCCCTAGCAAAACAAGTGTTAGAATTCAGCCTTCTGAATACCCGTTACGACTGTCAAAGATCTTCAAATGACAGCCGGGCATGGTAAAAACTCGCTATGTTACGATGGTCACCCATCCAAGGACCGATCTTGGCAAGCGTTGCTTAACCTTGAAGATCGACCCGTGCACCTGGAGCCGCCAGATCCGCCAGTTAAAATACTGATTGATTCGCGTAATTATAATTCGTACGGTATTCGTTTATATATGGTATTGGTAGTAGGTACTTATCCACTTTTATCAATAATTCGTCATCAAAAAAGATTGTACAGTACTATTTGGAAAATAACACTATCGGCTCGGTAGCTCAGCGGTCAGAGCGCCCAATTGAATATATTTCAGTAAGAGGTGGTCGGGGGTTCAAATCCCTCACGAGCTGTCCAATACTTTTTCTTGATATCAAATTTTTTTGAAGTTTTACATCATCAAACCACACAAATCGCCATATATAAAAAAAATCTTAAGTGCTATTTAGCAAATGATTAGTGAGTGTTGATTCGAATTCTCTCAAGAAAATATGAATATACAGCAGTTTACATCATCTAAACATATCGACACTGTTTAATGTGTTCTTAGAAGACACTATCGAGATTTTATGATAGATTTCAAATTATAAATCTAAATAGGTAACTACTAACTTCAGTATACAAACATGTCCACCTCTTCATAAATCACAACTAACCCACTTATCAAGCTTTGTTTTTATGTTTAAGGTAATATTGAAAGTATAAAAAACATACCTAATCTTACTGTATTACGGCCTGGGGAGGTGCGTGTAAAACCTACTTGATACGCCTTGAGAGAGCCCAACGATCTCTGTTAAAAGTTATGACCTTCAGGCCGTACCGGTTCCCTACAAAAAGCCTCTATGAAAATTGCCAAGTACTCACAGTGAGACAACTATACCTACTCAATCTCATTTTAAAACAACATGAAATCACACCTGTGAACCATGCAATGAAACATAAAAGAACAGTTGGCAACGTATGTAGCACCGTCAAATGTAATACCGCATCGGCTAGACGGCAACGATTATTCCTATCTACTGATATATATAACAAAATAAACACCATCGTCAACTTTAACTCTCTAACAAAACATAAAACTAAGCTTAAACTAAATTCATGGCTTCAAACACTAGATTATCTACAGACGGAACACTTAATTAACGATCAATACTCAAGATGATTAAACAGTAGGCAAACACACTCTCATATAAGGCATTATCCAGGCAACCAACACACACACACATACACACCCTTATACACACCCTCTCATACATACACTCACACATATCACACAAGAGCATCCTTGCTTTCAACTTAATTTTAAGTAATTTATGATTGTCTTATTTTTTTATTTTTTTTCTTGTATTTTTCTCTCTTTTTATTACATAAACTGTTAATTCCAAAACGGGAGAAGACACTGACTTCTGTAATACAGGTCTCACCTAGCTCAGGAGTCAGAGCTTCTTATGAAATTGTTAAACCTATTTATGTCAATAAAAAATATTATTATTATTATAAATGAAGAAAAGCCGGCAGAATAATAATAATATTATTATTATTATTATTTTCAAGTGTTTCAAATTCTCAGCTCTTAGGCTGGCTTAAGCTACATTTACGGGCCGAGACCAAGTAAATGCAGGGTGTGGTGTTTATTATTATTATTATTATTCCTTTATTTAATTTCTTTTCTTATTAACTAAATTTTTAAATATTTTTATAAAACACAAAATTTGAAAAAACATTTAAAAATATAGAAAATAGAGGCCCACCGGTATCGGGAACAGGGTCCAAGCTACCGGCGGTCAGGGCTCCAAAGAGAGGAACCTCCTAACAATGCGAGCCGTGTCCAGCAGTACTGCTTTCTGGATCAGGCCCTTGACCCAGCCGCCTAACGAGAGCCTCTTAAGATGTTGGTCGAGGCTCGTGGCTATTAAGCCATTGGCTGACACGACTATCGGTACAATGATCGCTGTGTCTACATCCCACATGTCGACAACCTCGCGAGCCAAGTCAAGATACTTGATTTGCTTATCTTTCTCGGCTTTCACGAGGTTCCCGTCATGCGGGACGGTAATGTCAACAATCATTGCACGCCTCTCTATTCGGTCCACCACCACTATATCAGGCTTATTGGCTACAATAGTCCTGTCAGTGATGATGGACCGATCCCAGTACAATGTGATATTGCCATTTTCGAGAACTGGGTCGGGCACATACCTGTAGTACGGTACCTCCGATGCCACAAGAGTGTATTTCAGAGCAAGTTGCTGGTGGATGATCCTGGCTACAAGGTTGTGCCTATGCAAGTACTCCTCGTTAGCTAGACGAGAACATCCAGAGATAATGTGTCGGATCGATTCACCCGGGCGGTGACATGCCCGACAGATGTCAACCGTGCCATCCTTCACAATAAATCTCCGGTAGTTATTCGTCATGATAACTTCGTCCATAATTGCACAGACAAAACCTTCGGTTTCCCCAAAGAGGTCACCGAAACGCAGCCAGGCTACGGACGCTGCTTGGTCTACATCGGACCCATGTAAGGCCCGAAAAAAGCGTCCGTGAAGCTCCTTACTCTGCCATACTTCCCTGCGGTCGTTAGTATCAAGCACTACAGGCTTGCGCCAGTTCTCATTCGCCAAGGAGAGCGGGGTGAGTCCCTTGTCCACTGCTACTACATCTCGATGCATACCCACGACGGTGTGTAGAAAATATTCCCTGAGATTGCATATCTCGCGGTTGTGGAGGTTTTTGGCATTTAAAAAGCCTCGGCCACCACAATTCCGCGGGATATACAATCTCATGACCGACGATCGTGGATGATGCATTCGATATGCAGTCAGCAGTGTACGGACTCGCCTATCCAGGGCGTCGAGTTCCGTTTGAGTCCATTTGAGTATGCCGAAAGAGTACATCAATACCGGCATGACCCAACCGTTGAAGGCGCGCACCTTGTTTCCGCCTGAAAGAAGGCTATTGAGTACCTTCTTCAGACGGCCAAAGAAGCGTTCCCTCAACGATTGCTTCATGTCAGTAGTGCTGATACCTAACGCTTCCGACATACCCAAATACTTATAGGTTTCGTTTGGAGAGAGGGATCTCAGGTTTATGGAATCCGCTAGTTGAATACCTACGGATTCCACAATCTCCCCTCGCTTTACATGCATGACCGCACATTTGTCCACACCAAACTCCATCCTGATGGCGCTACTAAAAGTTTCAGTTACCTTCAGTAGCACCATCAGCTGAAGATTGCTGGGGGCAAAGAGCTTCAGATCATCCATGTAAAGGAGGTGAGATATAACCAGACCACCTCTCTTCAACCGATAGCCTAGCCCTGAATTCTCCAGCAGCATGCTTAGAGGATTCAGGGCAAGACAAAACCAAAGTGGACTCAAACTATCGCCCTGGAATATACCTCGCTCGATCCTTACAGGTTCGCTATTCCTCTGGATATTTCGACATCCTGGATAGCGAAGGACTGTGCTCCATTGCCTCATACACGACATCAGGAAGGTGCGTAGAGTTGTATCTATTTTATACAATTCTAGCACCCTCATGAGCCATGTATGAGGCACCGAGTCATAGGCCTTCTTATAATCTATCCAACATGTCGACAGATCCTTTCGGGAACGCCGAACCTGTTGGCTAATGGCCATATCAATAAGGAGTAGCTCCTTAGTACCGCGGGACCCGTTCCTACATCCATTCTGAGAGACCGACATGATGCAGTTATCGTCGACGTGTTTATTAATTTTAACTCTCAAAATGGATGTAAGAACCTTATAGACCGTTGGTAAACATGTAATTGGTCTATAATTTTTGGGTTCCGCGGTGCTACCAGACTTGTGGAGCAGGTGGGTTATTCCTGTTGTAAGGAACTTGGGTAGCGAACCAGACTCTAAGGCTGCCTGGTACTGAGATGCCAAACGAGCGTGCGAACTTTGTAGCCACTTGATCCAAAAGTTGTGCAGTCCGTCCGGTCCTGGAGATTTCCAGTTCGGCAACGGACGGACTGCACGGGCTACATCTTGGGGGCTGATCGTGATAGCCCCCATTTCTTGTATTGGATCACACGCTCGTTCGACATCCCGAGTCCATTCACCTTCGGTGTGACTGACAGGCACCGACCAGATGCTGCGCCAGAATGAACACATAGCGTCATCATCCGGCAGGTGCGTATCAGTCACACCTTGGTTGGGTCGCTCCCAAGCCCGATAAACCCACCTTTCATTACTTTGGAATGTGCGATTCTGGGTGTATCGCTCCACTCTCCGCCTGTACCTACGAATACGGTTTGCCCATGCATACACTTTTTGCTTCAGGAAGTCGATGCGCTCTGTGACATGGGATATATAGTTTCGGGGGCTGACATCAGTCCCCGAAAATGCCCGTCTCACAAAGCGCATCACTCTTGGGCGGCTATTGCCCTCCCTGAAACAAATTAGTTTGCCGATGAGTGCTCTGGCCCCACCAATACGACGTTCGATCCTGCACTGCCAAGCCGGTACGGCTGGTTTCGGTCGTGTAGCTCTGTCATCTGCAAATTTGACATGAGCTACACGACATGCCGCTACAGCCGCGCAGTACATGATCGAATGTGTATCAGTGAGGTCTTCGCAGTCATCAAAATAGTTTGACAACTGCGAATCCAGAACAGCCACCAGCGCCCTATTCTTGTTATGCATGGGCAAACGAGGTAATCGTGGCCTAAGTTCGGGTGGCATGTTGCGATACTCCCGAATAGCACACTCCAAAGCACTCCTCAATTCCTCATTGCACTGGGTACTTACGTTTGTAACCCTGTCACTACTCTCCTCGTCAGCGTGGTTGGACTGTGGTAGCACCACAGCCTGCGACGATGGGGCAGTGACACGGTTACCCATTTCCGTTCGGAGGCGATCAAGTACAGTATCATCCAACATACGATTACGCTGGATGACCCGCACCTGATCCGAAAGTCGTTGGGCCGAAACGTTGACGGCTGGCTCAAGCACCTGAAACAAAGAGAGCATCCGGACACGGTACGCGGTCAGGTTGTTTCCTCCCTCTGTAGCCCCAAAGTATGCGCGCATGACATTTTCGTTTATGGATTGTGTCCATCTCATGCGCTGCACACTTCCGCCGGGTGCTGGGACCCTATCAGAGACCGGTAAGCCTCGAGGTCCTAAGCGGTCCGGCGGCCGGCGTCCTCCCCGTCGACGCGCAGGTGGTGGTGTCGTCGGCGGAGAGAAGTACTCGTCGCTCGAGCTCGACGCAGCTGCCACGGTCGGTGTCACAGCACTCACGGTGGGGCTGGTTTCCGGCGGCGGCGAGGCGGAGCTGGGCGACGAGGCCGGAGGTGGTGGGCGTGCATTTCTTGCGGCGGCAGCTCTCGTTAACATGACGTCGCCGTCGACTTCATTTTTCACATTTCTTATTCTTGAATTTGTATTTCGGCCATACTTTTAGTGATTTTACTGTAGTATGTTTTTTTTTTCTTTGATTTCATATTGTTTTGTATAATTTAGATAGTTAAAAATATTTATTATGGAAGAAATTTATAAGAGAAAATTTTTGGCAACTGTCTGTTATTATTATTATTATTATTATTCTGCCGGCTTTTCTTCATTTATATACGACCAGATTATAATCATGATTCTAATTTCAAATTATTCACTAATGAGCCGTATCACTGGGGATTGCTTGTTTCCATTAACGCTAATGGAGTTAATCGCCGCAACTCTATGGGTGAATGGATCCCCGCTGCTTCACTTTAATCCCTATCGAAAAAGTCTGCACTTGTTTGTTATTACTTTTATTCCTCCATTCGCATTTAATGTTTTGCTTTTAATTATTTCGATAACTTTTCCAACTTTTCCGGAAAAAAATTGATGTCAACTCAAATGTCATTTCAAAATGGCGGCAAAATCACAGACTTGCTTTTTATGACGAAGGCATTGATTGCATTCTGCCAAGTTCTAATCTTTTTTTTCTTTTTATTGTTTCTGTTTATAGTTATATTTTACTTCTAATGTAAAAGTAGTAAATAACTCAATTATAGCAAGTTTTATAGACTACGTAGTTTATTATGTCGTTAAAAACTTTCCTTGCGGATCCATTTACTGTAATCGTAAATAAGCCAAACTTTTACCAACTGATGTAGTGCGTACTAAAATAATGGCTACTAAAAATGGGCCAGCATGGCCCATGTGTAACGACAACCTAAACCAACTGTAATTTTGCTAAGGTAAGTTAAATGTCATAGCGAGTTAGTAGAGATGCTACAGTTAAATAGTCATTGTAAAGTAGGTAGAGTGGTCTAGGCTGAACAAAGCCACTAAATAGTCTGCGCCCCATTTCCTCGAGTTATTCTTTAACAGTACGTACCTAGAAAGGGGAGGGTTGTAGTTTGTTGATGGTACAGGTATGTTTGCAACTTACGCAATGTATTTCTGCACCCTTTTGACCCGACTGCCGAAGGATGGTAAAGTGTTTATAAGTCTATGTATGTATGTTTGTTCCTATGTGGCGTTCTAGAGACCAAACGCGTTGGCCGATTTTGATGATTCTTACGTCAATCGATTTGTCTTACCCCGGGTTTATTACCACTCAATTATCGGGCTATTAACGTCATCGACGAATAATCGCCGGTTATCTGCTTTGATTGGCTGTTGCAAATTCATTCAACCAATCAAAGCAGATAACGCGTGCTTGACCTTGCAAGTGTCACTGGCTACATTAAAATTGGAAAATCGAGAAATGATGCTTTTTGGGTGCCATATCGTGGGCGCCCAATATTTTCTGTTTCGTTCGTATATGTTCAATTCCGAAAAAAATATGTTAACTAAAAAGTGATAAATAAAAAAAGTTAATACAAATATCATGCTGTGCAGTCGGAGGATACATCTGGTTTTAGTCAGCCAGCTCGCGAATATGTAACTATCTGCCGACTGCACAGCATGATTTTCTTCTTGTTTACATCTTTTTAGTTCGCTTCTTAGCAGACAGGTTTTTTGTTTTTTTGTGCTCATGCTGCCTGAATTTTATCAACATCCAATTTTTTTCCACAAATTATTTATTTCCTAAATTAAAGCAAAAACAAGTGTTTAGTTCATTTTAGACAACATAACAAAACACCCTTTAATGAACAGCTGATTTTGGCATAATAATAAAAAAAATATTTACCAAAAAAGATACACACATATTAAAGAACTAGTTGTCACCCGCGGCTTCGCTCCCGTGAACTGGCCACCTACCTACCCACCTACCCTACCTACCTACCCTACCCTACATACCTATCTACCCTACCTATCCTAAGCTGCGACGTGGCTGAGTTCTGTTCGAAGCACAACATCTAAATTAAATACTGAAAATATAATCATTGACACGATGAAGAAGAAGAAGAGCCTACATGCGTACCTACCCTTCCTACCAACCTACCTCTCCCTACCCTACCTACTTAACTACCCACCAACATTCTTTTTTTTTTCTCGAAACCATTCATTCGCATTATTATTTATTTATTTATTTAAACTTCATGTACAATAGCGGTACATAGGCGGACTTAATGCCACAAGGCATTCTCTACCAGTCAACCATTGGGTTAATAAGGACAACGTTGTGAGCGGGTACAAAATAATATTAAAAAAGACAACTTGTATACGAAAAAGTATATACTTACATATATTTATTAATATAATACTCATATACAATTAGCATTATTGCCTTTCTAATGAAACCGGTTTACGGCAAATCGGTTGGATGGTTTCAAAGTCTATAACGGACATTTGTGTAGAAACAATTTTTGTGTTTTCTATATTTGGATAAATTATTTGATCCAAAACGCCTTAATGTGGATTATTTATAGGAGATAGATATAATAGTGTCGTGAAGTTTTTTTTAGATCTACTATAAACTTATCTTCTAATTTTTTTTTTGTACATGGTACTTACATTCATTACAATTTAATTTCATGTAATAACTTAATTTATAGATTCAGTGATTACACCATTTCATTACATACCATCACGCCAGTAAGCTCTAAACAGATACGCAGTTGTGTATAGTTCAATCTGGTACACTCTCATTTCAACGGTTATGTTCAAATTACATGTTATTCGGGTAACTATTCTGGAGAATGGTTACCCTGGTTCTGGAGAATGGTTAATTTCACTGAAAATTTATAATCTGCTTGGGTTACCATCCGTGATCTGTCTGAATTAGTCTGGATATTTCCGGTATTTTGCAACCCCTCCTCCCATCGTCTGGAATTCATCCGGCCTTGCTTATTTTTTTATTCCATTAGGAGGCCATTTTTTTAGACATTTTAAAGTAATAATGGTTACTGAAAAAGAAAAGATCGAATAGTAAAATGTTCGGCTTTTTTCTCAATGTCCAACTCGTTGTAAAGACTTTTTAAATTTCAAAATTGGAACCGACTCGTTACCGACTTTTTTATCGCTGCTCAGCTCGCAATTTAGTAACCGACGAGAAAATAGGACACAATCATTGCCCGCTTACTTTCCGAAGCTATTTCGTTACCAATAAATTGGTTCCAATTTGCAACATGAAAATGCGATTTATTAAAAAGCTTTAACAAATTTCCATTACCAATCCTATTCCTCCATTCCGTTTTACCATTTAGTGAAGGGTGCTGTGACGTCACCGTTTATAAATAATTTATAAGCCGAGTAGGAAGGCGTTTGCCTGTTACAGGTGCTTATAAATATTTCATATCAGTACCGTAAAGCAGGCGCCTGCATCAAAATTAGGTCTTGTAAAGCAGCATTTGCGTTTTCACGAGCATATGAGGTTGAAGTTTGAAGAAAATGGGTTGCACGGCAAGTTTTAAATTAGTTTTGGTGCAAGTTTAGGATTGTAAAGGTATTAATGTATTATCATAATAGTCCTGACCTACTCCCTAATATTATTTTAAATGTGATAATCTGTATTTGGATTATCCAATCCAAAGGATTATTCAATCTAGAACACGAATAGACCTTGACCTTTATTGGGACAACGGGCCTCATGTATAAAACTTTTGACCATACGATTAGTTTATATCTGATTAGCAGATTCTTAGTTCATTTTTCCATACATTTTTTTTCTCTAATTGAGTCTGCAAATGTACCGCTAGATAGATATCTATCAAATATTTTCAGATCCAGTGTTATTCTAATGTCCACTCATGCTCATCCTACTTCCTTCTCCCAAATAATCTCTAGCTCCTTAGGCTTTACAATAACCTGCTATACCACCATAACCTCCCATCCTCCCAGTTTACAAATCCTTCAAAGACTACATCAGTACGGAGCTCCTCGAAGGTGAGAACAAGTACGACGCCGGAGAGCATGGTCTCCAAGAGGCGGAGAAGGGCGTCAGGTTCGACGTGTTCCCGCTGGTACTGCATCTTCACCTCATGAGGTTCCAGTACGACCCTCAGAGCGACGCGTCAGTCAAGTTTAATGACAGGTTAGTAATTTATGACAAAGTAACAAACAACTTTGCCGCTGAAAGCAGAATTTTCATAATCCTCTTGTCCTTATCTTAATGTATTTGGAGTTGCCCTAGCATGTCTTGTTCTTCCTTAGAACTTTATTTATCGTCATCACAATAGTGACCTTAGTGTATAGTCACAGATAATATTATACTAGCAGGTATAGTAACTTCTAGTCTTTCACACAATCCATCCATCGTTTCTTTGGCCTTAGTGTGAGGCCTCATTAATGCGTTGTGTTGCGTTGCGTCGTCGCAGCGTCAATGCTGCGTCGTTTTACATAAAGATTTTAGTGACGTGTCGCATTATGCGTTACGTCATTACGTCGTCGTCGATGTTCCAATGGATCGATGGACGAGAGACGAAGCGGGGGTAAGGTCATGCGCTGCGCTGTCGAAACTCCGGTGCGACGACGGACAATGTTTGTTGCGATCCACTGTCAAATATCACATCACTGTCAGAATCCACACTGAGATGCTCCGCCGTCGCCCTCTTGCGTTGCAACGTCGTGCGTCGTCATATTGCAGGCGTGGCACGCTTTGTGCGTTGATCCGTTGAGACGACGCAACGCACTAATGAGGCATCAGCCATACTCTACTTTCCTTTCATGTTCATCATTTGTAGGCGTTTTCCATTATTATTCATCCTCATAATCAATAATCAACTGTCCGCTCCTGGACATTAGCCTCTTCAATCGCACGCCACTTATCTCAAATATAGGTGACTCTTATCCAAATGCAACCAGCTGCCGTGCAAAGATCGTCGCCGCAACTGTCCTGGCCACTAAACCATATGGCATCACCAAAGTTACTTTTGACCTTCCCAAACCAATTTGATTGTAAAATGACATGGGAAATTAAACATAACTCGTAAAATGTGGCTTTACTAAAGGTGCGCCTCTGACTAACGCTTCGAGAAATATAGTGAGTATTCACTAGAGCATTTTCGCAATGTAATGTAACGTTCTTAAGAATGTTACAATACAGACAAATGCTCAGTTTCCTAAAGTACTTTCATGTAACGCTCTTGCGAATGTTCGACGCTGTGTTCGACGTAATGCTTACGGCTAGTGAGCATTTAACTGTAACATTTGTTTGTATCTTGCGTTCATTATTGAATTTGCCACCCGCGCTCGTGCCTTTGCTCGATAAAATGTTACAACAAAACGCTCAATGGTTGTAAAATCAGATTGTAACAAAACATCGAGCGTCATGTTCGAAGTGTGGTTCGAGTAAATTTAAAAACAGCGAATGCTCGATGTTCTGTCACAAGTAAATGCTCTAGTTTTATATAGAACACCCATTACGGGCATTTGTTATTAGCTACGGCTGTAAACATTTTAGCTGTAAGCCCCTTCGTTTTTAAATACGACTATTATGCAAATATCCTCCCCGAAACCATATCATACTCCGACATTGGCGCCACAGGTGTCGTTGTTTAAAGCCAAAATAAAAAATGCTGACGCAAATTGATATTTCAGAATAATCGACGTAGTCTTTTTAAAATATTGTTCATTTTAATGAAATGATGACGAAATGTAGGTCCTATCGACGTTATATCGACTGTACCTACCTTTTTACCCGGCTGCAGGAGGATAATGTTTTTCGAGCGTATCTATTTATGTATGTTAAATACAGGTCTTTGGGTCCCAAGCCAGGAGTTAAACACCGGGGCCCAGAGCGGCGTTGGGACTCCTGGACCCTGTCTGAACCTGTACCCCACGAAACTGCGGTTCGCAGCAGTGGAAAGCTAGGGATTTGCTCCTTATTGGGAGATCCCTGGTACCTATCTGACAGGTGGGAAGTGGTACTACTAAAACAAGTTGTGCACTCTTACCTGAGATGCCCGCGGTGATCCTCTGGGCTCGCTCAATCACGCGCCTGCCCGAGGGTTTTAGGACAATATACAGGGTGTCCCAGAAATCGACGTCAAGCCGTAAATGGGTGATAGACCAAGTTATAACAGTTCTCAGAAAAATACGAAAAAAAATCTATCTCATGTTTTTAAAAAATTATGTTCACTTTAAAAATTTACTAAAAAAATCAATCCCTGTAATGGTTCTTTAACTCCAATTGCTACAAATCCCATAATTTATCAATTTTTTTTATTATTATGTAATCTTGAATAATGCTTGTGTAGATTTTTGCCTAAAATTTAAAGCCAACTCCTCCTACTTAGAAGAAAATTAAACTTTTTCAAAACCAAATTATTCAAATTTACTGTTTCGCCCAACTTTAACTGACTGTACTGAAAAAAAAATGTACTACGCTAGTTTGGCAAGTAACATGAAATATTGGCGCATTTAATAAGGATTCAAAAATGGTGTAACACTTGCTAGATTACGTTTTCAATAATTGGTCAAATTTTTTTTTGTAAATAGTATCGGTTTTTACCCAAAATGTCCATACTTCCTTAAAATGACTTTAGCTTACCTAAAGCTTTGCTAAACTCCGTTTCTAATTCGATAGAGACGGAGAGAGTCTCATTATGGGATTTGTAGCAATTGGAGTTAAAGAACCATTACAGGGATTGATTTTTTTAGTAAATTTTTAAAGTGACCATAAATTTGTTAAAACATGAGATAGATATTTTTTCGTATTTTACTGAGAACTGTTATAACTTGGTCTATCACCCATTTACGTCTTGAAAAGGTTGAATCACTATCATAACTTTGCTCTTAAATTACGTAAAATTTCGATTTCTTATCTCGCTCACACTTCGTAAAATGACTCTCTCCGTCTCTATCGAATTAGAAACGGAGTTTAGCAAAGCTTTAGGTAAGCTAAAGTCATTTTAAGGAAGTATGGACATTTTGGGTAAAAACCGATACTATTTACAAAAAAAAATTTGACCAATTATTGAAAACGTAATCTAGCAAGTGTTACACCATTTTTGAATCCTTATTAAATGCGCCAATTTTTCATGTTACTTGCCAAACTAGCGTAGTACATTTTTTTTTCAGTACAGTCAGTTAAAGTTGGGCGAAATAGTAAATTTGAATAATTTGGTTTTGAAAAAGTTTAATTTTCTTCTAAGTAGGAGGAGTTGGCTTTAAATTTTAGGCAAAAATCTACACAAGCATTATTCAAGATTACATAATAATAAAAAAAATAGATAAATTATGGGATTTGTAGCAATTGGAGTTAAAGAACCATTACAGGGATTGATTTTTTTTGTAAATTTTTAAAGTGAACATAATTTTTTAAAAACATGAGATAGATTTTTTTTCGTATTTTTCTTGAGAACTGTTATAACTTGGTCTATCACCCATTTACGGCTTGACGTCGATTTCTGGGACACCCTGTATATATAATAAAGGACAATGATTGGATGAGACCACGAACGCGTTCAGGGCCGGGTTCCGGCTTCCGTTAGACACACACGCGTTTCCCACAAAAGCACATTGATGTACTTGAAATATATTCAACACCACCTTCGCGGGCGCCCCACTAACCGATTGCGAATGGAGGGCGCTATTAGCTATTACAAATGGCTGAAATACATCTCGATTCGATATGTTTCGACAAGAACCCGAATTCAGCGTGTGTTTACAACAAATTTTCTCTTTCGACTGTCAAGTGTCAGCTGTCAATTCGTAGACCGCCCACCGACACGGTGTTGCAAGTAAATACCAAAGTCGGGACGAAACATCCCCCCGTCTCGGACATAAGGAGTTATGTTCGCTAATAAATGGGCAAGCGTGCTAAATTGCCACTGCTCGCTTCAAAACCGAATCTTCGACCATGACCTTTGCAACTCTGGGATCTCCGTCAGACCCATAGAACAAATCTACAATGCGTCTACGCCGCCAATGCAAAGGCAACAAATTTGGTTCTTTAACAAATACAAGGTATCCGACTTTGGGAGGGTCAGTTTTGTCAGTCCACTCAACGCGCTGCTGCAAAATATGCAAATATTCCAAAGACCAACGATGCCAGAAACTTTGGGACATCTGTTGGAGCAATGCAAAACGCGTCAATTGCGAAGATTTAATTTCCCTGAAGGGGATTACGGCAGGGCGTTGAGGGGCTGACCAATAAAAAAATGACCAGGGGTCATGACTTCCAGGTAGTTTGGGTCTGAGGAGATCGGACAGAGAGTTCGCGAATTGAGGACGGCCTTAACTTTACAAAACACCGTAACAAGTTCCTCAAATGTGAAACAATTTAGTTAATAGTTTCACCAACAACACGGCGGAGAAGCGCTTCTGCTACTATACAAATTTGCCAATTACAATAACTAAAAATTTCCATTTGCGCCATGGCAAATCTCAAAGTTTATCCTTATTTAGATTATTACAAATATCATTTAAATATCTATCAGCGCCCTTATAATTAGTACCGTTATCAGAACGGATCAAAGATGGTAGTCCTCGGCGGGCAACAAATCTACCTAGCGCTGCAACAAACGCATCTGTGCTGAGGGCAGTTACAAGTTCCAAGTGAACCGCCTTGGAGGCCAGACAAACGAACACACACAAGTAGGCCTTGACAGCCTTGGTGTTCCGAAGTTGAAAAGTCTTCACCAAGAAGAGACCAGCAAAATCGGTTCCGACCGAAGCAAATAGTCTGCTCTCCGTCACTCGGTCGGATGGCAAATCACCAACTATGGGTTGAGTGGGAGCAGCCTTCAACTTATAGCACTGCATACATTTAAAGATGATGCCACGAATAGTGCGTCTGGCCGACAAAATCCAAAATTCACGTTACAAAATGGCTACAAGGGCGTTGCAACCGGCGTGTGCCTTATTAATGTGTCGATCGGACACCAACAATTTCACCAACGCTCCTCCTTTAGGGCGCAACAAAGGATGGCGAGCACCATAAGGCAAGTTCGAATTTCACAGTCGTCCTCCGCCTCGGAGCAAATCAGATTGGTCTAGGAATGGATTAAGACGTGCGATTGAGCCTTTCAAAGCTGAGCATTTCTTCAGGGCTTCAATAGTCTGGTCAAAGTGCTCGGCTTGTACAGCACGAACCAACAACATCAGGGCCTATTGGCGTTCATGAGGCGACAAAACTGAGGATAACAATTTATTATTAGGGTTCCGTCCGTTACTTATGAAACGCCGGACCCAAGCGGTAACTCCTAACAATTTCGACAAAGAACTGTATGTGTCCGAAAGACAATCCAAATCGTATACAGGTTGCGATTCAACAATTCCAATACGCAAAACTGGCAAAATCTCTGGAGAGGAGAACCTATTCTGAGGCCAGGACGACTTGCGATGCGTCAACCAGTCTGGTCCCCACCAAAGAGAATGTTCAACAAGGGCAGGAGCCTCGCAACCACGTGACGCGCAGTCTGCGGGGTTCAATTCTCCTGGGACATGTCTCCAGATCAGTTTAGTCTCTGAGTTCTGATTCTGTGAGACTCTATTCGCCACAAAAACCTCCAACGTATGAGCTGAGGTGCGAAGCCAACAAAGGACTATCCCATTATCAGTCCTTGGTCCTCAATCCGCGGGGCGGAGCCCTTTAACACGGGACCCGTAAGTCCAAAACCAAAAACCGTCGGTACAACTACTAACCTATTCGTCTGCAGAACCCACTTGGTCCCGGACAAAATCAGCTTAAACTCGTATCTCCAGGAGATCCCGACGATACCAGCTCACTACACGCTACATGCATTGCTGGTCCACCCGGGAGACAACCACGGAGGACACTGTGGTTTTCATCAACCCTAAGGCTAACCCGAAGGTGGCTTACCTTCGGGTTAGCCTTAGGGTCTGTCTGGAGATAACGACGGCGGTCACTATGTGGTCCTCATTAACCGTAAGGGCGACGGGAAGATAAGCCATCAGCTTAGACTCCTATCTCCAGAAGATCCCGACGATACGAGCTGGATACACGCTGCATGCGGTGCTGTTACACTCGGGAGACAACCACGGCGGTCACTATGTGGTCCTCATTAACCGTAAGGGCGACGGGAAGATAAGCCATCAGCTTAGACTCGTATCTCCAGGAGATCCCGACGATACCAGCTGACTACACGCTGCATGCGGTGCTGGTACACTCTGGAGACAACCACAGAGGACACTATGTGGTCTTCATCAAAGTTAAGGGTGACGGAAAGGTAAGGCATTGTGCTTTTATGAACTAGTTTTATAAAATAGTTCATTCTATTAATACAATGTAGGACCCAATGTTTTTCTTCAAGCTCGTCATCACTTCAGCCGAAAGACGTCCACTGCTGGACATAGGCCTCCTCAAGCGACGCCACATCGAACAGTATTTTTTCAGGTCATGACCAGCCGTGAGCAGTGTACGTCCTTCGGCCATAATAAAATGAACGTTACATAAAAAGTCAAAAGAATAAAAGACTAATCAAAACTATTTTTCGTGAAAGTTTAAAACACAATTGCGATATTTGTTTCATATCTGATGCAATTTACAGTTGTGTTCTTTTGGCAGAACTAGCATCGCTCGATATCATTAGTGAATCATCAGCCTATAGCAGGCCTCTCACTCTAATCACAGAACCTTTAGCTTGATACAGCTACTCTCGTACAGCTATTAATTCCTACTGAGCTCTGTGGTTGTTAATTTCCTCATAATGCATGTCTGGAGAGGGTTCGTCATAAATAGGTTGTTCGTCCTGATTGGCGTGTTGGTCACATTCCGTTCGGAAGACCACGTATTCGTAGTGTCGGCTCTGCAAATAACGAGAAAAATGACTTATAAAAATACTATATAAACATAAAAATCAGTTCCTGTTCGTTAGTTTCGCTAAAACTGAAAAATTGCTTTACCAATTTTTTTTTTAGTTTTGTCCGGTTTAATGCAGGGGTGGTTAAAATATTGATAAAGCTAAATATTAGATTGTGTCATAAGGGACCAAAATAATGTATTGAGGGCGAGAGCGATTTTTTTAATCCTAAGCGCAGCGAATGATTCAAAGTACGTCGCTTGAGGTTAAATAATTTTGGTACCGTGTGGTACACTCTGCTTTTCATCACCCTCAATAGATAAGAGATATTTTTAGTAGTGACGAATATTTATATTTACATAACCAAATTACAAATTTATATTGATATTAGATACGTTTTCGCAATTTTGGCAGTTTATTGTAAATTTGTAACTGTTTGTTGGGAGCAGAAAATGTCGTTGAATTATTTATCACTGGGCTATTTGTAATAACTTCAGACTCTGGTTGATGATCGTGTTCAATTGTGTTGCAATGGTGACATTTCACGCTGTTTTGAAGTGAATGGGCGCTGCGGCGACAAAGGTTGAATTCGGTGGATCAACTGAGGAAGGCCGTAAGCCGTAATTTAATACCTTTTCTCTCGATTTGTTTGGTACTAAATTGTTTGACAGTTTCTGCGTTTAATTTTACGCTTTCTGGTGTTAATATTTCACTTTCAATTGTAGAACTCATAAAAAGTAATAAAAATCATTGAGTTAAATGTACTACGTACTAGAGAAGCTATTTCAAACGAAAGATTATGTATGTTCTCACAGATAAACAATCAATGCGCGCAGATGAACTTTATCTTACTCTTTGACATTTGCACAAACATGGCCGCCCTCCCGCCTCCGCGGTGACGCGACGTCACGAGATACAATAAATTGATAAAATATAATTAAGTTAAGCGTGTTTTCAACTTACTGTTGAAAACTCATTCCTTGACTTTTATTTATATTTCTCGAGTTGTTTGAACAGTATCTCAATACACACGAAGGCATTTTATAAGAAACAAAACTTATTACTCAAACGTGTCACGTTGCAGCGAGCGCTTGCCACAGACTAAGTGAGTTGGAGTACGCGTGCTCTAACGCGTGTTACAAACAATTGAGTTGAGGAGTCTCCTCTAGTACGTAGTACATTTAACTTAATGTAAAAAAACGAATAAGTACCCGCGTATTTTATTTTTTAATTAATTTAACCAATGCCGCGTCGGCAGGCGCGCTTTTTTATTACCGGCCAGGACTTTATTGAAGCGAATTGCGTTCAAACTTTTTAATTAAATAGTGTTCCAAATTCAAATTATCAAAGCACATCATTCAAACATTACATAGAATAAAAGTGCGAAAGTGTTCGGAGTAATGAAATTCAAACAAATGAATTTCGCACTAGCATTAGCTCTACACCTTAGATGAAGAACCTATAGATTAAGCCAAGGCGTGGCCGCACATGAAACAACAATAGTTATTTCTGGTGTTGCCGTGTTGGCAAAATTCCCCAAACAATGGTAAAAATTATATATAATAAATGATTATTATGATTACGATTTATGAATAAATCCTTTTGTTAAATCTATTTTAGATAAAATATGTTTTGTCTTTTTTTTCACGATGGCATTTTTATAGTTTTTTGACACAACTAAAGGTCCGTTTGTCGCGGACTAAAGAAAACGTCTCAATTAGGACGTTTTCGAGTCCTCGCAATGCGAACATATCTGCCTCTCTTTTTTGTCTAATATTATTGTCATTATTATTTGCCTTTAACAATGTCGGGGCTCTGAGGTCCCGGTCCTTTGAAAGGCTTGCCGAAGCCAACTCGCAGGGGCGTTAGACATTTATCATGATATGTAACACCAAACCACGATTATCGCTTTATGCACTACGTAAGTGCGCTGAAGGACAAACCCCGGTTGGTGCAGGACTACTGTTAAATATGGAGACAAATATATTGGGCTATGGTTTTGAGAGGTTTAGTGGATCGATTGCCTAAAACTATAGAATGACTATTGGCCCCTGCCTGACCAATGTTGAACCACACGGCTATAATATGGCAGGGGGTGACTTGCACACTCAATTAATGGGCCCCCATAAACGGTGGATAGCGCTTGAGTGACAGTGGCAACTTATACGGACTTGCTTGAGGAGTAGAGGTATACCACGGCTATCAGGACGTTCACAGTTTGTGATGTGTTGTTACCCTTTTGAACGAAACGCTGAATTATAAATATATCGCTTAGCCGGAATTTGTTAACAGCCCGTGGCATAACAACTTTTGGATGGAATAAAAAGTATGCTTCCGTGAAATGGTTGCGGTGACACGTGCCAGTTAATTATGAGTTTTGATGACTTCAGGGTTATCAAATGGGACACGGATTTCGGTGAAATATTCAGTCCGGTTTTCTGGAGTACTGCTTAAGGTCCGCACGAGATTTCTGGTAAAACTTTAGAATACCCGAGGGTATCCGTATACCCTCAAGTTCGACGTGCATAGGATACCAATCTTTTTGATTGCAACATTATCTCCAAATTTGAAGTTCATAGGGAATTTAAAAATATCTTCGAAACAAAACTTGGTAAAAATGCTGACTTTGGTGGCTTCTCATTCCTTTATTTCCTAGATAAATACTGTAATTTTTAAAACTATATTTACAGTATTTATCTACACAAAGAGCTCTAAACAACTATAATCGATGGGATAGGCCTTTTTTATATTTGTGTGCCCGTAAAAACATCATCATCATCAGCCTATTATTGTTCCCACTGCTGGGACACAGGCCTCCTCTCTGTGAGAGGGAATGGGCCGTAATCCACCACGAGGACCCAGTGCGCGTAAAAATATATATAAATATATTTTGGCAATTTGTATGGCTTTCGGTCAACAAGATGCTAATACCGTGATAATTTTAAGAATGTAGCTCCAACCGTTTGGCTGTAAAAGACGACGGACGGACAGACAGCCAGACAGATAGACATACACGTAAATAGCAATAGGGCTCTGTTTGGATCCATCGGGAGCGGAAACCTAAAATTCAATGTCAGAGGTAACAAACTTGTGTGCAAAATTAAATGTCAGAGGTAACAAACTTGTGAGCAAAATTCAATGTCTGAGGTAACAAACTTGTGTGCAAAATTTCAGCTCAATCTAACACCGCTAAGTTGTTGAAATTTAACTTGCAAGCTTTGATGACATACAGACACCGGGTCAGGTAAAACTAAATAAAGCCTTGTAGGTAATAGATTCGTGTTTTCAAAAAAGTAAAGTATGTTACCAAAAATTTTACCTGCAGCTGGGTAAAAATAAACCGAATTAATCAACAGTCTGGACTGTTATGTCTGTTATATTACTGGTACAAAAGTTGGCTTTCTTCTAATATTGTTACACAATTTCAAAGTAAATTCTTCATAATATAGGTACTTGTATTTACAGAGTTCATAATTAATTTAAGTATAGAGTTGAGAATCGTTCAAAAGTTAACTGTGTGTTGTTAGAGACGGTTTATCTTAAGATTAGTTACATGATGTTAATTAATTAAGCGTTTATACATTATTTAGGTTTGTAGCAAATTGTAGTAACTTAAAATTAATAAATGATTTCATGTTGTGTCATTCCATCATCTTCTCGATCGATGATAACAAGATATACGGTTATGCACCTTTACATAATAGACTTCTCATCCTTAAGCACAAAACTAAGGGAGTCTTGGGTTCCTGATAGCAATAGACTAAGGGCCCTTTAAGTAGATAGATAAAGACTGGATAGTTTACTTCAGGGCAAGCGTGCTCTATCGTTGCTGGTGAAGCACGCGAGTCTATCAACATACAAAAATATCAAGCAGAAATATATAGCACATAAAATTTAAAATTCCTGTGTAAAGAAAATTCGTTTAATTAAGATGTCCGTGAACAAAGAGAACTTTTCGCTTTACATTCACAAATCCCTGTGTGAACCATTAACACCGACGCCGTAGGTTTACTTCGTACAAAGCGTAATTACAAAAAACAAAGCAATTTGAATAAATATGAGGAACTTAGCATATCGTTGTAGGTAACTCCATTAAAAATTCATAGTTTTACTCCCAGCGACGGTAAACAGGTACTGCAAAAAACTACAGAATAACTCCGTCTCACGGAAAGAAAGTTTTTAGATTTTTCATAGAAGACGAAGGCAAGTAAGTTAGTCAGCAAGTTTAATCAGGATGTTAACAGAAAATTAGATTTTTGTCCGTCAGGTTGATTAATAAAAAAGACACGCATATTTTTACTTTTGACAGGTAAAAACCCCCACTCCTGGGGGCCTACTCCCGAAGCTCGAAGTCCGTAGTTTCGACCTTAGTTATGGGCGTTGCCTACTCCCTAACACCTACGGATGGATGATTCGTTCGGGGCCCGAACGAAGAATGAATGACAACACAATTTGACAGTTTTACCTACTCCCGATGCGTTTTTATCCGTTCGAAAAATTGAATTTGACACTTGTTTTAACGGATCGTTCGTAAAGATATTACGACATCAAAATAGTTATCGTGCGGTCGACGAAACTTGCGATCTACTGGAAGAGCGAAGGCAACATCGATGACATTTGCGCCAAAACTTCCAGTTGGCAAGTATTCCCGACGTTGAGTTCATAGGGAACTATAAGCTCACTCGGGAATTATTTAAGGACTTGTGTGAGGAGCTAATACCTCTTTTGCAACACTTACGACAAAGTGGTGTTGATCCGAGAATGAAGGTAAGGATATCTATAGCATACCAATATTATAAAGAGGAAAGATTTTTTTGTTTGTTTGTTTGTACCTAATAGGCTCCAAAACTACTGGACCGATTTCAAAAATTCTTTCACCGTTGGGAAGCTACTCTATCCCCGGGTGACATAGGCTACTTTTTATCCCTGTATTCCTACGGGAACGGGAACTACGCGGGTGAAACCGCGAGGCGTCCTCTAGTATTATTCTTATTCTTTATTGTACACAAAACATAGAAACATACAAATACAATAGGACAGTTTATGTACAAAGGCGAGCTTAACCCATAGTTGGGTTCTCTAACAGCAAACCTCAGTTGCGTAGAGAAATATGCAATTGAGGATAGTACATCCATGTGCACAACAAAAGCTTATTAAAAACTCGTAACAATTTTAAATACTTACTCACTAAATAAACTAAACAAATACGTGTGCAACACACAATGCATTAACATAATATACCTATTTATTACAAAACTAAAATATTACAATTGTAAATAGGTACATAAATTAATGAGTCATGTTGATAGGAAATATTCCGTAATTCTTCTCTTGAAAACCTCCAATAAAGGGCTATGCCGTATAGAGGTATCCCGTATTAAATATACTGGTAACTTATTTAGCTGTATTACCAATCCCACCCATTTACATTTGTTGTTTTTGTTTAATTGATGTTGATTGTTTTTTTGTTTGATTAGCTGCTCTTAATTTTTATGCCCGGGTGAGTCGTCAAGGTGCAGTGGACCTTAGCAGTGATGTTCTAATGTCACAAGAGACAGTGTCATGCTGTCTGCGCTATGTCACAAGTGCACTGAACAGACCCTCATTAATAAAAAAGTACATAAGGTTTCCACATAATTTGGCTGGGAGGAACCTTATAAATAGACAGTACCTAAGTTTAAAAGCTTGTACCATTTTTCTAAAACAAATATCTATAGGTATTTAATAAAATATACCTAGCCTGCCATTTGAAAAATGACTACCTATGCTTTGAAGAGTGTTTATACCTATACCTACTTATAGAGTACACTTAAATAAATTGTATCATTTAAAATTTTGTAGATTTTATGAAAAATATGGCCTGCCAAGCGTAGTGTTACAGGGGATTTTGGGTACCCACTTCGGGGATTCATGATGACCCGAGTAGACAATGCTGTAGAAGACCCCAATAGACAATAATATGCTCGGTCCAATAAACAGCGTATGTTTAGCATTAAAAAAAAACGATTAAGATGCCTCATAGCAGCAAGAGTCAGTAGCAGTCAGTTGGTATTTGTCGCAATTTATACTAGTTATAGCTATGTTTTTCTAATAACACATTGAACAGGTGAATAGTACTTTTTTCATCTATTTATGAGCATATTTTAATAATTTTTCAGGTACAATTGTCATTGCCTGCTGTGTTTTACACAATATGTTTAATGAGGCGGACTTAGAAGCACCTTCCCTCAGCAAGAAGATCTTCAAATTGAGCGCAGTAGACAGGGAGAAGTGTCTACAAATATAATATCTGCCCATCAAGCTCTTCAGCAAGGGCAAAGAGCGAGAGACAGATTAATGCAATTGCTGGAAAGAAATATATACTTATGCAGTCTCACAAGAAAACTTTGCTAATAAAGCCAATATAAATGCATTGGTATGTGTATGACTAGATGTTTGAATGTGAGTGAAGCAAAAGCAGTATGTAAGGATCGTTGCAGGTGGCATTCTGTAGTTTTTGCCTAACCCCATGGGAAAAAGGTGTGAGTTTATGTATGTATTATTGACTTTTCACAATAAAAGGATTTTTTTTATTATACATTTATTTTTATTTTTCACCATTCAAATCTGAATAAATTTAACAATTAACAACACACTATGACTATACAATAACTACAAAAATAGAATATACTTTATAGTACACCATAAAATTATACACATTTACAAGAAAACTTATTTATACGGGTACAAAGGCGGTCTTATCGCTGACAGATATCTACTAGACAACCTTTGGATGGACTGAAAAAACTTAGAATTAAAAAGACTACCCAAGTCTGCGGTGTACTGCTATTAGATTAAAACATATATATATACAAGATTATATAACTATAATAAATACTATACAAAAACATATATATAAACAATACATACATCAAAAAAACCACTACAAGAGGCAAAAAATAGGTTTCATTTCGTAAACAAAGTAGGTAGTTTTGAATTTGGTAGTTTACACACCTGATTATTTAACAAAATTAAGTGTTGATAGGAAAACAACCTTTAAGGGTATGTGACTACCCTACTTTAAGTACGAAAATTGCCAAAATGTTGAAAGAAAACAAAAAATATTTATTTATGACCCGCACAGGAGACACGAGAATTACGTTTACCACAGCCGGGAGAGTGGAAAGAAACCCGAAATGATTCTAAACCTTTAATTATTAAAGTTAATTATAATTAATTATCCTAGAAGTGTCCATTCCAAGTCGAGGTTGGATCATGGAATGGTTACAACTACTAACTACAACTAGTTAACCTACGAATGTCCATTCCAAGCCGATGTTAGGACATGGAATGGTTACAATATTTAAATAGACTAACTAAAACTAACTAGCCTACGAGAATCCATCCTACACGATGTAGGAATATGGAATGGTTCTTTCTTACGAGAGATGCTCTTAAATATTAGTTCGGCATTGATCGATTCCTTGACGTCATGGCTGGATCGGTTCCAAGGTAATTGCACAGTCAGCAACTTCCTATGTTTATGCTCCGTACGTTTCTGTGTCAGCGAAAGTCTAGCTACGTGCGTTGACTTGCGGTAACTGCACTGTCATCAAGGTCTATGTATGTATTTTGTCCGCAATGTCAGCAGATTCCTAGGCATACGTAACACCTCCACCCTTAGAACGGCAACTATTTTAGCACATTGAGTGAAAAAAGTTGCCGGAGTCTTCTCGGGATCTGAGTTTTTTTCCAGGATTACGGTAGGAGGCTGCTGGTTCTTGTGGTATGACAGGTGTTCTTTTGCGCGTTGCCCATTTGCACTAGTCCCTTAAGATCCACGGAGTACAAATTGATGTGAGTAGTTGACGTAGCTCGTTGCCCAGAATCGAAGGGTATCCTCATGATTTTGCGAGGTTGGCCTTTGATTTCGTCGTCGGCATCTGCTATGGTGAACTCTTCAGATTTCAGTCGACATCCATCGGGAGTTGTAACGAAATAACTTCCTTGGAGCGGTGTGTTGTTTTGTTGGTGACAGATAATTTGTACTTTCGTTTGCTGAGGGAATTACAGGACATGGTGTTGGTCATCGAGTTTCTTCATAGTTTTCTTCATCAGGATAACTGTAGTGGGATGGCAGGAGTCCCGCAGAACTTGATTGGTGATCGACTTCTGGATGCAATCAGATTTGGTGCGGATCTGGTGGGTAACTTCCTTCTCGCACCAGTTTGACTTCGGGCATTCAGCCTCTATGTAAGTGAATGTCAACTCGTTGGTTGCTAGGACTGGGAAGGATAGGATAAGGGCCTATGCGTGTTTTTAGGTACTACGGATAATCTTTACCAACCCACGCTGGGCTCGTGTGATGAATTACGGTCCATTGCCTATCACAGAGGGAACATTAAAAGAAGCTGATGATGATAATCTTTATAGGTCGTAACTATTCTTGGGAGCAGAAATAAAATGAAAATTTAAAAACGAAGGATTTGGACCTACGGGAGCTGTCAATTAGATACCGGCTCCTTGAAATTATGGTGCTGGTCTGAAAAGTTGTTAATCAGGGTGGTTCGACTGCCCAACCAACTCTCTGGTACCCCATTAGAGTTACTGGTACACAAAGTGGTTCCAGAAATCTTATTAAGAATTCTGTTTAATGGTCACAAGTTAGAAAATTCGCTTTCGCGTGCAACACTTGGATGATGAATCAAGGATTTTAATAAACCGCGCAAACACGTTAGAGTTACTATGAAAAGCAAGGCCAAGGCGAAGTGCCTTAGAAATGGTATTTGGCCGTGCTGATCCATATCTAAACTAACCAAGTTGCCTAACTCTAGCTTATCTAAAAATATATTTCTACTAATATCTACAGTTCGTCGGTGGGCCTGACGTGATGCAGGTCCCCGCGCACTCGAGTTCCTGGGATGGTAAACCCTGAAGGTTAGGATTTAGGAGGGAGCAACACGAGAATAATTCAAATGTACTTACAGCTATTTCATTTCCGGTTCCTCTCTGCGAATCGATTTCCAGATTCTTCTCTCGGTCTGCAGCAGGTCCGTATGTTCAGGATATCCGGAACGGTGCTTGATAGCCACCCGGGTGACACGAGACGTGATTATCGATGTGTGATGTGTCCCGACGTCTCCCGCGGATATCCTACCGACTGCGCCAATTACGTTTACCACAGCCGGGAGAGTGGAAAGAAACCCGAAATGATTCTAAACCTTTAATTATTAAAGTTAATTATAATTAATTATCCTAGAAGTGTCCATTCCAAGTCGAGGTTGGATCATGGAATGGTTACAACTACTAACTACAACTAGTTAACCTACGAATGTCCATTCCAAGCCGATGTTAGGACATGGAATGGTTACAATATTTAAATAGACTAACTAAAACTAACTAGCCTACGAGAATCCATCCTACACGATGTAGGAATATGGAATGGTTCTTTCTTACGAGAGATGCTCTTAAATATTAGTTCGGCATTGATCGATTCCTTGACGTCATGGCTGGATCGGTTCCAAGGTAATTGCACAGTCAGCAACTTCCTATGTTTATGCTCCGTACGTTTCTGTGTCAGCGAAAGTCTAGCTACGTGCGTTGACTTGCGGTAACTGCACTGTCATCAAGGTCTATGTATGTATTTTGTCCGCAATGTCAGCAGATTCCTAGGCATACGTAACACGAGAAATGAGCAAAAAATTAAACAATAATAAAAATACAACCCCAAGCGAGACCCAAAAATATCACAGCATGTGCAGCATTACCCAAAAAGGAAATAACGCAGCGCTGATATTCTAATGGTTTTCCTTTTACTTATCAGTCTTAAATTATTGCTAGGACCTTAATTTCTCTTACTTGTCTACTTGAGTCTCAAATACCTAATAATCAGAATAAAATTGACACTTAACACACTATAACAATCAAAACATAGATTTGCCTTTATTTATCAGTCTTAAATTATTGCTAGGAACTTAGTTTTCAAGAATATTCCAGCTTTACTTCATCGAGCATCTTATTTCTTCTAGTTTTTATTATAAGCCTTTGCACTTCCACTTTCGGCAGGTGTGTCATACTGATGGACCCTGTACAACAAAAACTGAATATCATTGACGGATACAATACAAAATATATGATTGTGTCTGTAATTTATTAATATTTTGTAAAAGAAAATAGTCTCCTACCAAAAATTATAAATTTTGTTAAGTATTACCGTTGGAAAAGCTGGTTGGACTCTTGACTAGGTTTGTTGCTCTTCCTAAGATGACCCACTGACCAAACCCTCTTCTATAATTGATAGTATCTTTATCTCCATTTGGGAGCAGGTTGGTGCTACCAATGGACCATACTGACCGTCTGACAGCTCCAACAGCGTTCTTGGCCAAATGTTTTTAACAGCCCGAACCTAAAATTTGGATATTTCGTTAATTTTAATTGCATGAAATGTATAATCTATAAAAACACTATACTCGTAAGTACTCTTACAGATAATAACCCAGTCAGTGAATCATAAATAAATATGCTCCTACTACAGTGAATAACCAAAAATGCCTTTGCCAAAGCCGGCTTGGGTCAGCTCTGCTAGCTAACCCCTACTGACTGGGTTATAAGTATTTGCAAGAATACTGACTATGATTGTGTGCACTTTACTGAGGACAAGCCCTTAAAATCATATTAATATTGACGAGTAATGTATAGTAGTGTAGAGTATATACTCACCGTTTGCCACTGCTTCACGGAATTAGTGCAACTTTCCATTGAATTAAGTTGCTCAGGTTTTCCCACAGCCGTTTTGAGCGAACTTATGAAGACGACGAGGGCCTCAATTTATGCGTAAGTTGCTGCTTAAGCGCTTGGGCCATTTTAATGAATTATTAATGAAAAGGAAAACTAAATTCCTCCAAGGTATTTATTATTTATTTCTTGACAATTGACAATTCATTTGAAAGTTGCTGTCATAAAGAAAAAAAGCAAAGGTATCAATAGGATAATGCCGCTTTCCAGACAATAATGACAAAAGTAATTCATTTCTATATTTAAAGACATAAAAAAAGTAAATTGTTAAAGATATGGTCATTTCGTAACGTAAAAAATATTTTATTTTTTGTTTAGTAAGCTTGAAACCACAAACTAGGAAAACCGGTAATCGACCGATAAAATAGTGCAACTCTAACGTCATCCATCGTTCGTTCACGAAAATTGTCTATGATCCCGTTCGAAGCTCAATAATCCGAAATCGTTAGGGTGTAGGGTTCACTCCGAAGTTTCGAAATACTTTCGAACGGCTCGAAACTTCGTCGACGAAGATCGGGAGTAGGCCCCCTGAACTTTGATGCGCTTTTTCTTTGTAATTTTTATTGATTTTCTAAAGCAAAAAATAAGTGTCCAATATTATTTAATAATCTTACTGACGGACTAAATATAATTATCATTTTTCTACCCAGGAAACATCCTTAATGGTGGGTAAAATCCACATACAGAGATACAATTTTTGACTGTTCATTATTTTTAACTTATTAAATACAGAATGTGATAACGGTCAATCTTTAATATTGCCTAGTTTTTCTTTACAAAAAAAAACAAAAAAAAATAAATGTGATATTCTTATGTATTATTTTATAAGTACAACAAACCTCGTACTCCCAACTTCAAAAAGTTAAAACTTAGCAATAGTGGAATTTTCTCAGCTGAAGTTTTCAATCTATCTGACTGAAACTTACATATAGGTTAATATCTACCTAAGTAGTTGCTGACTTCTAACTATGTTAGTAACTATTTAAGTTCTTGTGTCGAAAATAAGAAGACTTAACAACAGTAGGCACATTATTTTCTAATAAATTCTGATATATCGCAATTGGTTCTGGATTGATAACTTAATCAAAATAGAGTATTGTTGACCTTTCCAGATAATTGAATCCCTTAACCAAAACAATAAGAAAGAGAAAAATGCAATAGGTTTCTTGTAACCATAATAGAAATTATTATATACGAGTACCTATATTATAATGAAAATGTATTGCTATGAAGTCCAACTAGCTAGAGAATTTAATCTAAACTTATATTATAAAGCAGGTAAATTATTTGTTAATTGTAGGAGATACAAATATATTTTAAAAACCCCCGACACATTTTTATTTCATGCTTTTTAAACTACATAATTTATCTGGTAGTAGACACGCTTCGATCGATAATCTATCAAACATGTAATTAGGACACGATATTTTGCGAAAACACCCCGATTCAAACAGTAAAACGCCCATAACTTATGAACGGCTGTATTGATTTTCATCAAACATAGCTAAGAACACTCTAACTAATATCACCTTTCAATAAAAAAGATCGGTTTAACCTTTTAGGAGCTATGTTGCCACAAACATATATACAAATACACAGATACACACGTCAAACTTATAACACCCCTATTTCAGTTCCCTTTTTCAGTCGGGGATTAAACATTATTTCATTAATAGAAAGCTACTTTATCGCTGGGTGTCATTGCCTACTCTTATTCTGCAAAAGTACCATGGGAACGAAGCCGCGGAAATAGCTATCATTAAGTAGAACAAAAAGGCCCACCTGCGTCAAAGACTCAACTCAGAGTTAGTTGCTAACACGAGGTTAAATAGTGATTATGTCATACATTATAGGACTCAGATTTAGTAAGATAAACCAAGCAAGCAGGCCTTATTCATTATATATACATAAATAGTTCTCTAGCATCATCCCTACATTCACAGAGAACATGCAAACATCATTAAAGTAGATCTCAAAAATATGTACAAGTCTGACACATACACTTGAACTGACACAAACTTTCACATAGCCCTGAGACGAGGCGCTAGCGCGGACCCTGGATAATACATCCTTGCGAAATGACTGCGCAGCACATTTTCATAAATGTCGGAATGTTATCTAACTGCCACACGCGACCATTTTAGGATAATCCTAAGTTTAACTAACAGTCATGAATTTTAAAGTGTAATCACGGGACTTATGTCCCGTTATTACACTTTAAAATTCATGTATGTGTGATAGTATGTAGTGATAACTATAATATTTTATATAACTCAAGACTGGAAATGTTATATATTCTGGATTCTAATTTGAACTTAAGCTATCACCATTCTACGTACACAAAGTCGGGCGCCTTAAAAGACTACACCATGGGAATTATTTTTGAGGACCTATTCAACCTTCAATTGGAAATCTTAGAAGAAAATGCGCTCAACGCAAAAAATGAACCACAAGAACAGTTTTTTCTCCAATAAATATATTAACATTTTACACCAAAATATTGCAGGTTTATTAAATAAATCAAATGCTCTTACCGTATGTTTAAATGAACTATCTGATATAAATATAAATGTGGATATTATATGTATTACCGAACATTATATCATGAAAGGTAACGAAAAACAACTATGCATACCAAATTACAGTTTGGCTGCATGTTATAGTAGACAGGAAAAGAAGAGAGGAGGAGCATGTATTATTGTTAATAATTGTCACCAATGGAAGGAAATACCTCAAAAATCAAAATTGTTATTGCCAGGGGTTTTCGAGTGTTGTGCTGTTGAGCTTATAAATTATAAATTAATGGTTGTATGTATCTATAGAATACCAAGTGCTAAGAATTTGAGTGATTGTTTTGATAGACTTGAGAAATTGCTTAAAGAAATGTCCAACAAACGTCCCAAGAATGTTGTGATTGCAGATGATTTTAATATAGATATTTTAAAGCGGAATAATAATTCGGTTACACTGGAGTATCTGCTACTAGGTTTCAACTTGAAACTTGCTCTTAAACAGCCAACTCGAATGGCTAGTCAGACGTGCATAGATAATTTTGCGCATAATTTTAAAAAGAGTTGTAAAGCGGGTGTATTAGAGTTTGCGTTATCAGACCATACAGCACAGCTTCTTCAATGCCCAATTCCCAATGTGTGCAGTATAAAATCCTGGTATATAACTAGAAGAAATTACAATAAAGAAAATATAGTCAAATTTAAAAATAGTATAAACAGTCTCAAATTTTCGGAAATCTATCTTACTGATGATCCCAACATAGCTTACAATGAATTTGTCAACACATTTAAATTATTTTACGACTTGTGCTTTCCATATAAAGAATTAAAAATCAACGTAATAAAAAAAACAAAATGGCTATCAAATGGCGTTAAATTATGCAGTAGAAAAAGAGGCAACTTTTGTGGGAATCCAGGTTGAATCCTAGCCACGAAAACAAAAAGAAATTCACTTCTTATTCTCGACTATATAATAGAATTATTAATTTAACACAAAAGGCTCAAAATAACTACAAAATACAGCAAGCCAAAAATAAATCGAAGACTACGTGGCAAGTAATTAATCAGACAAAGTACAATATCCCTAAACAACGAATTGAGAAACTTAAAGTTGGTAATCAAATAATATACGAACCTGCGGATATCGCTGGTGCTTTCAATGACTTTTTCGTTGACAAAATACATCCAAAAATAGACGCTGAATGTAAGACGAAGGCATGCATGTCATCCACGAAACTGAATTCAATGTTTATGGCTCCTAGCACACCACACGATTTATGTAAAATAATTATGTCCCTAAAAAACACTAGCAGTGTAGGTTTTGATGGAATTGCCACAAAAGTGCTGAAGTCAGTGTCAGCCGAGATAAGCGGTCATCTAAGTCACATACTTAACCTCATTATTTGTGCGGGTATATATCCAGATGCTTTAAAAACATCTATAATTAAACCTTTATTTAAGAAAGAAGATAAGGAGTTGATGGAATATTATAGACCAATTTCACTCATACTGGTTATTTCAAAAATATTTGAGAAATACATCTACAGAGAATTATATAATTACGTGGAGAAAAATAATATACTTTGTGAAGAACAAAAAGGATTCAGACAGCACAGAACCATTAATATGGCAATTTATGACTTTTTGTATACTATTATTAGAAACATGGATAAACGATCCCCCATATGTGCTATATTTTGCGATATGACTCAGGCTTTCGATTATGTCCATTATAATACCTTACTAAATAAATTAGAAAACTTTGGCATTAGGTGTAACGTGCTCGAACTTATAAATCTTATTTAGAAAATAGAACACAAATAACCGAAGTTAGCCGCATTAATGTAGTTAATAAACATGAAGAGATAACAAGATCACGAGAACGTAAAATCTCATACGGTGTACCACAAGGAACCGTTATGGGCCCGTTTTTGTTTATATTATATGCCAATGACATGCCCATGTCCCTTGAATAACCTATAACAATGTTTGCAGACGATAGCACAGTAACGATCCCTTGTAAAAACGTAATTACGTATGAAAATGACATTAATAATTCTCTTGACTCACTGATTAAATGGCTAGACAAGAATAATTTAATTATAAATTTAAATAAGACAAAGATAATGCACTTTAGACAGTGTACTCCCGGCTTAACTAATCTTCATATACACTACAAAAATAACAATATTGAGGAAGCAGGAGATACGAAATTTTTAGGACTACAAATAGATTACAGCTTAAATTGGAAAGCACATATAGATATTTTGTGTAAAAAACTGAGTTCATCTGCATATGTTTTATATAGATTATCCTCCTTAGTAGATAGCAAAACATTTCTCACGGCTTACTACGGCATAGTTGAATCTCACTTACGCTACGGCATCATTTTCTGGGGGAACTCAACTGATAGAGACACGGCATTTAAGGCCCAAAAACGATGTC
This sequence comes from Orthosia cruda, assembly GCA_964057195.1. Classification (NCBI taxonomy): domain Eukaryota; kingdom Metazoa; phylum Arthropoda; class Insecta; order Lepidoptera; family Noctuidae; genus Orthosia; species Orthosia cruda. The sequence continues at coordinate 18,688,237 of OZ059826.1, read as the reverse complement.
TCCGGTCAATGTTTAAACTTAAAACTACAGACAGTTGCAAGCCCTATTTTAAGCAATACAAAATCTTGACACTTCCTTGTATTTATATTTTCGAGGTGGCTGTGTTTGTAAAGCAAAATCCAAGCCGTTTTGAACGCCTAGCTGATGTATTCCCAAGGAATAGGCGTGACAATAGCAAAATATGTCAAGTATCATGTCAAACTGCTTTGATGCGCAACAGCGTTTATTGCATGGCCCCAGTTATTTACAATAGATTACCAAGGGGTTGGAAAGATTTAAATACAATGCTGTTTAAGAGTAGACTACGTAATTATTTAATAAATAAAACGTACTACAGTGTGGCTGAATTTTTGACAGAGAAAAATGTATTTGTTGATTAATTGATGTATTGAATTATAATTGTAATGATATTGATAATTATTAATTGATCTAATGTACGATAATTATAATGATAATAATAATTTAATTGTGATCAATTGAGTGACTATTGTGATGATAATGATTATTTATTAATTGATATATTGAATTGTAATTGTGATGATAATAATAATTTATTAATTGATCTACTGAATGATAATTGTAATTGTATTTTATTAATTGATCTACTGAATGATAATATATTAATTGATCCATTTAATGATAATTGTAATATTAATTTATCTGGTTTTAAAAAGTAAGTACATGTTGCATAAATAATGTAAATGTTTGCATGCCGAATGGTAAAATATGGCTGAGCTTTGATATTATAACAACTATTGTATGTTACCCATATTTGCAAAATAAAATTCTATTCTATTCTATTCTATGTCTAAAACTGGTATGGTTAGGAGTAATAGAGTTTTTCTGAAACTATTATTTTAAAAGCAGCTTTACGCACATCGTTTTAGGGTTCTGTACCCAAAGGATAAAAACGGGACCCTTTAGTAAGACTCCACTGTCCGTCTGTCTGTCACCAGGCTGTATCTCATGAACCGTGATAGCTAGACAGATTAAATTTTCACCAATGATGTATTTCTGTTGCCACTAAAACAAAAAAATATACAACAAACGTGTTTTATTTGCCGTTTTTTGCTATAATGGTACGGAACCATTCGTGCGCGAGTCCTACTCGCACTTGGACGGATTTTTTGTTTGGGAAGGCCTCACCCTTTTCCTTTAAAAATAATTAATTAACTATCATCAAACATCACGCCTATATGGCCCAATAGGATAGGTGCAGGTACCCTTGGTACATTTCACTAGTTGTGTTCAAGCCCGATATCCTGGGCGCAAATCCTTACTCTGGTCGGCTAGTGATAACCTTGCTGATTATTTTCTTGCACCTCCATGAGGTATTAATTTATCTACGGCTAACACAAGAGAAAAAATGTAATAGTATCATAGTTAATGATTTTTATCCGACTGCCGAAGGAGGGTAATGTTTTTATCAGTCTATGTATGTATGTATCCTATGTGGCGTTCCAGAGACCAAACGCGTTGGCCAATTTTAATTATTCGTACGTCAATCGATTCGTCTTAATCTTGCAAGTATCACTGGCTACATTAAAATTCGAAAATAGAAAAATGGCGGCTTTTGTGCGCCATATTGTGGCCCAATTTATTTTTAAATCCCATCGTGTGGACCATTAGTAAAATATATAACACTTATATGTTTAAATGTACCTAGTTCGAATAATATGTTAACTGAAAAGAGTTAAATCAAAATAAAATATTCAAAATATCAAAAAACCCGACTGCTTAAAAAGACTGCACAGCACAATTTTTTTCTTGTTTATGTCTTTTTAGTTCGCTTTTTAAGCAGTCGGGTTTTTTCTTCGGGCTACGTTTGGTCTCTAGAACGCCACATAGGAACAAACATACATACATAGACTGATACTAAGACTTTAGTTAAAAGCACACTTTGGAAACAAGCTTACTGCAAATTAGATTTCGTTACAAATTAGATTAGGTTCCATTGTTGGTGAATTAGGTAATTTACCTATTTTTGCAATATTTGTAAGTATGTAAGAACCGTGTTCCTATTTATAAAACTAATGAATTTACCTGTTAATGCGTTTAATACTTTATACCTATACGTAGTATAGTATAAAGTGCTATTCTGGGTGCATCGTCCTCACATATATGAATTTATTCATGTACGTACTTATGTAATTATAGTAAACCACTTATTTTTTTAAAAAGAGTAAGTATGGAGTTTCTAGTGCGTTCTTCTTCATAACAAGCTACATTTCCGAATGCACAGTAGTATCAATTTTTATTACGTGTAAATTTTACGACGTTCAAAAGTGTCGCTTAGTGGCCTAGTTGAAATAAATATTTTTTACTTTTTTTTACTGATAAACACATTACCCTCCAGTTGGGTAAAAAGGACATTGGATACTTTCAATCTGGAGAATAATAATATGTTCCTTTGGGATAGGGAACTTTTGACTTGCACGCAGGTGAAACCGCTGGAAGAAGCTAGTTACAATAAAATACAACCATCAACAATGTATCTAATAAGCTTTATGATTTATTAATGACCGTAAAATCTAAGAACACAAACCACGGCATATGATATTGTCAGTTAAACCGATTGTGGGAAAATCATTTCCAAAACATCACACATATTGGTGGCATTGTTTTGTTATATTTGGAAATAGTAATAAATTGAATCGGTCGTGATATTTTATTGTGCTCTATGTTGCACGGACTCTCTGTTTCCTGATTACCTCTAGGCAATCTTGCTTCACCCTCGATCACATCATCGCTTATCATCAGGAGTGATATTGATCATATTTTTTTTGAGAATTTGCTATGGCTTCCTTGAAGGAAGTTGTTCCTTTACAAGGGCAGAAGCAGTTTTATAGAGTAATTCACGTTGAGCTAGCTTCATGAAATTTGACAAGAAGCAATGTATTATAGCAGGAAAAATCCGAAAACCGTAAATTTGTACCTACATAAAGAATAACAAAAATTTGATAATCCCTCTGTCAAGACCCTTTTCTTAGAAATGCATGGAGATGTCAAGTTGAAATTAATATCATATATTCAAGGCTACAATCCTTTAGAACTGTGAAAAAATCAACCTGCTAAATCAACGCAATCAAAAGATACAGCCGTTTATAACGCATGTTTGACACTCGCAACGGAATCAAAACCTACAGGGTAGATATTTTCCGTTGATTTAGAATCATGAAATTTGGCAAGAAGCAATGTCATATGACACAAGTAAAGGAAAAATTCCGAAAACCGCTACCTTCAATAAAAAAAAAAACTTATATGCAGTTGGTAAACTGACGGTGATTTATGTTAACAGTTTTCCAACGGCATATTTAATTTTGTCCCTCAATTCTGTTTACTTTATCGTTAGAGCAATGAGGTGCTTTCATTCTTAATGAACTACAGTTATGTTACCTAATTATTTTGGTGAATGTAACAGTTTGTTCGGAACCCTCAGTTCGCGAGTCTGACTCGCACTTAGCCGTTTTTTTTTATTGTTGTGAATATTTTCTGAATACGGCAGACTAAGAGTCGGAAAATTTTAAAAATCCTTTTTTCGTATAAGACATGGCTGCGCAAAACTGCGGTTAACTCAATGTTATATTATATTTCATCGGCATTAGAAATTATTTTAAATTAAAACTTTGCTTCCGTGCACGTGAGTAACCATCCCGTGTTGTGATCTGCAAGAAATCCAAAATAACCATTAAGTAACTAACCTAAGAAATTATCCCGTCCTCCTTGCATCGTCTGTTTATATCCGAATTCAGAGTTTACAGCCTGCAATTGCCAATGTTATTGATGCACGAGATCAATTGACACCGTTTTTTCCGTGTATTTACTTGGCTACACTCCAACTTCTGTTGATCCCTTAAGAATGAGGACCGTGAACGATACCTAACATAGCTTAAAAAATTAAGGCTAGATTAACTGCAGTTCATGTGTGTTGTGTATTTCAGTATACATTTACTCCGCGTAGGTTTATTAATGGTAGTGAAGGGAAATCGTAGTCTCTCGTTGGTATAGTGGCTGACAAGAGTGAGGATCCTGGTACCCATAACAAAAGATAAATCCTTCTTTGGATGCCAGAATTCAATACAAATACTACTGATATACATGAATTTCTTATTTTTGCATAATGCTGTTCGTGTTTGATTGTACAAATGTTTTAGTTCCAATAAAGATTTTTTTTAAACACTACTGCTGAGCATGAAGTCGCGGGTTCGATTCCTGGGTCGGGCAGATTGCTATTGGGTATTGCCTTCTGGAATTTCTTTGTAGCCATAGTCGCCGAAGTCTGGATTTGTGCCCAGTTGAAGACAATAAGGTCGCCCCCTATTACATGGGATTTGCACATAACAGGCGAAATGTGCGTGTACTAGATAAGGATGTTACGGAGGTTCGATTCCGATTCCACAAAGTCGGAACTTCCGATTTCGATTTTGGTCTCCGGAGGTCCATGGGCAGCGGCGGCGGCGGTTGTGTCCACCAAGCTCAATAAAAGCGAACAATTTTTTAGTAGTGCTAGCCTAATGTATGACTCGTTGAGAAATAGACTGGAAGGCTAGGCAAGGGTAAAGCTGCGAAGCATTTATTAAGTACTAGCGATGTGCCCGCGGCTTCGCTCCCGTCAACTGACTGTCTACCCTACTTACCTTCCTACATACCCTGCTTTCTGCCGGTAGATATTCCGCGAAAGAATAACCCTAGAACAAAAATTGGTATACAAATACAAATAAATTATTATTCCTTCACAAGTATGTACAAACATCTGGTAATTGAAATACTCTTTTAGGCAAAAATAGCCTGTAGTAGAGCACCTCACTCTTCCAAAACATATTATTGTAATAACACTCAAGTACCTAACAGAATACAATTTTGAGGATAAAAGATTTCAAAACGCAATAAAAATAAATAAAAAAATTCAAAAATTAAATCTAATCAAAATTAAGATTCCAATCCAAATGAGAATTAAATAAAATCAAAAATTAAATCAATTATAAATTAAAATAAAATCACAATCAAAATTAAGATAAAATGACAATCAAAATTAAATCACAATCATAATAAAAATAAATCGCAATGAAAATTAAAATCAAAAACACAAATTAAAATAAAATCACAATCAAAATTAGAATAAATTCCATAATAATCAAAATATAGATTAAAATTAAATCAAAATGAAAAAAAAAATTGAAATATAAAAAATGAAATAAAATAACAATCAAAATTAGAATTATAGGAGAAATAATTGAAAATCTAAATCTTACAAATTTGTCTTTAACTAACGTAAGAATAGATTGTGTTTTGTTTGTGTGTGAGTGCTCATGAAGTGTGTGTGTGTGCGAGTGTGTGTTATGTGTATGTTTGTGTTATGTGTATGTGTGTGTGCGTGTGGAGTGCATGTGACAGAATTATGATGCATGCTGCAAGAGGGCTTCGATGTCTTCGTAGGTGAGTGGTTCAATCCATTTAGTAAGGCGTTTTTTGCATTCATAATGTAAGTTTAGTGTACAAATGTAGCTCTTTGTTTACTTTATTGTACAAGTGGGATAAACATCTGTCATATTGCATGCTACACAATTTGGTTTTTGTTTGTGGAATATTTGCTACAAGGTCTTTCCTTCTCTTTCTTAGTATACTATCATCATCATCACGTCTTGTGTTTTTTAAGATGGCTTCAACGTATAACTTTCTTACTGAGAGCAAATTACTTAATTGGTAAAGCATATGAGTGGGATACCTAGCCCTCTTAAAATTGGTATGTAGGTAGGGTACTACCTACATACCAATTTTTGTTCTAAGGTTATTCTATCGCGGAATATCTTGACACCGCCCTTAAGAAAATGACTTAAACTGCACAACGCCATCTATCGTATATGGAGTTCAATTATCCGAGTAAATGAATTGCGTGTGGTGTGATAATTTTACTTCTTCAACACTTTAAATTAATCTAACTTTTGATAGAGTGAACCGATTGCAATGAAACAAAAACTAAGTAATACTTCTCTACAATTTTATGTATAAAAGTTATCTACATAGGTTTCGTACATTTTACGTGATGCGTTCACAAATAAACAGACAAACAGATAAAAAAAAACAAAAATGCTGAAAATGGATTTGTTGATTATGCTTTAACACCCTGGCAATTTTTTTTCGATATACAAAAAACGACTTTTCTACAGATTTGTTGTAACTTGTTGTAACAGTATTGATAACTTGCTTATTTTGTAGTCACTGATTTGATTTAAATAACTACTACACACATTTTATTTTATTTACTATTCAGATTCAAATTCTTTATTGTACACAAAACAAACATATACAAATACAGAAGGACAACTTATGTACAAGCAAACCGCGTCAGTTGTCCCCTATTATATATATATTTTCCCTCTATAACGGGACACGGGATTGAACAAGACCAGGAGACCACCATGGGGAAAAATGTGACTTGTAGCTGTAAGTGTGTATTCTTGTATCACTTTCCACTTATACGGGAACCGGTATCCCAAAGAAGAAACCCTTAGTTACCGCTGCTGCGTATCGCGGTTTCGCGGGTATAGACCTTGTAGGATCCAAGAGTGGCAGCATTGCTCATGGGCCCCAGTGTTGCCTCTTGGCTTATGATCCGCAGGCCTGTATTCAACAGGTTCTCTTCCAGCAAACCTCAGTGTAATAGCGAGATACTAATAATACTAATTACGATTTTAGAAAACTTGTTTGTTTTTTTTAACACCTAGTTAGGCCGATTAACAATATAGTATTCGGTTCCGTTAAAATCACATCCGTAACATCCCTAGAACTAGGTGCACCTCTGCCTAATGCTTCGGGGAATACTATCGTGATGTTAGGTTATGTAACTGCAGTTCATGCGTGTTCGGTATTTCGACACACATTAACTCCGTGCAGGTTGATATTAACGGTAATGGAGTGAGTTCATAACCGCATTCATGTAGGATGCGCGGGATACACATTTAAATAATATGGATTGTTTGCATTTCATGCGGTAAAGTTTACATAATGAATCTGTAAATAATTAAGTTACATTATGCGCAAATGGATGCGACGAACTGTCATACGTCGGAGAAGCATTTGACTATAGGTATCTATCTATCTGTTAAGAGGTCACGGGGCCCCATTTCTACGTGCTGATCGTGACCACCGGGGAGGTTTTAGTGAGGTAAAAAACGCCATACACCCTGGCGTTTTTCCCAAAGTGCAGACGCCTTTTCAAGTTTTCCTCCTCAACAAAAAAAGGTATCTTTCGACTAAGACGTAACGTTAAAACCAATGTCTATTTTAAGTATTAAATATTTTCAGTAGCTTCAACTTTAGCTGCACTTCCTAAGTAGAATTCTAAAACTAATCTCGGGCATATACCACCAGGATAAAAAATATCCTAGGTCATGGTATAACTGGCCCGTTTGCCAAGTATGCTACTACTCCGTTCAGCTGTTGAGGCAGGATTTTTAACAAATATCGTAGCATACAGACTTTCACATTATTGTTGGATAGAATTTTCTTAATAAAAGATACCAATTCACTAAAAACACAGTTCCTCATAATTTTTACCATCAACCATATTTCACAACACTAACAATCACCAACTCCAAAACAACTGACGTCACAAGCCAAAATTCATAAGCCTTCTCCAAGATTAAAAGAAAATAATAAGGCATCGTCTACACTAAAGTATCGCTTCTATATGAGTAAGGTTTACGTGCAATATCGCGAGCCCCCCGGCCGGCTTCACAGCCACTTGAATAAGTGGCCGCGGTGTCTCCTTCGCTTAGCATTAAGTGGACTCGACGAGTCGACGCATGTGTCGGAGCAATCGTGAAGGACCACTGAGGTCACTTTGAATGATTGACTTATAAGTAGGTCAAGGCGTTTGAAATATGACAATGCCAATTGGTTTTAGATTTCCGTACTTTGAAATACTAATCGTCTTCAAGTTGTCGAATCTATTAACAAAATTAAATATTATCGGTAAACCAAGAGTGACCAAGATGAGCAGGTATCTACGTTACCTTCTTTGCTGAGGTGTATCTTGGGACCTCGACTATTCCTCTAAAATCCAGGATCATTATCATCAGGCCACATCATGCACTGCTGGATTCTTGGTAACATTCATGTCGCTGCTACCAGCGACAATGCAAAAATCGTCGCTGTATACTGTCCCACTACTGGGTAAAAACAAAATAGGGCCCAAAAATACCCCAAAACAACCCAATCGAGGATCTCACGTTCAGTCTCGTGACCAAAAATCATTATTTTCATTATCGTTTCGAATGTAAAATAGTTGTAGCCTTCATTTCGGCAACCGTCCAGGAGAGGAACGTTGTAGGTTTATACGAGAAGACACAAAAAGCACAATGTACTGTAGCGTGGCGCGTACTCGATTCAAGTTGGGCTTATTTGCATCTTTGTTTGACTTTCACTGAGCATTACACCACCAGAAACTGTTTTAAATATTTCCTTTGAAGATATAAAGGTATCTATGTGGACTTCAGCGTTTTGAGTTGTGTCCCTTGTTTTTTTTTTCAGTAATAATATAGGTTACATCAACTAGAATTAGATAAAATGAAACCTCTGTGAAAGATAAACAAACAAACGTGATCCTATCAGATGTCGATAACTCGAAAAACAGCCATCGTATTAAATTAATTCCGCCACACCATTCACAGAACAAGATGTTTTTAGAGAATCTATTATCACGTGAACGTGAAAACGTGTACAAATACTCCAGTTTTCACAGACGATTATGAAAACAGCTATAAAGAAAGCCAGGTGTTAAATTTTTATTGACAATTTGACATCGTTTCCACTTAAAACGGCACACAAAGGCATCTATATTTTTTGTCAGGAACGAGCAAAATTCACGAAGTTTAATAACTCTTAAGCTAAGGTGGTATTCCATTGGTATCTTGGGCAGGTTATTTCAATCTACCACTAATTTAATTTCATCCCGAATGAATTTTGCTTGAGATGGAGCGAGACAAATATAGCCATGAAGCTCCTAACTCCTTATAATTAAATTGATACCTTAAAAGGGACGAGGCGACGTTTGTTCTTTCTTTCGAGGCTTTTGAAACTTTGTAGAATGGAAATCATAACGTCGGGGACGAGGTACCTATTACTAGCTATAACAATAACTCAGAATCGTTTTCCTTTCAGGTTTGTTTAAAAGGGAGAGTAGTGTGCGATGTGATTTCGTGACCGACGAGTGTGATGACTAATGATTGCGACGAGACTTCAACGAACGTTGATTTAATTTGTGAGAGAACCGAGCGTCGCAGGAGCTTGATGTAATGCTCAACTAAATAACGCGGAAATCTGAACGCCTTTCCTCCCCCTTGTACCATCCCCGCAGCCCGCCTCTCCGCTACTCCTCCTAGATTAATCTCCCACATGCTTCAATGTCATCTGCTGTGGCAAATGACGCAAAAATAACGATAAAAACGACAGTAATATGGAATTCTTTGCACTATGAAAAAATCTCTTCCGTTGGAAATTACAAGCTTCGTGGAACTCACACAAGAAGGAAATTAATGCAAAATTCAGGCGAAATATTTTTGTATACTGAAAGTAGGTATGTTTAATAATGAAAAATTTGGTACTAAGTGATTTAAAGTAAGAAGACACATCATTCACGTTTCTGCTATAAGGATCCGATAAATCCAATGCACCTATTTATCTTGTGCCGGGAATTAAACCGGGCCAATTCACCTCGTCTCCACATTCACACCGATTTGAATCAACGTCAGACCAATATCCAGCGGAGCGACAAATCAGCACTTCGATATTGCCTCGATTTGGGCACCACTTCAATATATGAAAATCTGATTTTTCATTGCGCACGCCAAACGGCACTCGGTCGTACTACCCGGAAATATTTAATATTTACAAAACTGTCGGCTTTGCTTCGTAAAGTCGGATCAAAACCAAATAAAGGAACGATTTTAACTTCCTAATAGCCAATTATATCGACTTATCGACTGTATAAAATATAATTTATTCCCAATTATACAGTGCATAACTCTGGTATATAATTTCTTGCTTTGTTAGCACAAGTTGCGAAACATTAGTCAGCAGAATGCGTCAAATACAGATGGTATTGTTGGAAGTTCAGCAAGCGACGCCGGGGTAAAGCAATATGTTTTAAAGTTCATTGGGTATTGTGCTTAACAAGCAGCTAAAATTTCGTTGCTCTTAATTTATGTTCGCTCCCTGGTTGAAATTGGAGACACTTTTGGAACAATAAATACGAGTCATATTAAAATATTAATAGGAAAGGAAAGTTTTCTCTGAAACTCCATATATTAGTAAGCTAAGGTCAGACTCTTCAATAGTCTGATAAATTGTAACTGAGGAATAATAATGGTAGTTTCATAGCTTTTGTATAGAAAATATGACATGATAGACTATTGAAAATCGGTCCTAAATTAATATTATAAAAGGGTTAAAATATTTCCTTGTTCTCCGATCCGCCTTGAGGAATCGTGGTGATTAATGCTCTTGCTGAGTCGTAGTCGCACCAGGTTATCACACCAGTGTGAAAAACAGGACTTTTATTCTCGTTTGTCACACCACTGATTTTTCCACACCATTTATTCCTAACTAGTGCTGTTCTAGTCATACTAAAGGATTTTTCAACCTTGCCGACTCGTAGTTACACCAGATTATTACACAGTATGACAAACAGGATTTTTTTCTCTCGATTTTTTCAATAAGGACGGGTAGATATTGAAATGATACAAAAAAAAACTGCGTGTTAGGTATTAACAAAAGATTTTTTTCATTTAAAAGGCCTACTTGTGCCATTAAATGTGGAATACGATATGACATCGTTCAAATGCCCGCCTTGGCTATTTACAGTGGCACGGATCCGAGTGGTCCAATTTTCAATGACTCTTCTGTATAGATCCGGCTGAATTTGAGCAATGCCTTATGTGTGTTCACCTTTCGGGCATCGGTCGATTGTGGTTTGTTTGCATAGACCTGCGACTTCAAAAAACCCTTCAAGAAAGGGTCTAGCAGTGTCAAATCGCATGGTGGCCAATTCAAATCACCCCTGCGAGAGATAACCATACGCTCAAATCGCTCATGCAGATTTTTTATCATTTAAACGAGCTATTCAATCGTGAAATTTGCCATGGTGATTTGGCATAAGTAAATGAATAATAAATTTTTAACAGTATTATTTAATCAAAAGGAAATTGATATCGAAAAAAAGAAGGGTCGACCATTTCCTTGAAACATTGCGTTAAAAACGGAATAAAAAACTAAAAGTAGAAAAATCTACAGCAAAGAACGAAAGTCGGCAAATGCTGATCAGCAGATCGACTTTATTAGAATATATAGGTACTGCACTAGCAATTATCGTATACATGGTGTGGAAAAATCAGTGGTGTGAAAACGACAAAAAAAATACTGTTTGTCACACTGGTATGATAATCTGGTGTGACTACGAGTCAGCAACGATTAATGCTTGTGTATTCTCTGTATAGGCTGGCCTCTCACGGCGCGTAATATTACGAACCGAGCCGCGTAGAGTTGATTTGTACGTGCAAAGCACGCGCTAGGGGCAGATCCGCGTCATCTGTTCTCACCGACGGACGAGGAGCGGCGCTCGTTGAAGCTTCTGCCGTCTCGTGATATCACACGCCTTGAGAAGCCAGCTTATGAAATGAGTCCTGTGCCCTGCAGATGGACAGTAACAGGCTCGTATTATTATACTGCTTGTAAAATAAAAGTAGTAATCCGATTCAGATTATTTTCATCATCACCCACAGCCCGACTTCGACCCAATTACGCCCCACCTTCCTGTGTCAGCCTCATCCAGGTTCATTTACTGTTAGAAATCTAAATCAAGAAATATTTAAGTGCCAAAGGATACTTTAATCCCAAAAAAATACACGGATTCTGTGACGGGAGCGAAGTCACGTGAAAAAGCCCGTTGACTATAAACCAATTGAGATTATTTTAACAGCATCCTTATCTGTAATTTGAAAGATCCACAGCACACAGTGCGTAGGTTCTGCTCCCTTATATTTCATACAATGAGTAGGTTCTACCCCCATATATTTCATATTCTAATTATTGCTCAGTTGGTATACAAATTTGTTCAAAGCAAACATCGCTAACGACAACACTCGTTTGCTTAGAATTATTAATATTATGACTTCGGCAATGGGTATACTAGATTACAAAAGTCATTAGACAGCTTTATTATTTGTGCTTTTTTTTTTATGACCTAACTCCGCATTCTGAAATTAACAAACTGATATATTATCTCGAACTTTATTTTATTAAAATTAAATAATCAGTGATTTAAAGGTGCGTCTTAATGGCTACTAGTCTGTAACGGTTCGCGTCAGGCTAGTGACTAAAAATTGCTACCTATTGGCTACTTTAACTACCTATCGTCAATTAATTGCTACCTAACTTTGAAACAAAATAAAGAGACTTCAAAATGAACAGCCATTCTGACATCAGGATAGCTGGTCAACTCTCCGTTCATGTAAACTATTCAAATTCATATTATTATTTTTACTTGAGTAATTACTACCTGATTGCTACCCTCAAGTCTTTCAATGTCCACCTTGTAGTTTTAACAAGAAAAAAGTTATGATAATTTGCAATTTTTACAGGGTTACGGATTACGGTTATTGAAACAAAACAATTTCAAACTATTACTACAATGTTTCTTTTTATTGGAATATACTGTAGAAGCCCGAACGCCTTAAGATATGTCACTCGTTGTCCATTCACATTATCGTAATAAATAATCGGTAATCAGTTTACACTCACCTTTTCCCCCATCACCGAAATAAAATACCTTACGAAAATATGACGACAAAATTAAATAACAAATTCAAAAAATAAATGTCGGGAAAAATATATAAGAGGCGCCTCACATAAAAGAGGAGGTGGATTTTAACAAAATTTTTCAATTTTCCGTTCACTTTTGTCGCCGCGTGTACCGTTTGGTTCAATTCCATCGGGCTCTCATCATTTCAAAGGCACGAATATCGAAACTGGCGTAAGCGGCTTAAAGTGGCTTCCAATCTAGAACGAAGTGCCTTTATGTGTGTCAGTGTACAATAGATAAATGTACTAATTGTGAGTGTGTGTGGCTTCAATAACATTATGATACATGAACAGTCGCGGTACGAAAAATTTCAGGAATTTTCAATACATTCCTACGTTGCGGGCACATGCCACCTTCGAATTCAAAGTGTTAAAAATTCAAAATGTGAAGCAGGTAAAATATATCGTTTCTGAATCTTTGTAAGCGGAAATAATCCTACGTGATGAAACTACCAGGAAAGAACGTCATTAATCTAATTTGTCAACTAATACGTAAGTTATATCACAATATATCATAACATAATGTAACAACATAATTCCAATCCAAGAAAATTCGCGATTTTCCATATAAAAGCAAGAAATCGAGATACTAAGTTATCTGAGTAAATAGAACTTCCGATCTGTCCATTATAATCTTCTTCGCTTCGGGGAAAAATGGTAAAATGTTGATCCAGGAATCCAAGCCGAGCGTTAAAGTGCTTACCTGAGAGATGGAAAATAAGATATTTTTCTCATTATAACTGAGATTACTTATTTAAGTATATTTTCAATATTTTAAGGTAATTATTTAAATTATATACTGAAGATATATTTTTGGAAGCCGGTGTCTTTGGTAGGTACGAACTTTTAGCGTTATGGACACCGACTTCCAAAAATAAAGTTATTTTTAACTTTGTAGTTTTCTTATTTTGATGTCGGTATTATTTAGTTGTACTTACCTTATAGGCAAGTAGTTTAGTAAGGTACCCACGTATAATGCTTGTAGTACCTACGTATAATGCGTATAATCGTCGGGTTATCTATTCTAGATTACCCGACTATCATGAAACTGAACATAATCAGTGAAATGAGAGTGTACCAAGGTGAACTGTACACATTTGCGTACCACTTTAGAGCGTACTGGCATGATGTTATGTCATGAAATGGTATACACAATAAACAAAAATGCGATTTCAGTAATCCCGAGAGATTTGCCTTTATTTATTGAAGAGTTCTGTTGTATATCTCCGAAGTACTTCATCAGATCTTCACCAAATTAAAATGGGACCAATTTTGGCACATACTCTTTCAAACAAAATAATTTTCTAAATCGGTCCATATTTGACGGAGATAACGGTGAACATACACATAAAAAAAACAAAGCCGAACATAGAACCTTCTTCTTTTTGGTAAGTCGGTTAAAAATGGCGAGCAAATGATGATAGACGCCAAAGCAGAGAGTTTAGCTAAAATAAAATAGATTTTTTATTAGATGTGTATCGCTTTCCGTTCAGCTCGATTGCAGCTGTGCATTAGTTGAGTAATTGGCTTCTGCTTTAGAGGCTGCGGTATCGATACACCTATAGTTGCATTTTAAAATTGGAATTACTTTACCTGGATCTGAGAAACTTTACTTTCCACGAGTCAACTTTTTGAACATTCACTTACTCAAGTATCTACTTTCTATGTTCCCACAGCTGGCACACAGGCCTCCTATTTGTGAGAGGGAATGGATCCGCCACGCGAGCCCAGTGTGGGTTGGTAGATTTCAAATGTTTTCGAATTTATGGTTCTAGGATAATCCGGTTTCCTCACGATGTTTTCCTTCACCGTTTTGAGAGCAGAAGTGATGAAATAATTTGCACAAAGTAAAGCGCCTGCCTGGGTTCGAACCCACGACATGCAACTTGTAAGTTGCAGCCGTTACCACTGGGCTACCACTGCTCTACACTACTAGACTATCTAATTTTGTATTATGTCATCTAAGTTAATTTTTGATCATTACGGAGACCAGTGGTCTCCGTAATGATCAAAAAGATGTAAATAAAACACGCTCGCTGATGCCTGTGATGAATTATAGCTTACGTGACGGTTGATAGGAAGGCTGGATGAAGAAACCCTAAGTGACATGGGACACGGACAAGAAGATGATGATAATAAAGATTATGATGGCACCTTCAACTCAGCCCTATAAGAGAATCAGTGATTTATTTATTTCAATAAGTATGTAATAAATCATATCAACAACAAATTTGCAATTATGTTACAGTTCGATGGTTGATTTAAAATATGATTGATTGACGCCGGTGTCACCCTAATAGAGAATATCTTTAACGCCAGGGACGAAGCACAACACGCCATTGGAATCTTTTGCGACCTCTCGAAGGCGTTCGATTGCGTTAACCATGAGACATTATTGTTGAAGCTCGAGCACTTTGGAAATAGACATACAGCCCTTGAGTTACTTAGATCATATTTAAAAGCCAGACAAGTTAAGTTCAGGTAAACGGCGTAAACTCACTAGGGTCTGAAATGGCAATGGGTGTTCCTCAAGGCTCGATATTGGGTCCATTCCTCTTTTTAGTTTATATTTACGATTTACCCCAACTACTACTTCATCAACCGAAGATGGTGTTGTTTGCTGATGACACTTCTTTGATATTTAAAATAGATCGGCGGTCACAAAATCTTGATGATGTGAATAACTCTATTCATCAGGTCCAAAATTGGTTCACGGCAAACAATTTTGTACTAAATGAGAAATCAAACCAAATGTATTAGATTCACATTGCCGAATGTTAGAAGTATCGGATGCGACATCATATTGAATGGCGAAAAGCTGGACTTTGTAAATCAAACAGTTTTCTTGGGAATCACTCTAGATGACAAATTGCAATGGGGTTCTCACATAACATCTCTTGCGGGTCGGCTTAGCTCCGCCGCTTATGCTGTTAGAAAGATAAGACAGTTCACGGATGTAGAAACCGCGCGTTTGCTCTATTTTAGTTACTTTGCTTTGCTAAAACTAAATGAAAGTAAATTTAAAACTTTAGTTAAAAGCACACTTTGTAAACAAGCATATTACAAATTAGATAGGAATGTTAGAAATATTCCTTCAAGGAGTTTGTATGTGTTCCATTGTAAACTCTATGTTGTCTAGAATAAGTTATATAGACATATGTCACTCATGGTCTGATCTTCTGCCTGTGCGGAGCACAATACATTTTGGAATCTTTTAATGTGTTTTTATTGAGTAGCTCACGGAATCTTATATGGAAGCAGAGCGTTTTGGTTTAAATTCACTACTCTAATTATTATTTTCCTAGTATGCGCGTGTGATTTCATAAAATTATTTTCAAAATTGAATTGATGCGGATGGTGCTAATCCATGACGAGCTTTGGGATTGTGTTGGCACACCTAAAAATAAAAACGAAGACGCGAAGAAGCAGGAAAAGGCGCTCGCTCTCTTGGGAGAGTAGAAAACAGTGGCTCTTTCAAGCACAGAGGCCGAATATATGTGTCTGTCAGATGCTTGTAAAGAAGCACTATTTCTACGCAAGTTTCTGTTCGAAATTTACGGGGTACAGTATAGGATTACGTTGTTTAATGATAATCAGTCTGCACTGAAGTTGTGCACTAATTCTATGTACCACGCCAGAACCAAACACATTGACGTAAGACATCATTTCATCAGGAAAATTGTTTAAGAAGGTACAGTTGTTATAAAAAAATCTATCTACTGATGAAATGGTGGCCGACGTTTTAACGAAACCGTTGGTAAAGAAAAAACATGATAAGTTTGTATGTCATTTATTTCTATCATTAAATAAAAGATATGCGATGGTTCTAAGCAGTAGATAAGGTATACTTGCAGAAGCATAATTTGTTTTAGACCCGTACCACATAGTTTTTGAATATTTACTGTTTATGAGTGACGGATACTTTGAAAATTTATGCTTTTGCTATGTTTTGCTGTTGTTATGTTATATTATATTTTTAGTCAGCGGATGTATCTACACTTAGATATTTTATTGTGTGTAATGTGATTTACATGAGTTTATATTGGATCAAGGGCCAGTGTTAGAAATATTCCTTCAAGGAGTTTGTATGTGTTCCATTGTAAACTCTATGTTGTCCAGAATAAGTTATATAGACAGATGTCACTCATGGTCTGATCTTTTGCCTGTGCGGAGCACAATACATTTTGGAATCTTATAATGTGTTTTTATTGAGTAGCTCACGGAATCTAACAATAATGCTTGCAAACATACTGGTCCTGCTCCATATGGCAATCTTTAGTGTAGACAAAATCAAATTTGTTAATTTATATTCATAGTTATTATATTCATTTTTTTAAGAAATTGACTCACACACTGTTCCGTTGTTGTTGAATTAGGTATTTTACCTATGTTTGCAATATTTGTAAGTATGTGAGAACCATGTTCCTATTTATAAAATTAATGAATTTACCTGTTAATGCTTTTAATACTTTAAACCTGTACGTAGTATAGTGTGCAGTGCTATTCTGGGTACATGGTCCTCACATGTATGAATTTATTAATGTATATACTTATGTAAATATTGTAAGACACCTATTTTTTTAAAAAGAAACTCCATACTTGGAGTTTCTTGTGCATTCTTCTCCATAACAAGCTACTTTTCCGAATGCACGATAGAATCGACTTATATAACTTGTAATTTTTTATGTGTTTGACGTTCAAAAGTGCCGCTTTTTGGCCTAGTTGAATAAATATATTTGACTGTAGTTATGTTTTTGATTTACAATTTTGATATACGTACCTCCGATAAGATCTAACATTGATCTACACTCACCTATGGTAGTCTAATGCAATTCAAACGTCAAAATACACTCGTTTCACTAACCATGGTTGGACATCTTTGGTGTGGTGTACTGATTTACAAATCCACATTTTTAACTCTATTTACAATTCATAACACTATACAAACCATACCTTTTTTATCTTTTGATATTGTATCAAATCATATGACTCACTTTTTGTATTCTTTCATACTGTTTGTACCTGAAAAGCATATTTTTATTTATCTCTGATTGTTTTAATATTTAAAACTTAAATAATATTGCTAATTTGTAATTCTTGCAATATATTTCTACGGTGACATTTTCATCTGACATGACATCTGTCTGTCTATTTGATTTTCTTAAGCTATAGATATTATCTTAGGTACCATGGACTAGACCTGCTTTAAGCTAGGTGTATATTATTATAAGGGTAGCGTAGACTGACCCCTTTGTGAACCGTTTTTTTTCGTTCTGGTCTTTATTTCTTAATTGAAATTTGAATTTAAAATGTAGACCATATGACACAGAACGATGAAAATCGGGCGTCAGTTTTTAGTTTTGAATCTGGACTGAACACCAAAAGACGTTTTACTACTGAGTATAACAAAGTGTATCTTCTGATCTGAAAACTCCTGGAAAACTCTAAAACTGTAAAACCCAGCTTGTGAAAGAGTGACATAATTCTCTAAAAAAAAAACTGTAAGTAAATCGCATTTGGTCTTATAAGTGTACTTTTACTGCATAAAATAATCAATGTGCCAGTCCAGTACGTGTTGAAAGAGTTGCATCAATCAAGTCTACAGCGACGCGAGTGGCCTCAGCGCGCCCGCCAGCGGCACGCGCAGATTCTGAAACATTAATTGTAGCGTAACGTTAGCTCGATTGAGCTAACGTTACGCTACAATGGATGTTCAAATAAAATAATGTTGTTGGACTATATCATCACTTAACTCAGCACCATTAACTGAGGTCAAACATAAACGAATGCCTTAATATAATTTTCTTAATATATAAGGCAGACTTTTGCAATAATCATTTATTAAACTAAGAATAAAATCATTTATTACAAATGGAACACCAATACCAGGAAAGAAGATTGTATAGTCCAGAGCAACGGTCAGCTGTCTTAGGAATGCTTCTCCTGTTTCGGCGAAGATGTAGTAGTTTCTCAAGTGATGGCCGAACATGGCGAACATCAGAGGCCTTAGTGCGAGTTTTTACTCACGCTCACTCGTGATCACGTAAATGATCTCTTATGTCAAAATGTATACAAAAAAAGTGGTTTCTCCTTGCCGTCACCAGACGGCGCTTATCCAGTTTTAATACAAAATGATGTTTACGTTAACGCGATTGAGCGTGAGTAAAAACTCGCACTAAGGCCTCAGGTCACAAGTAGTCACAACGTCTTACATAAGGTGTTTGAGATAGCAAGACTGGCAACTGGGATTATAGGGATTATTTAGTTAGTGACGTAGATTTAGGACCACGCTAGGCCATTTATAGTATAGAGACTCCATTTTACGTACTGAGGCTCTCATTCGGGAAATGTGCGTATCTAAAACAGCCAGCCTAGCTCCGTCCAAAAGCATAAAAGCTTCCTGAGGGCTTCACAGGGTTCACGAAGCGAGCTAGGCCACTTATCAATCAAAATCAGAATTAATCAATGAAAGCATCACAGAGTCTCTTCTATGCCTTCAAAGTAAGAGTGAATAGGGATAATCTAGGCTCAATTCAGAAAATAGTCTCATTTCAGTAACTAAACAAAGATCGTTCGTACTTGCCTTCCTCGCTCCGTTACCGTTACCCAAAGTTGCTGTATGTATTTCCAAAACTTCTTTAATTGGTAACCTGTAACAACTGAGTGGGGTTAACTTGCTATCAAGTAAAGCAATTTATGGACTACCTGGAAGTCTGTATCGGATCCCTAAACAGTATCCTAATTATAGGAAAATATACATATTTACATAGCCCAATCCAATAACATATCAAATTCCTCGTACAATTACAAAGCTGCAAAGTTTTTGGAAAGCTCTATTTACTGTGGGAAAACTATTCTACATATTTAATCATCTACATTTATTTAGGGTCAAATTAAATAAGCTTGAGTAACTCTGCCGATCTAATAAATGTTGGTATAAATAGCTTTTAATTTACAGTAACTAAACTACGCCTCGCCCCGCCTTTGCCCCGCAATCAGCTGTAGGTTTTTTTTATTCAACCTTTATCGCTGGCAAGCTATACTGCTGGGCAAAGGGATTCCCCCAAAGCCTTCCATTCTGCCCAATATTTTACTTTCTTATTTAACTGTGTGTACTAAAATTTATAAACATAAGATATCCGTATCTATTACGCCTGCGGAATTCCACTTATTAATTAACTTTAACCCTATATTTCTTTTAACTTACTCGACAGTCCGTGATTCTTCAACATATCAATGAGTTCCGTTGTCTCTTTTTCATACGCCGTCAACGCATACTTGGTAGAGTACGCAACCTGGATGGAGGCGGCGACTATGATGGCGACTAGCATCTTGCCGCAGACGAGGACCATGGCTAAGATGGTCATAGGTAAGACCGCGTCGAGGAAGAACTCGTCACTGCCAGCAGTAGTCAACTGAGATACAATCACCTAAAATGACATGACGTATGCCCAACGTTTTTGTGGCATTTCTCTGTTGTTTTGTTAAAGACCTTAAAGGAAAGTTGCGGATTGGTTTTGGAAACATTATTTTATTAAAGTAGGTTTCGTAAACTTAATCAATTTTTAGGCTAGTATTTAGCTATGGTAACTCTGTTTGCTGACGCAGAAAATCAGTTAATAGTACAAAAGTAAAATTCTGTCACCGAAAGGGTGGCGATAACGATTGTCAAAAAGGCAATATTGCATGGGATTGACAAGCGATATCGAAAAATCTCGTGATCAATCCCTTACATTTCGACTATCGCTTTCGCTGGCATTGACTGACACTTGTTTAGAGCCTGAGAGGCCCTAGACAAGTGACATTCTGCCATCGAAAGCGTAGCGGCACCGATAGAAAATGTCAAAAATTTATGGCAATGACAATCGCTATCGAAATGTCATGTGATCAATTCCTTACATTTTGGCAATTCGACAGTCTCCATCGCTAACATCGAATGACACTTGTTTAGAGCCTTAGAGGCCCTAGACAAGTGACATTCTATCATCAAAAGCGTAGCGAAACCGATAGAAAAATGTCATAAATGTATGAAAATAACAAACGCTATCGTAATTTCATGTGATCAATTCCTTACATTTTGACAGTCATCATCACTGACATCGAATCTCACTTCTCTAGAGCCTCTTGTGTCAGTTTCAGGCTTCTGACTACCCGTAACGGCTGTCAAATTTCTAAAAAAGACAGCTGAGACTTTAGACAAGTGTCATTTGATGATAGCGATGGCGACGGTCGACAGTGCCAAAATGAAACGGATTGCTCATGTAACGTGAGTGTTTGCATATTATAGAGATAACGTATTTATTCACTTTCGCACTAACAGATAACGTCATAGTAAAAAGAGATAGATATACTTTTGTCTATGCCATCTTTTGTGCCAGTGTGAACGAGGATGCTATAGATACAAAATACTGTACTAGATGTGTGCCACTGTCATATCCAGAGAGTTTGTATAGTAACCTAGAGGTAACGCATTTACGATGAAAAAGAAACTGTAAATTCTTTCGTTCTTGCTTATAGCAAAACTCTATGAAAGAAAAAGAGACAAACATAGACAAACGCGACCATACTGAACGTCAAAAAGATAACTTTTTAGTCACTGTTGTAACCCATCGGTTAGCAGCTATAATTAAAGTTTTTCGCTGTTTTCACGCCTTTGTTTCGTGTAGATTAGGCAGAATTTTATTGTTTAATTATCTGCATGAACCATGTCGTGTAAGGCTATCGGTTTCAAGAGTAGAATGAGCGTATTAACAGAAAATAATCAAAGGATATCTTTGCAAAGGTGAGTATCGACTAGCATACAGAAGTTATTGTGCAGGGAATACAGTCCCGGATAAAGAAATCTTAGTTCTAAATACGTCAAGGACGTGTAGTATCATTTAAACTATTATATTTAGTGAATCAACCTGTATCCTTTCAAAATCAAAATCAAAATCAATATTTTTATTTCACATAGGCCTACATGGGCACTTATAAAACGTCGACAAAAGGTGCACGGTTCGGGTTGGTCGTTTCCTATGGAGAAGAACCGGCAAGAAACTCCATGGTTACTCTTTTAAAAATGGTTTGGTTTTACAATATTTCCATGTTACAGCATTAGTACTTAGACATGTGGGGACAACGTAGGCCCGACTTATGACAATAAGTCGTAAGAAACTAAAAAAATAAAATAAAAGGATTATATATTTTATAAAAAAGTTAACAAATGTTAACTAGCAACTAGAAGGCCTACAATGTTCACACATTCACAAAACAATCGGTAAAAGAATCTATACATTGTAAATAAAAATAAGTATAACAAGACTAAATTTAACATGTGGCACAAATTTTGTTATCAGTGCTGTAACTATTCTTAGCAAAGGGCTATAAAGATGTTTGAAAACCATTGTAAAAAGTCTAATTAAAAGAAGGAAAGAAAAATGAGATTGAGAATAGTTAGAGACATCCACATATTTGTGCCGTTTACAAGTTACCAGGGAAGCTGCATGCGCAGAAGGAGCTAAGGCCAAATGTTTTTATCTTCAACGTAGTCCTTGATTTTATAATATGCTTTTTTAATAAGGATACGTTTGATGTAGTTTTTGAACCTTCCATCGGTCAGTTCTATAACTGACTTTGGCAACTTGTTATAAAAGCGTATACTGTTTATAAGAAAAGACTTGCTAGTTTTCGTTAATCTGAATTTGGGTATTACAATTTCGTGCTTACTGCGTGTATTTAAATTATGGAAGTCGCTTCTAGTTTTGAACAGCCCCCGGTTTTTACGGACATACAAAATACATTCCAAAATATAAAGTGAAGGTAGAGTCAGTATATCGATCTCTTTAAATTTTTCTCTGAGGGACTCGCGAGGACCCATTTTATAGATTGCGCGGATTGCCCTCTTTTGTAGGATGAAAATTGAGTCAACGTCTGCTGCTGATCCCCACAGCAGAATGCCATAAGACATAATACTGTGGAAATAAGCATAGTATACTAACCTAGCTGTAGCTACATCGGTTAGCTGCCTTATTTTCCTTACTGCATATGCAGCCGAACTTAACCTACCCGAAAATTCTTTGATTTGATTATCCTTATCCTTTATAGATGGGTCAAGGGATAGCGATAGCATGATTCATTAAAATGCAGTGAACACAAGCGAGAATGTGGTGAAGGTGTCCAGTTAGCTTAACACCGTCAAACAGTGGAGTTCGCAATACTACCTCTGTATGGAAGAATTACCGACTAGGGCAACCTTAGTAAATAAAAAAGGCTAATAATATATTCTAAAATCGCCTTGAATTTTTCAAAAATAACTTTAATAATTTCGATATAAATAAGAATCAACTAACTCACGGAAAACAAAAGGCGATGAATTCCAAAGGCAAATTAACCAGCACGTCACTCCACACCCACAGTCTATGCTTGAAATATCTCCGGCGACATTTGGGTCCGTCCAATACGAGCAGGCAATATTTTAGGGTTATATAAGGAAGCACGGCGGTGCTTGCTTATATAACCCTAAAATATTGCCTTTATTAGATCTGTATATTACTTTTTCTTATTAATATGGGTTGAATACATTTTTAATTTTATTTTAAGAAACACTTTTACACAGTTGACAAGTATGTATATTATTGGCCTACCATCAGGATCAGTACATGTAAAACCAAGGAAAATAAGTTGTTTACCACTTTTGATAACAATTCCTGATGAATTGAAACGTCACTACCAAACTGTAACATTACATCAACCCACACTGGACCTTCCGGATTACGGCCCCCTCGCCTTCGAGAGAGGAGAGAGCAACCAAATTACGTAACGTTAAATTGAAACATAAAATGAAATACATAATTGCTTCCTATGTTTAAAAATCTGTACTCGACGCCATAAAACACGTAATGAATACTGTTAAATAGTCAAAATGAAAGCTTGGGCGCATGTTTTGAGTATTCGATAAAGTTGCGCAATTAGGAGGATGGTCCCAGCTTTGGGCATATAATTGGTGATTATAATTATTCTTCAGCAAGCAGTATTAGTCGTAGTCAAAGTACCAACAAGATCTTAATCAAATTAAATAGCAATATGACAGACGACGATCACCTGATTCATAGTAAGACAAATCTTGGTATAGAAGAAAATATCCAAAATGGTGTCAATCCAGAATAGCATATAACAATAATTTAGGGTCACCAGTTCATACAACCCCATCACATAATGTATGGTGACCACCGTACATGCAACGTAGCCGTAGCTCTGCGAACAAAAGAAAGCATTGTGTCATTTTACTTTTGACAAAAATACAAAACTTAATAGTCAAAGAGATTATTAAACCTAAGTTAATAGCACGTTAATAGTATTGACCGAATAAAACGTAATTTTCCATCCGATTAATATTATAAGATTTTTACGTTCTTGTAATAGGGATGGTGTGCGTCAGAATGGCTGGTTGTCTGTAACGGTTCGCGTCACGCTGGTGACCAAAAATTGCTACCTATTTGCTACTTTTTACTACCTATAGTCAATTAATTGCTACCTAACTTTGAAACGAAATAAAGGGACTTCAAAATGACCAGCCATTCTGACATCAGGATAGCTGGTCAACTCTCCGTTTGTATAAACTATTCAAATTTGTATTATTATTTTTACTTGAGTAATTACTACCTGATTGCTACCCTCACGTCTTTCAATGTCTACCTTGTAGTATTAACAAGTAAAAAGTTATGATCAGTTGAAATTTTTACGGGGAATGGATTACGTATTGAAACAAAGCAATTTAAAACAATCACTGCAATGTTTATTTTTATTGGAATACACCTATCCATTATATTAATTTAACATATATATGTATATGTTAATGTAAAAGCCCGAATTTCGGTAAAACCTAAGATTTACCCAGTCTTACTGGTAATCAAAAAATAAAAGGATGAATATTTTCAAACAATAAAACAAACACACACCTCAGCTTTATTATTTAGTATATATGGAACAGTTTTGATAAAGTAAGTAATGATTAATAATTTTGCTTTTACGATAATATTACAATTTTTTCAACACACTTGCTCATAAAGTGACTCTAATTTCACCGCAATTAGGCACATAATGACACCTGTTAGCAAAATGTGACTTTTTCATTACTATTATTCACAAGTGAGATAAAGTGTTTTTTTTTAATTTATTGTTTGAGTTGCTTTGTTGTTAAAAAAGTTTCGATACAAAAAAGATCGTGCTCGATAGTACAAATGCAACACATTTTATGCAACTTCGTATTTCAATAGATAATTTCAACTTGTACGTGTTTAATAAATAAAACTTTCACTCAAATATAATTTGAGTGAAAGTTTTATTCTCAAAAATTTTTGTTTTTGTCTGTAATAAAGAAAACTTGAAATTCCCCATTTTGTACGTGGCTAAAATGCTATCCGCGTAAAGCCAAAAAAAATATTCATTCTTTTTAGTCTATGGCCGATCGCCATTGTTAGATGCGCGCGCATAGGAAAACTGATTAATTTTGCCCGCCATTGCGAAAAAAAATTCACAACTCGTTTTCACTGTTGGAAATGATTTTTTAGTATTAGTTTCTTCACAAGTGTGTTGAAAAACGTCGTATGATACACGTGTGTATTGATGATTACCGTCCTCGGCTCTCTTAAGACCCTCACCTAACGGCTCGGGTCTCAATGACGCCTCAGCGGTAATCACCAACATTACACACTTTTGTACCATAATGTACTATTTTTTGTTATTGTAGATTTTTAATCAGCATGTTACTTAACAAATAAATAATATATATAAAGGTATCAGTGAATTTTTTTTTTGCGTACAATATACAGTGAGAAATATATTTTCTCAATCTTTTTGTTGTTTTTGTATATTGGTCATTTTATCACTCCCACTCCGAACCTCGTTTACGGTGAGTTTTTAGATATAATGGCCAAAGTGTATATAACACTACGTTTATAATGGTCCATTCCCTGTAAAAAAAGCAAATGATCATAACTTTTTACTTGTTATAGCTACAAGGTGGACATTGAAAGACGTGAGGGTAGCAATCAGGTAGTAATTACTCAATTAAAAATAATAACACAAATTTGAATAGTTTACACAAACGGAGAGTTGACCAGCTATCCTGATGTCAGAATGGCTGGTCATTTTGAAGTCCCTTTATTTGGTTTCAAAGTTAGGTAGCAATTAATTGACTATAGGTAGTAAAAAGTAGCAAATAGGTAGCAAATAGGTAGCAATTTTTGGTCAGCAGCGTGACGCGAACCGTTACAGACAACCAGCCATTCTGACGCACACGGATGTTTCCTGGGTAGAAAAATGATAATTCTATTTAATCCGTCAGTGAGATTATCAAATAATATTGAACACGATTTTTTTGCTTTACCAAATCAATAAAAAATAACAAAGATAAACCGCATCAAAGTTCAGGAGTGGGGGCTTGTTACGTCACTATATCAGTATAAAGTGTACTAACGGCGTGACGTCACATGATATTTGAACGCACTGTATCGTCGTATTTTTTTGTTTTCATGGCAAAAGAAAATATTCGTGTCCAATATGTTTAGTTCATCTAACTGACGGACTCAATAGATATTTATCTTAACTGCCCTATTATACTCGTATCTATAGCCCATATCATTTTGGTTTCAACTCATCTGAATTACTACCTGCATCATGTCATATTTGTGATATTGAGACAAATAATTGTGAATACCCCTTAGCGTATTTTCCTTTCAACTCCGCTACTACATTATCATTTCCACGCCATAAAATCACAAGTTATTAAGATTTTTCTGATGGGTGAGCCCAAATTCGTGGCAATTTTCTAATATACAGTCTGTTAGTACTACTTTTATATAGCTATTTTATTTGCAACGCTACATTAGTGAGTACCTTTTAGAATCCTGACAATCTAAGAAGTCTGATGACATTTCTCATTTTACATGCCGCGTTATCTTTGTATGAAAGTCTACGAAAAATCAAATTCATAATCCTAATTAATTACTATGTACCTATACACAATAACAATGAGTATATTTTGTAAGCATCAATTTTAACATATATGACGTATTTTTAGAGCTGTCAAATCCGTCTTCTTAGATTGTCACGACTTTAAGTTAGAAATTGAACTTCCTGGGGGTAAAATTGAGTAGAAATAGGGTAATATCCCTCTGGGAAGTAATGTAACAAATACAGACGTTTAGAACATTTCTCAATTGTTAGCAATTAGCTTTTTTGTCATTTAAATTCATAAACTCACGCCCTTGTCTAGAAAAAGGCAGAAACTACTAAACGCTACCTGCTACGATCCTTGCATACTTCTTTTCCTTCATTTACGTTCATACATCTAGTCATACACGAACGCTGGTTATGAGTACTGCGCACCTGGTTTTTCTGAAGAACATTACCAATAAGATCCGTGTGTATCCTTAAAGGACATCCTCTCCAGGCGTTTTCACTCACGTCTGCCTCGTAAATATCTTTTTTAGTCGCCTTTCATTCATCTTAACATGACCAGACCAGCTAAGCATACTTTTATCAATTATAAATGCAAACATTTTTAATTATTCAATTCCTATCCATAATAGCCTTGAAATAAAACGCCAAATGTTTTAAACGACAGAGGTTAAGCTCTCACCTCGTAGGTAAACACTATGAAGCAAAATGGAGATTGGCAACAAGCTTTAGCAAAAATAAGCAGGCAAGTAAAATGTTTGACTACTCCACATATTGTTCCAAGAAAGCCGAAGTAATGCTATATGTTACGCTAGGAGCGACGAGAAGTGATTATAGGCAAAGAAAATATTATAAGAATATTATACAGAGCTACACGTTTTTTGAGACATGTTTTGCGGCATATAAATTTAGTATACTCAATCAAATTGTCAATCAAAAAAAGTTTTTCATTATATTTTTATATTTTTTCATGTTTATATTTTAATAGGCTTTCTTTAAAACTTTTTTTAGCCACATCTATTGAAGATGTGGCAGAAGAAAAAAGATATGTTAATCTTGATCATATTTCCGAAAACTTCTTTGTGGCCGAAACACGTTTACGCACAAAAACTTCGATATATTTTAATGGCAAAGTAACCTCTTACCGTGACCTTCAAAAAGTTTTTCCGGTAATATTGAACAGCGTACATTGGTACAGTTAACAACAATAACGTATCATAACAGGACGCAAAACTTCATTGTCGTATATATTGAAGTTTCATTCATTATTTTTAAGTAATTCATATTATTGTGTTTTGTAAAAAAAGTCTATACAAATTATATCGTGCTTCTCTTTCCATCCAGTGCAATTCGACAGTGACCGCTTTGCGGCGTTGCTAGGTGGACGTATGTCGCTTTTTTCCGCAAAAAGCAAAAAAATATCCGATTTATTTCTCGTCAATTCAATCTGTCAAAAAAAATATCAGGTATAATGCAGCCAGATCATGTAGCCTGGTGGCTTTAATTGGAACTAACGAAATCACAAGTAATATCGTCAAAGTCTGTATTATTTTTATTTTCTGGCACTACTGCTGTCACTGGCATCTATATTTTTGTTGTATTATAAACGACTCATGTCGTTTATAATACAAACTAAGTCCATAACTAAAAAGTATTTGAACCTCTTTAAAAATACAACAAATGTTATCTCAATTTGAATTAAAAATATTTAAAATATAGATGAGGTCGAATTCAATTTAAACCTTCTTCGTTCATGTGAAAACGATAGAAGCAAAACACACAGAACATGGAATGGTCGTAACAACCGCGCTGGCAGTGTCTTGAAATGACAGAACTAATAAAATTCTCCGTATCCATTTGTTTCAATCTTTGTTTCTTTCTAACATACGGCACCTAGAACTGACCAAAAAAAAACCCGAAAAGGATACATATTCGCGAGCTGGCTGACAAAAACCAGATGTACCTATCCTCCGACTGCACAGTATGATTTTCTTCTTGTTTACGTCTTTTTAGTTCGCTTTTTAAGCAGTCGGGTTTTTTGATTTTTTCAATTAACTTTTTTTATTTACAACTTTTTAGTTATTTTTTTTTAATTAGGTATATTTAAACACATAAGTGTTTATATATTTTTGAAATAACCTCTTAAAACCCTTTATTGATACCCCACACGATGAGTTTGACAAAAAAAAAACCCTCTACAAAATGGCGCCCAAAATCCGCCATTTTTTTCATCCGGCACTCGCAGGTTTAAGACGGCCAACGCGTTTGGTCTCTAGAACACCACATAGGAACAAACATACATACATACATAGACTGATAAACACATTACCCTCCTTCGGCAGTCGGGTAAAAATGTCAAATTCGTGAGAAATAGATTATCATCATCGTTTCAACCAAAAAACGTCCACATGTGGACATCTATCGATCAATGTGGTGATGGTGTGGTGAATCACCACCACATTGATCAGTCCTGTATTTCTCGCAATTAACTATCCCAATTGCAATAACGGGCTACAATAATAGTTTGTTAATCTATTAATATTGTTAAGCTAATTATTAATTGATCTTATCATTTTACCAAATCGGCACTGATAATTCTTATTTATAAACAACTAGCTGACCCCCGCGGCTTCGCTCCCGTCAAATTTATAGCCTATGTTACTCGGATATAATGTAGCTTTCCATAGGTTAAAGAATTTTTAAAATCGGTCCAGTAGTTTCGGAGCCTATTCGGTACAAACAAACAAACATACAAACAAACAAAAAAATCTTTCCACTTTATAATGTTGGTATAGATAAATCCGCCGATGTGTATTCTGTTCATCCGAACCTACGGTTCTCAGACATGGTCACTCAAAGACTTACACATGGGGATTGCCAGAGAGTTACGCAGCATTCCGGATGTAAAAAGAACAGACCGAATTCTGTTAAAAAGGCTGCTCGGCTCAAATGGGCCGATGCCATTACGGCTCACGTTAGTTGCATGCAAATTGACCGCTGGGCAAGCCTCCACAATCCTGAAGATGGAATGCACCGTTGAGGCCGGCCCAGAAATAGGTGCCGAGATGATTTGGACGCGTACCGTGAGGGCTGGTTCTAGACGGTGCGGGAAAAGAATGTCTGGAATGACTTGGGTGTACTCTTATGAATTTAAATGGGGATGCCCAAAGAAAAGATCGATGGACTGTGTGGGGAGTGTTAAAAAAGAAAAGGGAGTCAATTATAGCGTGATGGGGGACAGAACGTTATGGAAGAAGAAAACGTGCTGCGCAGACCCCAAGTAACATAGGACAAGGGCAGGAAGATGATGATGATTTTGGAGTTTTACCAGTAAGAATTAGTAAATCTTAGGTTTTGTCAAAAAATAATAGGTTTCGGTTTTACAGTAACATATACGTGGTTGTGAGGCATACACGGTATTTTGTATATATGTATTGTTTTTGTTTTTTATGGTATGCGTCGTGCCTGGCGCATATACACACCTTTTTCTTTCTTTCTATATATAACAAACAATAGCAACAAATCGTTTCAGCAGTTCTGTAGTGATACGCATACAATCACATACAGCATTTTTATTTATAAAGATAGATAAAGTTTTGCATAGGTAGTAGGTACTATTGGGAACAATAAAACAGTCTCCCTAGTACCACTAAGTAAATGGTGGTACTATTGAGAACGAATTTTCCCGTTAGTACCACCGGTGGTACAGTTCGGTGGTACTAATGGGAACAAAGGGCTTTTTGCGCCCTGTCTATTTGTTTTTAAACTCTAATACACAGAAAATACGGCACCACGTGACCTCACCACAGTGGGCTGATGTATATCAAAACCCAGTAAGTGCCTTTAAAATATTATATTCCAGGATAGCGCAAAATTATACTATGATTTGAAACAGGCTATGGAAAGTTATCTTTATAGTAACTAAATGACATATCAATATTTCAAGAGAATACTAAGCAAGGAATACGAACCTACGAATTGTACAAATGATATTAATAGTGTTCTAAATTCTATTGGATATTTTAAATATGCATAAAAAAGACAATTCCGAACCTTTACTAGGTTCTGGATATTTGCAAATTTAAGGTATTTTATAATTTGATGGGACTTTCCTATTGTAAATAATGATTAAATTGATTAATGAAAGCACCAAATCTCAATTCAAATATAAAGTTTTAGTTTAACGTTACAAAGTCCATTTCAGTATAGTAGAACTCATAAAAATAATATAAATAAAATTATCTGGCTATAAAACCGTTATAAAAAAAATGTCACCTACGGTGTTCTTATATGTGGCAGTCGCATATAAGCAGACATAATTATAATATTTATTCAATTTGCACGTCAAAGACTCGTATGACACTAGCCAGATTACCTATTTTAGTGATCTTTATTTTCGTAGCAATAAGGTTGCATTCATAGGCAAAATAACAGTGAACGATCTGATGTCAGATGCTAGCCGCCAGTTTGAAATAAGAACTTGCGCGGTAATATTTTTGTAAAATCCATTGGAAGAGTCCGTTTATGATGTGGACCTCTGTGGTCGGCCTTGTGTATTTAATTTTCAGATAATTTTCCCTCCAATTTAAAGTTTGCCCCTAAGCAATCGATGACAGTGGGCGTGGCTTAGAACCTCAGATGTCGATTGTCAACTGTTCGACTACAGCCCCTTAATGAAGTTCTAAACTCATCATATACATTTACCGTAGTCGGCTGTGGTGTAGTTACCAAAAAATTTGTACATGATACCTCAGCGGTGTCGTTGACAATACATGGGTCATTTTACATACATGGGTTATTGGATGAAAACTGTTGTACGAATAGTGTTTATTGCGTACGTGTTGGAAAATATAATTTTTAGACAGTAGTTTTATTTATTTTAACTTTATTAAAATTTAATAGGAAGCGCCTGTTTATTTTGGGTATTTTCAACAAGACCACTAGACACACCACCTGGGGTGTCTTTTCACCTTGATGAAGTTCTAAACTGATCATATACATTTACTGTAATCGGCTGTGGACTAGTTACCAAAAAACTCTGACTCTAATCTATCTTTATGCCTAATTTCATCCAGATTCGTCGAGCCTTTCTGCCGTGATTGAGTAACAAACATATAAACCAAATCCATCCAAATTTCGCTTTTATAATATTAGTAAGATAATGTAATATTACTAGATTTATTTACGTTTTGAATGTGCATATAAATTATATTCAACCTATTTTGAATGGGTTTTTTCAATGAGCATATAAATTATATTCAAGTTATTTTCAACGGTTTTGATATCATTTTTTTTTACATTTCATTAAACTACAGAAAAGGTAGTATTACAAAATATGTGAAATTTTTCGATACGTCCATGCAGATTCAATACCATTAGGCCGCTATCCCACTGGCGTTTTACGAGCGTTGGCGTTCCTCCAACGTCTGCGTAACGTGGACCCTGCGTAGACGCGACGTTGACGTCACGAGAATCTAGTGGCAAGCGTTACATCCGTTGAACGCAACGTTAACTTCGCGCCCATTCTACAATTTGAGGCGAACAATCAAAGATAAAATGGATTCCGACGAGGAAACATTATTGTTGGCTTTGCTACTTCGACAAAAATTACGTAAAAGAAAAAGGAAGTCTCATCGTAAACTTTGGGTAAATCCTTTATGGTCCAATCGATTACAAAAAAGTGAATATTTTGCACTGTACTGTAATAAAATTAACAATAATGAATCAGAATTTTATAAATATTTGCGAATGTCGGAGACTACATTTAACGAACTTTTAGAAGTGATTCAAAAATACATACAATATTTAGACACTTCTCAGAATTTTAGTATCACCAGAAGAGAGGCTTGTTATAACTTTTAAGGTATGTATACAAAACGCTTTTTGTGTATATTTTAAACCACCTGTTTTATTTATTCTAAGACACTGGCATAAGTTTTACAATAATCAATGTACGTCGTGATTGAACCAGTTGCCAAAAAACACAACGGTACCGTCGCGTTGATGCGTCGTAAACGTTTCGAAGTCTCAGCACTAACGCTTTCCACTAGAGTCCCGCGACGTCAACGGCGCGTCTGCGCAGCGTCGACGCATCGCTCGTAAAACGCCAGTGACAGTGGCGGTAGCTTCATATAAGCCCAAATGCCTTACTAAAATGCTCGATAGAGAATCAATATCACACCTGAACTATTTAAAAGTTCGCGCGCTTAATTCTTATCAAAATAACACAAAGTATCTACCTATGCCACACTACAACACAACGCGATTGTTCGCGCCCGCCCAGAGTTTCGCATTTGCAGTTGCAGCATCTACATATAGCTATCTCGCTTACACGCACCGGCTTTTGTCGGGCTTTCAAATACTATCTCTGTCTCTTTCGCACTTATAGCGATGTGCCGTATAACGAGTTAGAAACTTGTGGGTCTATAATTCGATCAGTTTGGAAGATTTAAGCCGTGCTTGCCTATGAAGTTGCACGCATATGCGTGACCTTGTCACCTTGCCAACTCTGCAATGTTGCCGTTTTAGCGACGTTGTGAGATCTTGGAGATTTTTAACAAGTTTGGAGACTTTTTTTAAGATTTAGCAACAATAAAAACTAGCGACTTTTGAAAATAACGAAATTAAATATTTAAGCAATATATTAAAAATAAAAAAAATGCGACATCTAGCTAGATTTTTCATATACCTGGCGACTTTTTTTTGCCAAATGACAGCACTCCAACGACCCGAGTGCAACTCACTTCAGTTCATATCTCTTAGTATTCTGTGCTTCAGTTTTATTTGCTTGAGTGGGAAAAGTTTTGTTGTTAAAGTTTTTTGTGTGTTTTCTTAGATTTTCTCAGTGATACAATTGTTTTGGTGACTTACTTACAACAACGGTAACTGTACCTTGTGAGGGTTTAAAATGCGTTCAAGTTTTGATTAGCGAAGATAAGGTAAAATCTTTAAACTTTGCTCAGAAAAAACAGTTAATTTCTTCATTAAAACCGAAGCCTAATCTGTGTATTTCTCAGACTAGTAAATCGCATAAACGGTAATTTTATAGATTAGTGTATAAAACTAGTTGGATTGTTGGCTGTTCGCACACTAATAAGTTGTATTGCTGGTGCTACATATTTTTTTCGAATGAAGATTCCGTTTGGAATACATCTGGTTATAATGATTTAAATAACATATCTGGCACCATTAAAAGGCACCCAAATTCCCATAAACACCTGTGTGCAATGGTTTCTTTCGGTAATTTTGGTAAACAACGAATTGAGACATCTATATCACGCCAGTTATATGAAGAAATTTCAAAATATAACACGCGCGTTGATAACAACCGTAGTGATATGTTAATTATATTTAATCTAGCACTAGCATGCCTTCAGTGAACTTTGGTTACCTCATTCACAGCACGACAAGCAAGAGTAAAATTGAAGAAAGAAGAGGAAAGAAGAAGATGGTTGAATTCACTTTTAATTTATTGTACCTAACCAGTAGTGTGGGAAACACCAACAGGATCAGGACGTAGTTGAGTAAAATACAACGATTATACGAAACTGTCTTATATTTCATTTGAACTATACATACAGAAATCAATACTTAGCACTAGGTACTTATTAGCAGGTTACAGTATATTATTAATTCTAACACAACCTATCGCGTCAAGTCCCAAAACCCAAGAGAGCGGCGCAACCGGCCAAACGTTCCGTTAGCCCACGTTAACCCCTCCATTTTTAGCGGGCAAAAGCGAGTGTTCTGATTGGTTCCCGCCATTTTGCGATAACCAATCTCAGAGCGACCACGAATATAATAAGAGGTTAAAGTCACCAACGTAAAGTTTAAAATTAAAGCTATATTAATACGAATATCAATTAAAATTATCGAATAGCAAAATCAAAATTCACAAACCCTAACAGTAGTTTATGAGAAAATTGCGATGATACATACGTAGGAAACCTACATACTCAGTCGAAAACTGAACTTTCATTTTTTGAAATCGGTTAAAATTTTATTGGGCTTGCCTTATTTTGAAACCCTAGGCACGCTACTGGCCAGTGACATTAGTTTTCAATGACAATTTATGTTGAATGCCATTATTATTTTCTTTAATTACTTATCTAATTACAATGAAGCGCGTAAAATGTTTGTCAGTGTGCTTAGAAGAACAAAAAGCAGCATTGAAGGACTTACACCGCTGGGGTATAGTACACATTTTTTTTTTTGATAACTACACCACAGCCGACTACGGTGAATGTATATGATGAGTTTACAACTTCTTTAAGGTGAAAAGACACCCCAGGTGGTGTCGTCTCGTAGTCTCGTTGACAATACCCAAAATAACCAGGCATTTTCTATGAAATTTTTAATAAATATAAACTTTAAAACTTTCGCGTTTCATAACTGAAAAACAATATATCACGGGAATTTAACGCGATGAAATTTCGATTGTTTATTTACCTATTTCACCCGACGTTTCGGGTAGACTGGTGTCTCGGTGTACTGGCTCCGTTGGGGCAGAAAATTCTTCTTCTATCCTCACATTTCTACACACAACACCTAACCTTATTCTCCTTATTCTGTAAGTTCGCCGACTGCACAAAACGAGGTAATGTTTTTTGAATCACTGGATTCCACGCCGCGAATAATTTGTAACCGTCATCCCGATTGAACGTTTTGTGTTTTTTTAATTTCAATCGCTTCACGCAAAATTCTTGAATAGAAGTGGGGTTCCGTGGAGAGGACTTGTGGACGATGAAATTCGATCCAGTGATTGCTGCCGCCTTCTAATAGGTGTTCTGCAATCGCCGACTTATAGACCTGCCGGTTTTTTACAGCGGCTCTATGTTCTGGCACTACGGCAGGATGTTGCGGTTATGTTACGGAAGTCGAAACTCCCTCAGAGCAACATAACGAAGGAAGAGCGTCAAGCATTGAGGAATATTCAGGAAACCCAGGCTATCTTAGTGCTCAAGGCCGACAAAGGGAACGCCACGGTTTTAATGAACATTACTGATTACCAAAGCAAAGTTCGGGAGTTGTTACGAACTGTGATCAGTGAAAATGAAGACCTTTTTGCAGAAGACGAGTTCAAAAAACTTTACGCCCCGAAACCGCACCAATCACCAAAATTATATGGGCTGCCTAAAATACATAAGTCCAACGTGCCGGTGCGTCCAATCGTAAGTCAAATTGCTTCTCCCACTTACGACCTTGCCAAGCACGTTGCGTCAGTGTTACAGCCATTGGTTGGAAAAACGTCGTCTTTTGTAAAGGACTCGCGCCATTTCGTGCAGATTATACAATCCCTAGCATTGGAACCGGATGAAATGATGGTGAGTTTTGACGTGGAGTCACTTTTCACCAATGTTCCAATTAAGGAGTGTTTGGACGTCGTGAAAGGCAAACTGGATGACAACGAGATGCCGTTAAACTATGTTGTTCTTCATAGAAACTCTTTAGATGGCAATTACTTCCTATTCCAAGGTCAACATTACCTCCAGATTGATGGTGTCGCCATGGGTAGTCCTGTTGCCCCGGTACTAGCTAATCTCTGGATGGAACATTTTGTAGAAAAGGCATTGAGTCTAGGACCGAAAACCATCAGACTATGGTAAAGATACATCGATGATATCTTCTGTATTATAGAAGGAGGTAAACGGGAAGTAGAACAATATATAGGTCACCTCGACTCCATTCACCCAAACATGAGGTTCACATACCAGATGGAGGCAGAAAGGTCGTTGTCGTTCCTGGATGTCAGAGTCACTGCGAGACCTGATGGATGCATGGACCTCCTTTATGCATGCGGAGTTTACCTTTAAGTGATTGTTGCACTGTTGCATATACTTTTGCATGCCACCATTAGCATAAAACTAGTGTAAATAATTGTTGGTGAACCAATAAATAAATAAACACTGTCACACTGCGTTTACCGAAAATCCACACACACTGATGATAGATACCTGCATGCAACGTCGCATCACCACCCTGAACACCTGGAAGGAGAATTGGAAGGACCATGTTCAAGAGGTACTAAAACGAAACGGGTGCGTTGTCAGTCGGCGAATGAAACGGCCCATTCCAAGATGCAAACATCCTGAGGTAAATAGACAACCTTTTTTTTTTGGGTGGGAAATCATCCAATGACTTCTCCCGCTCTGGGTGAGGCGGGAGGGCGTGTCAGACTTTTACTGACTAAAACCCACCCGTGTTCCTTCAGTTGCTTGAGTCAGGGTCGCACCTGCCTTACGTCAGAGGAGTAACTGACAAGATCGGCTCGTTATTGAAGAAGTACTCCATAAACACTATATACACGCCGGGACAAAAGGTGAACAGCATAGTGGGCACACCAAAGGATGTACTGTCGTTTCAATCGCCGGGTATTTATAAAATCAACTGCAGCTGCGGTGGTTCCTACATAGGCCAGACTAAGCGGACTATAGCTGAAAGGGTCAAAAAAAATATCGCCGCTGTAAAAAACCGGCAGGTCAATAAGTCGGCGATTGCGGAACACCTATTAGAAGGCGTCAGCAATCACTGGATCGAATTTCATCTTCCACAAGTCCTCTCCACTGAACGCCACTTATATTCAAGAATTGTGCGTGAAGCGATTGAAATTAAAAAACACAAAACGTTCCATCGGGATGATGATGATGATGGTTACAAATTATCCGCGGCGTGGAATCCAGTGATTCAAAAAACATTACCTCCGTTTTGAAGAACATTACCTCGTAGAAGAAGAATTTTCTGCCCCAACGGAGCCAGTACACCGAGACACCAGTCTACTCGGGACCACGGTCGTTGCAAAACGGCCGAAACGTCGGGTGAAATAGGTAAATAAACAATCGAAATTTCATCGCGTTAAATGCCCGTGATATATTGTTTTTCAATTTTAATAAAGTTAAAATAAATAAAACTACTATCTAAAAATTATATTTTCCAACAGGTACGCAATAAATACAATTCGTACAACAGTTTTCATCCAATAACCACCAATGAATTGAGCAGGTACATCTCATGCAGATGTTGTGTGATGATTCTGATAAAGGACCGCTCCACCTTCCCGAAGAGCGGCACTTCGCGTAAGGCTCGCTCATACATGAATACTAACGTGTCCTCCATTAGGGCTGAGTTCAGACAGCGACATATTTTCTGGAAGAACACTTGTTTTATTGAAGTTATGTCTGGATACTGTAGTATGATATCTGTAGTCTGGGTGTTTTAAAAATGGAGTTATGAATTACATTAATACCTAACATGAATAATCTATCTAAGACAAGAGTTAGGATTGTAAGGTTTCGGCGTCGTCGAAATACCCATATCCTACCTCTCCTCTATACTATCCTACACAATCCTAATTCTCCTCAATACCTTCGTGAACGCTTTGAGTACTTTGTCCCGAGGGGTAAACCCTGTCGCACTTTCACTTCTCCTTTGTACCCTACGTCACACTTCCAGCCGCTATAATGACTCCTTCTCTGTTACTGCAGTGCGTCTCTGGAACCCTCTACCACATTCCCTACGCGACTGCCCTTCTCTGTATGTCTTCAAGAGGAAAATCAAGGATCCTTTTTTTTTCGGAATGACATAATATAGTATTTGTATATATATATATATTTATGTATGTATATTTATGATTTATTTTACATTATTCTAAAATTGTACACTGGACTACTTCTTTGCTTCCTTTTGTAAACTCTCTCAATCACTCTAAGGTTTGCTGGTAGCAAACTCTTCTTTGAGTTAAGCTCACATTTGTACATACACTTTATAATCTCTCATGGTGTATAATAGTACATTATGGTACAAGTGTGTAATGTTGGTGATTACCGCTGAGGCGCCATTGAGACCCGAGCCGTTTGGTGAGGGTCTTAACAGAGCCGAGGACGGTAATCATCAATACACACGTTTATCATATGGCGTTTTTCAACACACTTGAGAAGAAAATAATACAAAAAAATCATTATCAACAGTGAAAACGAGTTGTGAAAAATTTGTCGCAATGGCGGAAAAAATAATCAGGTTTCCTATGCGCGCGCATCTAACAATGGCGATCGGCCATAGACTAAAAGAATGAGGTTTCTTTTTTTTTGGCTTTTCGCGGAAAGCGTTTTAGCCACGTACAAACAAACTGGGGAATTTCAAGTTTTCTTTATTACAGAGAAAAACAACTTGAATGAAAGTTTTATATATTAAATACGTACAAGTTCGAAATTTTGCATGAATTGAGCAAGCAATAGGTACATTAATTTATTTGTACTTTTGAGCACATAGAGCAACACGGTCCGCAGGTCCGTGTTGCTCTATGATTGAGCACGATCTTTTTTTGTATCGAAACTTTTTTAAATAAATTAAAAAAAGACTAACTCACTTGTGAATAATAGCAATGAAAAAGTCACAGTTTGATTACAGGTGTCATTGTGTACCTAATTGCGTTGAAATTAGAGCCACTTTATGAGCAAGTGTGTTGAAAATGTAATTTTTAGTGTACAATAAAGAATTAAGAAGTAACTTTTACCATAGAAGAGCTATTTACTATCAAATTTATCTCTTCAAAGTAAGTAAACCGAGTCTGAATTTGTGCCTGATTGATGGTAATAGGCCTGGCCCCTATTAGCTACATGGGACTCAATATGACTGGTGAAATATACACAATATATTTATTGCTTCCACATGTAAACTTACAAATAGGTTACAAATTTACACCATTGTGTGGACCCCAATTGTTGCTGTCTTAACATTTTCATCATCATCATCATTAGCCTTTTTAATGTTACCACTGCTGGGATACAGGCCTCCTCTCTGTGTGTGGAATAGGCCGTAATCCGCCACACGGGCCTAATGCGAGTTTGTGGATATCACATGTTATGTCGTGGTGAAATAATTTACACATAGTAAAGCGCCTGCCTGGATCTACAACTTATAAGTCGCGGCCGATATCACTAGGCCACCATTGCACCCACTGTAACATATGACATTTATTAATTCAAACTGTATACAATAGTCTAGTCACTAAAATCACATTAATTACAATCAAAATATTTGTTTTAAATATGATACAGGTTAGACCGTGTTTAATATTACCTGCAACAACCAACGACTGACCGAAAACATAAGCCTTAAACGCCACAACAACGGAACAAGACAGGACAGATTATTCTAGTATTAATTAAATAATATATCATCGTGACCCAGGATCTAATTTAGTGACAAAATGATGAAGCGACATTGCTCGGCGCACCTGTCACCACTGAATGCCACCTGCGGTCGCGGCTGCTAGAGATTCAATATGATATTGTATGTGGTGGAGTCAGCAGCCGTATTACGAGGTACTTTAAATAATGGTGGTAG
This sequence comes from Orthosia cruda, assembly GCA_964057195.1. Lineage (NCBI taxonomy): Eukaryota > Metazoa > Arthropoda > Insecta > Lepidoptera > Noctuidae > Orthosia > Orthosia cruda. Next base: position 18,648,097 of record OZ059826.1, on the reverse strand, counting down.
ATACTCTTGCAATCTTTGATATTAGAGTGGATAGTAATTTTTTGAAATGAATGTCGAATTTTCTTTTACAGTTAGCTTTAACCATATTGTACTGTTTAAATATTTTCACGTCGTCACCATGACCTATATTAGGACGTATGATTAAGCTCCCTTGAGATAATTTTAACTGGGCAAAGCCGCTAGCGGAAGCTGTTGTATAAAACTACTCGATAAAATATTGTAAAGAAAATCAAAATCAAAACAATGTTATTCTGCTGCCGGAACGTGATAAAAATGCAAAATTTAAACAAAGGCAAACATAATAGTAGTTTATGAAACTGTTGCATAATGAGGGGTATTAAAACATGAGTGTGTGTTTAAAAACCGAGCCGTAGGCGAGGATTTTAATAGCTTTCACACGAATGTTTTAATACCTAGTTATGTGCAGTTTCATACACTACTTTATCTACACTCATAAAATGGGATTGAACCTACTAAATACCTCTTTTTGCATTTTCCATGCCATAAAATCGTGAACGCATTTGTCATATACTTTTCTCGACTTTGCTGATAACAAATTAAGAGTAATTTCCTTCGCCGCATCTAAAATATCGGGCAGACTCAAATTTTCTTCACATTCACTGATATCAGACATTTCACACACAATAATTTAAATAACTCATGAAATTCAGTACAGCAGAACTTGCAAAACGTATGAATGGCGCCAAAACCCAGCACATCACCGCAACGCACTGCGATCTTTATTCGCGCGATTTTTTTCCGCCCATTCTGCGACCTATGTAATTGTATGAAGTTGTTCGCATCGGTAACGAAATCGTGCGGAAATAATTCCGCAAGAAATCCGTGTTTTGCCACAGAATCCACCGCACCACGGCGCGAATTTTATTCGCCCGAATATTTTGAGCTCTATGAACAGGTAGAAGGGAAACAAAATTCGCGCGAATAAAAATCACAGTGCGTGCTATGTCTAAAGCGGGCATTGTCATAGACAATTTAAAATTGGAATCAAATCTTTTTATAATAGGTACTATAAAATGGCATTACAAAAAAAATATTGATGGAAACTCCTTAGTGATTAACTTCTTGGATTTGTCCTGTATCGTAATAGAAAAAAAATTGTTTTATAGCATTATTTTGTTAGAGAAATAGTGTTATAATAAGATTCTATTTTTAAATTTCGGTATTGTGTTTATAAAGTATGCCAATATAAACTCGTTTTGAATTTTATAATTCGAATATTACGATATGAGAGTAGATAAAAACTTTTTCACCACAGCAGCCGTCAGCGTTTCACCAGAATTAATGTATATTCCGTAAAAAGTGCATAACGCAATATTTTACGACTACGTGACCGCTGAAATACTTGCTGTTTTTCATTGTTTACAACTTGTTACAGTATTCAGTTTGCAGCACATTGTAAACAGAGTATTATGACTTACCTGTGGATTACTACCGTGGGTTCTCTTCCACACATATTTTAAATATTTCAATGTTTTCTCAGTAAGCATTGGATCCACATTCCCTTGATACAGAAAGTTGGCTAGATCCTTTGTTTTTTCCAATGAAACAAACGAGAACTGAGCTCGTTAAAACTAATATAATTACTGTACTGGAACTGCGAAGTCGTAATATTTTTAATGACGGAACTTTAGCTGTAATACGGAGTACTAGACTAACTGTATGGTCTGTCTCGGGCTTAATTAGATTTTGTTCATTGTTACATCGCGCGGATTTTAATAAAGTTGGTCATATGTATAGCCAGCATAGGCATACAAGTATAGGACTAGTTTAATATCGGTTTTGCAAACAAATAAGATCATTTTTCCTGTAGCAATAGTTCCATAATTGAGTATTGATTTCCTTTCATATTCAGTTTATTAAATATATGATCGGCTTTGAAGAAAATTTAAATATTGCTTACAATGTAATAAGACACAATATGAAATGATTTCGTCTTGAAGTATCTAACTTTATTTATGGATACTGAATGGCGTAGGAAGTACGTTCTTTTAAATAGAAATGAAATAGAGATATGTGCCGCCGTCCTATAACTAGACTGTCACTATATGACATTTGGCCAATTTTGAAATTTTAATACTTTCGTGATCAACAAAAAATTCCCCATCGATCTGTTTAACCAGTTATATTGTTCTACTATCTATAGATTCCGAGAAATTAAAAACGCCCCAAATTTCTAAGTTTACAAACCAATTTTTGATAAAATTATGTAATTGATTTAAACTAGCAATATTCTTATTTGAAAGTCCGCAGTTAGATTTATTTTGGCACCGGAAACTCTCGCATATGATTTATTGTTGATAAACAGCATCGATATTTATTTTGTTTTTCGTCTATAACTCAAAATATGATTTTATCAGATAGTGACACCCTAGCTATAGGATGGCTGCGTATTTTACTGGCTCGGTGAAAGGGCAAATGTTTTTAAATGGCTTCAACATTTGTGTGGCTTTAAGTGGCCTCCTAAAAGCTATTACTTTTTATTTGCTACTAACAATAGCGCCCGTCTGTTAATGTTCCACTAGAAGGGAACCTTCGGCTAAAGTTGCCCACAAAGGCAGATAACGTGGGCCATAAAAACATGGTACATATTCTTAGGTATTAATTGTTGACCTGGTCTAATTTAAATAATCATAACAACGAGCGTAATATGCGGGTCTTAATTTTAATTGTTTATAAGTGTCTGAAAACAATGGGCAAACTTGTATTTATTATTTTAACATAAATTAATTTTGTTGACATCGTTTATAACTGAAGCTCTACCTAACGAAATACTCTCCCTGCTTGTAGTACTTCTTCTTCTTTTTGATTCGATGGCACATTTAATTAGATCGTCGGGGCCCAAGTGGAAACGCTTATATCAGCGTCAGAAGCTCTGCACAGGTCGTCCAGGGTGCAAGTGAATGGACAGCCAGGACACTCCAGCAAGTGGGCTAATATTACTGTAGCACTCACAATTGTTGCTTTTTGGTCTATTGCTCAAAAAACTATGAGGAGATGAGTTGATACATAATATTTTAATCCAAAAATATTTAGAATACATCCTGATATATCCTGTACAAAAGGTTACACAAATTAGCAGTCAGTGAAAAATAGTCCAGTCGTAGCCGCGCCGTAGCGCGTAGATCATGTGCTACCCTGAGAGTGCTACGACTTCGTAGCATATAATAATATAATCTACGCGCACCGATGAGCTTGGTGAGGACTGAGGTGTTGTTTCAATTGCTTTTACAAATTCATTAGTTTTATTCATTTTAATCCATCTAGATTAGGATTCACCCTATACAAAATTGCCCAAACTTGCACTTACTTTAAAATGGCACAATTATGTTGATGGCAACACAAATTTATTTCATTTCTAGTTTAATTTGTTTTAATATGTTATGTAAGGAACTTACGTCTCTGCCTACTTCCTGTGGTCGATGACCAACACGAATTCATGTGAGTTATAGTACAGTCGACAGCGTACAGCAATATCGTACGGCACGGCGAATATGTAAAACACGGCGACTATGAAGCGAACGGCGCACCAGAACTTCACGAACATTCCATGGGAAGTGATGCATCCCGGCACGAAGAGATACCTGAGGTGTCTGCAACACACGAGATATCAGACACCAGAAAAATACACACATGAATCATATTTTAAAATTGTGTTGCTGCTTAAATAAGTTACGTTTATATGTATGAGGATGGAAGTTTCTTTGTATGTAAAACTGCGCTTGCAATGTGGACACATACAGTGGCTACAAAATATTGGGGCTGTTTGAAATGAAAAAGTGTCTAACTGCAGTTACATACATCTCTATTTTTTTGAATAATCCTGTTACGCATCTCTACCTCTAAATAGTATAAAATAAAATCACTGTCCGTTTTCAAAATTTTGATGCAGTTTTCGCTAATATGAAGAAAGGGCGATAAACAATGAAGGTTTTGTATATATAATTTGTCTAGTGCGAAGCTGGGGCGTGTCGCCTAACATATTCAGAACTTTTTTAAATACCGTTCCAGTTATTTTAACTAGTGTATCTGGATTCGTGCAATGTTATTCTTCCGAATGGACCATTGTTTTTAAAAAACGACGAACAAAGCCAAGTTTGAAATACAAGTCTGCCACCCTGCTTTTTGCGTTAAAACGGTGACTATTCTGACAACGTGATATAAATTAGCTTTCATGTAAAAAGGGTGTAAGAAAACCGCAAATAAATTAGGCAATGTATTATGGATGTTATGGGAAATAAAATTAATGTCTTTGGTAAAAATAACGGGACCGACGTTAAATTTTTAATTTTGTGGCCTCCTCTGGTGTCAGATTAAGCTGCCTCTGGACACAGGCCTCTGACTTGGCTATTTCAGACTTACATTAACTATATAAGTCCAGGTTTCCTCTTGATGTTTAGTCCTTGTGATGTCCAAGATAAACTTAGAAAGTACATATGAATTTGAAAAAGTCACATTTGTACTTGCCTGGATTTTAACACACGACCTCATCAAGTACGAGAGGCGGGATCTTAGCCACTGGGCCATGACTTAATAACGGGATAAAAAGACAATAAGAGCATTGTCTTGTAAACCTAAATATGCAATACAGTATTGACAGAAGTAACTTCCAATGTACTTTCAGGTGGTGATGGCAACTATGAAATGGATTCGATGGGGGCAGATTGTTCGCTTCTAGATGTCCAGTAACCACGATCTCCAGTAATAAGGAACTGATTAAAGAAGAACTTCCAGATCCAAACTCTAAGGCCAGAAACGTACTGGCAGGGAGCTTACTTAGGGTCGCGGATCAATTTCAAAGGGAGTTACCGCGGCCCTGGCTCAAGCAACTGAAGGAAAGGTTTTAGAAAGTCTGACACGCCCTCCCGCTTCACCCAAAGCGGGCGAAGTCATTGGATGATAGCTTACTTAACGTCTGCAGTCTAAGGAGTCGCTTGGCTAATAACAAAGTAAAACCAAGGTTATAAAATTTGTTATACGCCCTTGCAGCACGCTTGATACCTTGCCGAGCCGCCTAGCGGTAGGCTCTAGGCATTGAGCAAGCCTGGCAGTGCCTTTTCGGCCCTAAGGTATTGGGTCGAGTACCTTTTCAATCAAAATACCAAAAGTACAATCATTTTTTAGAAATTCATATTCACTAAGGCCTGCCTCCTTAACAATTAATTATTCCCAATTAAACCTTGTTGGAACAAGTACGCCTGTTTCAACAAGTATTGTTCTCACAATAATAGCCCTAATTAATCTCATAAAATTGTAGCTCAAAGACTGAGTACATACCTCAATACTCCTAACGTGTTGAATGTCTTCACGTAATGGGCCCTCTGTTTTTTGGTGTTAAATAGCACGAAACTTTCCTGTATCTCTTGCTACGAACAAATTAATTACTTTTGAAACTACTGCGGTAAGTGAACTTGTGTTGTGTTATATGATTTGAGCACGCATAACAGTTGGGAGACTTTGTTTTGTCACAGTTTTGTTTAAAATACTATTTAGTTAATTTAAACAAAGTAAATATTGTTGTTTCATAATGACGGAAATCATTTTTTGAATTATACATGGTTATAATAGCCAGAGGGCCAGAGTCTACAGCTAGAAATTGTCTCTGTTCAAGCCTCACCACATCGTGCATAGTTCAGCTCCTATGATGATGATATTCAGTCACATCATCACATGGGCGTTGACTTATATAGTGAAGACAAGGTGTACCGTGCGTTTTCCTGAAACCGAATTCCAATTTTGTCATTCAAGATGAGACCGAAGCGAGATAGAAACGCTGTTGGCTATTTTCGGGAGCGGTCGTGTGCGACACAGTAATGCTGTGATTCTTGTATGGTGAACGAGAATTCCAATTTTGTCATTCAAGATGAGACCGAAGCGAGATAGAAACGCTGTTGGCTATTTTCGGGAGCGGTCGTGTGCGACACAGTAATGCTGTGATTCTTGTATGGTGAACGAGTAACCACACCTTTAGTATTTAAATCTATGCCCATGAGACTAAGAAAAGAGCATTGGTATTCAAAATGCAATCGAGTCAATGAAAACCAGAATCCCGGCAACTGCAGTTATAGCCAATGGGATTGACCATATTGTCTCACTAGAAGCCAAATCTTGAAACTTTTACCGTAATTCTTTTAGTCTTCGTATCCAACCGTCCCACATAGGAGTATTTGACCTAAAAAGTCGATCAAAATTATTGTGTGATATTTTTCGATTTGATGTAAAATAAAAAGTAGTTTAGGGTGATAATTTTGTATTTAAAACACCACACATACATAGAATTTAACATAAAAAGAGTTTTGCACAAAATCGTTCTTGTCAGATTCGCCTTCACTATATATACATCCTCCTTCTCCGTGTCAAATTCTGTAGACGAGACGTACGATGTCTTCGGTATCAAGAGTTGTAATACCTCGCTGGAAAACGGCTTACTTTTATTCGGTGCCTTTGCCTGGTAATGCTCATAAAAGGATCCGAAGTAAGCAGAAGTCTGTTTAATACATCTTTGTTACAGTCTTCTCGCGAAAACTTTCTAGAAAAATTCTGCCTATACATACGGAAGAGTTTGTTTCTGTCCTCAGCCGCCTCTCCCGATAACTGGCCAATAGGCAGAATAGCGTGATCAATTACTGTGGCCCCGGGTCTCAAAAATTAGGCGACATGAAATACCACCTTTCTGTGCGTCCGGTCAGAGGTTTCACATCTTCGTATGCGGCGGCCAGACTTCTGAGTTCTCTGTCTTCTAAAGCCTGTGTATTATTAGAAGAATTTTAGCGTCAAAAAGATAGCACACAAGAATAAGAACGGATACATTTCAACTCGCATTTATAACGAATCTGTGCTAAAACCTTTCATCATCAGACAAGCCTTTATCAACTATGTTTGGGATTGCGAGTCGCTGCTAGTCTAACTGGATATGGCATAATACCAGTATTATACTACTACCTGCAGCATGCCTAACTGACCTCCATAACTTATATATACTATACAGATACTGGGTAATACTGTAACATTTGGTAAGACTGTTAGCTCACTACCAGTCTTACTAATTGGTACAGTATTAGTAACATATTTCAGTGTAACGCAAACATGAGTTGAATTCAGGTAGTTTCGCAATCAATCCCTGCCATTTCTTCACTTAATTGTATTTCTAAATATTAGCTAACATTAAGAAATTCGTACTTATTTACAAAAAATAAAACAATTGGAATCGAGTGGGCGAGTAATCGACGAGCAAATTCAAGTTGAAGAACGTTTAACGAGTTTACACTGAAATTGTATTTCTGTGAGTGTAATTTTAATTTCAGATAATATTTTTAATTATTAGTACGTACTTGTAGGTAGATTAAATACTGGATGGTTTCTTCTAAAGGTTTCCATTATTTTTCTGGTTCGATATCAATATTAATATCAACTTGAACTCAAAGCATTTATTTCCATTTAACCGCAAGCAAGCGATACATTTAGCAAGAAAAATAAAACAACGTAGTTTAAATCATTAAGTCAGATAATGGAAGAAAGTTGAACTTGATTTATATCTAACTCACCTATCTATTTAATTGCTAAATAAGAGATGAATGAATGAACAAGAGCACAACGTCGTTCAATTTTTCTTTTCTACTTTTCTCTCAAGTGGCATTGAAGTTTAATATTTCACTCTCCATCTCACTTAAGACAAATTAGTCGGCTTATCAGCTATATGTTCAAACCTGCTCTTACCATGTCAAGAGCTGACCCACATCATATGCATAGCAATTATCACTCAGCCATTCTCAGATATAAAAAATCACCCAATACAAATTTAAATACCTAAAACTAGAACAACAAACAGCTATGTACAACATCGCGTACAACCCAGACGATAATACATCAGACACAGACGCCTGCATACAAATGTTCGCTCATCTGCAAACTAGATAGGAATCTAGAGAAGGTCAGCTCCGTACAACGAGCGAAAACAGCGACATGCACACATACATACGTCAATTCAAAGTTTGCGTCCAAACGCACTACGGTGGGTACTTTGCGCGACGTGACGAAGCGTCCTCGCAAGCACAGTATAAATATGGACGAATGGTACGGACACTACCTACAAACGCTCGAAACGGCACACTCACACAAACATGCGCATCGACGAGACTCCAAAGCGGCTCGCTCTACTGACGGCACCGCGGACGCTGCTTAGGGGTCTCGTCGGTGCGCATGTTTGTGTGAGTGTGCCGTTGCGAGCGTTTGTTGGTTTCTAAACTGTTTGTATATTTATGCTGTGTCGCCAGCGAGTGTTCGGCTATTGTTTTTCAAAAGGAAACACCACTAGACTCTACTGCCCTCTACAGAAACTCAGAAAACTCCTGATGTATTATGGCCACGTCCAAAACAAGCACGCCCACTGCGTGATCACTCTGGACAAGGCTAAACTATTGTCAGTTACGAATGCACTTGCACTCACTGTATCTACGTGAAGCGTGTCTATGTGTGCGTGCGTTTTCGCTCGTTGAATGGATGGAGCTTCTTTACTGTTCTACTCTGTGGCTCATTGTGTTGCTCTACGGTGATATTAAATGCATGAATCACCGTGATAATGGGGTGACTAATGTCCGGGAACGTTCCCCAGCATTGCACCAGTGCACTGTATTCCACATGCAGTAATATGTAGTTTGTTGACGTCACCACCGTGTATACCTGGACAAATTATATTTACATTACGAAAACGTTAATGAGAACTGCCTTTGTTGGCTCTGATCTGTATAGGACGTTAGAATGGAATATTAATCGTCATTATCTAGATGTTTGACTATGATGTTATTGAAAAACAGATTTACGTATTTGCCAACACAACACATAAATATTGTTTCATTGTACAATGTATGTTCCAATAATGAATAAATACTTAATTTTTCATCATACACAATCATGGTTATTATACAGAATAGATACCATTTAAAATTTAATAAAAAATATTTTGCAAACACATCAAAACCTTCCAGGAAATCATTATATAGGTGAAGTTGAAATTTTGTATTTAAACAAACAGGAGCATTTGAAATCTTTTAATTAATAAAATAAAGATAATGAAACGGAATTCTGTTTTGTGTAAATAAGGAAGGAAAAATTTGTAAGTAAATATAAGCCATTTTACAAAAAAAAAACAGGAGATATCCTCCTATATATTCCCTATTGGTCTAGTATAGTGGTCGCAAGCGCTACTGCTGAACGCATATATGAGGTCTTAGGTTTGATGCCTGGGTCGGGCAAAGTGTTATTGGGTTTTTTCATCTGCAATTTCTCAGTTGCAGCCTGGAGTCAGGATTTGTACCTGAATTATGGCAATAGTCTCGCGCCTTTTACATGGCTTTTTAACATAACTGCCGAGATTTGGGTGTACTATATGTGCATTACTGCCCAAATCTTCGGTGATACAGGCGTGATAAAGAAAAAAAATATTAAATAGAAAAATATAATATTACTTTTGGCAAACCGAAGAGCATTTCGGCAACACCAAAATGTGTGCCAGGTCCTATGATCATTTGTCCTGTTTTCTTACCGAGATTATTCAACATGTAACAGTGGCCCTGTATACAACGGCTGCCTTTATAGGTCCTTAATGATCTAGGTAGTTAGGTCTTGTTCGCTTTAATGACTCTAGTGGAATGTTAGGTAATGGAATAGTCCCCCTGTTAGCACAATATGTAAATTTCCTGGATAAAAACATAATTGTATTTGGTCCGTCAGTTAGATTGTCTAAAGATATTGGACACGTATTTTTTGCTTTATCAAGTTAATACAAATTGACAAAGATAAAGCGGGTCAAAAATCGAGTGGAGGCTTGTGACGTCACTTCTAGATAAAAAGTGTACCAAGGCGTGACGTCATAAAATTTTAACCTGTTATGTTATTTTTTACATGACATAAGATTAAATATAGGACCAATATACTAAAGTAATTTAACTGACGGACCAAATAGAACTTTTTTTTTTTTTTTAATTTAATAATTAATGTACTCACACAGTATAATACATAAAGACAACACATCAAGACAATAGAGTACAAGGGCAATGCTTATTTCTTAAGAAATTTCTGCCAGCAGACCCGCGAAAAGGAAAAATGAAAAAGAAATGTAGACAATAGTGTGTGAGAACTGGAAAATAAGAAAAGACTAAGTTATAAAATTAGCACACCTACACAAATAGTGTAATGGTGGATATTTACAAATATAAATACATAATTGTATAATATATAGATACTTATGTATTATATACATATATATACATACATAAATAAAAAACAGACTTGAGAGCATAGATAGTGCTCTTTTAAACGTTTTTTCAAATTGTGAGATCGTATTTAAATCTCTAATGCTAGGCGGAAGTGAGTTCCACAATCTTACAGCATGGACAGTGAAGTAATAGGAATAGTAACTGGTTTTATGTGGATGAGATTTAAGGAGAGATTTGAGATGTGATCTGCATAGTGCATCTCTGGGGCGAGCGTAAGAGAATCGCTCACGCAGGTAGGAAGGATAAGAGGGGTTATGCAAGAACCTGAACCTGTTTTAATGGTAAGGAAAATATTTCTAACTCTATCTGAATATATCCAGTGATCCCATTTTCTTTATAATTAATATAACGTTTCACTGAAAGCCAAATAAATATTGATCATGGTAAAACTTAAATTAAGTATATTCTAATTCAGAGTACCAATTTCATTGAATTTTCATCTAGACTGAAGGAATGAGTCTTGAGTGAGGTTCTGTGATAAAGCTCTTAGACATAAAGGTTTTATCTTGAAAAACAAAGTGACGAAGGGTGTGGGCCCACGGACAGCTATTAGCTAGTTTATTCTACTTCCAAAATAGTGAACTATGGGCGCTGCACGGGCTATTTGCAGGGGGATGCATCTTCAGGGGGGTGACCACAAGCTCTTAGAGTAAGGTTATTTTGAGATCGAGTAAGGGACAGATTTATATGACGTGTATACATCTGTCACTTACTCGATCTTTAAATAACCTTACTCTAAGAGCTTGTGGTCACCCCCTGCTCCTCGCCTAGATTAAGGTAGGTTTTCTTTTGCCCGTTTAAACAGATATAGTACTTACTTTGTCGACTAAAAAGTTTGAGAACTTAAGAAGAAGTACGCAAGAGCGAGCAAAGTAAGCTCGAAAACTAGAACCTCGTCTCGGATAAGCTAGATTCTCTAATAATATATGTGGCTTACTGATATTTTTTTCCACTTCCGTCTCCCAACGCTTATTTAGTGAATTATTATATTGCCGTTTATGTCTAACCTTATATTATCTAATAGGGAGGATGCATAAAAAAATTTTTTTATTCCGTCAGTCAGATTTCCAAAAAAATATTGGACATGTATTTATTATTTTGTCACGTTAACAAAAATTATGACGACACAGTGCGTTAAAATATCGTATGACGTCATCCCTTGGTACACTTTTTACATAGAAGTTACGTCACAAGCCCCCACTCCCGAACTTTGATGCGCTTTACCTTGGTGAATTTGTATTGATTTGAATAAGCAAAAAATGTGTCCAACAGTTTTTGATAATTTATCCGGTAGAATAGAACTTGCTGTTTCGTACCCCATCATCATCGCTATTGCAGTGTAGCTCTTCTTGAACTGCAAAACTACTAATTAACAGCCGCTTACCGAAATGCGAAATGTGATACCCATTTTGACCATCAAATCTAAAGAAAAACTGATAAAAATGCGTATACTATATATTGCAAGATATACATGTCCCGTCCGATATCTGCAGCATGTTGTACCACCTCATTGTCAGGCAGTAACAACTTCCTAGTATTACTAGCCACGGTCTGTAGGAAGTCTCGATTCAACACCTACAAACAAATGAGAATGCCCTACATCTGTCTTGAACGCTCTATTTAATACAAACACGCTTTTGTTCACATTTTAACCACGAAGATTTTTTTTACGAGGAAAAATATCTGGTTTCGTTTTCTACAATACTTTCTCATTTTAGCATGATGTATGATGCAAAATTTATCGTAGACACGTAATTTAGGAAGTAAGTAATATTATATTGTCCTCGTTTAAAAATCTTGGAGTAAATATATGACAAGACATTAATCCTCAAAAATGTTATGGGTACTCTTATGGTAAGTAACTTTATAGTGCGTTAATTAATAAAACCAGCCAAGTGCGTGTCGGACTGCGCACATTTAGCGTTTCGTACTAATTTATCAACTATTATATTGGTATTTGTTAGTAAAATATAAGTAATAATAAACATTATCACCAAATATCAAGTTTATATGTCAAATGGAAGTTAAAAAATACCAATACAAAAGTACCAATAGCTTCTACTGATAACATATTCGTACCTGAAATAGAGGGCAGAAAAGCAAAGTTTTGACCATTTCTATAGGGAGTATTTCCTGCTGGATGTTTGTAGACATGTCTGAAAATATCTCCTCTGTAGACACTGCGTGATTGTAGTACCTGATTTAAGTTTTTTTTTTAAATCTTGATTAAATTGTCATTGTCACCGGATTATTGCAGACACCGTAAGTTTATAATTAATCTTAATAGATTATAAATTCTCGATATACTTATACAATAAATCCTATCCAAATTTTATAAATTATTATTAAAACAAGTAAAATTTCAAAAAAACCCCCGACACATTTATCTTGCGAAAACATCACGATTTAAACAGTAAAACGCGCATAACTTTTGAACGGCTGAACGGATTTTATTTAAACATAGCTAAGAACACTCTCGATACAATCACCTTTTAAACAAAAAAAACTAAATCAAAATCGGTTCATCCGTTGAGGCGCTATGATGCCACAGACAGACACACAGATACACAAATACACAGCAACACACCTCAAACTTATAACACCCCTCTTTTTTCGTTGGGGGTTAAAAAAAGAGTAGAGCGGGAGTAGAGGAAGAGGTGGGGAGTAGGATTTGTGTCTTATTGGGAAGAAAGAGTTAACAATATTTCGGGCTTCATTATAAACTAACGGTGTTTGCAATATTCCAGTGATATCACCACAAAAGGTCAGGACTAAACACAACTGAGTTCGATTATATTATAGCGTTTAAACCCCTTTTCAAGCTTTTTCAGGGTTGTGTAATAATAAATTATATTACCACGAACCTGAGGCAAAATCAAATTACATCTAATCCACTTCAGGCTACACTTTAGTTATAAAAATTAAACCAAAAGCTTCGCTCACCATTGAACACCAAAGAACTTTTTCACCCGCGGTTTGATTTTCCACTAACGTGATTTACGGCAAGGAAATAAAACAACTCCCGCATGGATTCCTACGAAAGATGGATGAAGTAATAAATAAAGTCCGGAGAAATATTTAGCTCCAACATTATAATGAAGATGGAAGAATATGTCATAGAAGGTACGCTAATTGGTTTTATTTATAACACTAACTTTACCCGCGGTTTCATTCGCGTGAAAAGTGATTTATTATCCCAAGGGAATATTATACCGGGATGAAAAGTATCCCATGACCAAATTCCGGTTCCGGTCTCTTTATATGTCAATTTTCATTCCAACCTGTTCCATACTGTTCCGTTCTTGTTGAATTAAGTAATTTACCTAGGTTTTCAATATTGTACTCACATACTTACAGTATGGGATACACCAGAGAATGGGCAGCAGCGTTCTCTGTGCACTTTAACAACAAACTGCGATCGCCAACCCGCATGCCAAGCGTGGCGATTAAGGCAAACCCCCCCAAACCAAAATGTAAAGCACAAAGAAAAAACGGCCCCGAGTGCCCGGCAGCCCGTCTACCCTCGACTACGGTAGCGGTCGAGGCGATGGCGTGGCAAGGGGTGCGAAGAATCCCCGGAGTAGACCCAGCTACCCTAATAAACACCGACGACTGGACCTGGCAACGTATAACACGCGAACACTCCGGACCGACGAGAACATAGCCGAACTCGAGGAAGAATTGAGCAGGTTGCGGTGGAGTATTATAGGGTTATCTGAAGTCCGAAGAGAGGGGGAGGACTCGATAATCCTCAAATCCGGTAACCTGCTCTATTGCCGAGAGGGTGACCCGCAGTCCCAGGGTGGTGTCGGGTTTATCGTCCACAAGTCCCTTGTGAACAACGTGGTGAAGATCGAGAGTGTGTCGACCAGGGTGGCGTACCTTATACTCAGAATATCCTCGAGATATTCGCTGAAGGTTATACAGGTCTACGCCCCAACCTCGGCACACCCCGACGACGAGGTAGAGACGATGTATGAGGATATTTCTAGAGCCATGCATGGTTTCAAAACTCACTTCACCGTTGTCATGGGGGCTTCAACGCGAAACTGGGCAAACGAGACGTGGATGAGCTGCAAGTGGGCCAATTTGGAGTTGGACATCGGAACCACCGGGGTCACCTACTGGCCAGCTTTATGGAGAAGGAGGGCCTCTATATGATGAACTCCTTCTTCAGAAAGCGTGAGCACAGGAAGTGGACCTGGCAAAGCCCCGATGGTGCAACTAAAAACGAGATCGACTTCATCATGTCAACCAAGAAGCAAATGTTCAATGATGTCTCTGTGATCAATTCGGTGAAAACCGGGAGCGATCACCGCATGGTGAGAGGCACATTGAACATTAATATCAAGCTTGAAAGGTCTCGACTGATGAAGTCTACGCTCCGTCCAGCACAGATACAGATCCAAAACCCCGAGAGCTTTCAGCTCGAACTTCAGAATCGTTTCGATTGCCTAGGGAGCTCTGTGGACGAATACAGCGATGGGTTCGTGGAAGCTGTCCATACGGTTGGGTCTAAGTTTTTCAAGACCCGCCGTACAGATATAAACAAAAAGCTCTCTGATCCTACCCTCAAGCTTATGAAGGAGAGGCGTGAGATGATCCTGCAGTCTTCAGACGATGCATTGAAGTACCGGCAGCTCAATAGACGGATCTCAAAGTCCTTGAAAAGCGATCTCCGCCGCTTTAATACCGAGCGTATTAAGATGAATTGATTGAGCGGAATAAGGGTTCCAAGGTCTTTGCAAGAGATCTGACTATTGGGCAGAGCCAGCTCACGAAACTGAAGACCGACGATGGCAGAATCGTATCCGCCAAACCGGAGCTATTGAGAGAGATCGAGAGATGCTATGGGCAGTTGTACACGTCAACCAGTAAACCCGTCGCGAATCTAGCAAAAGACCCTAGAGCTAGATTGACCCGGCATTATACCGAAAACATTCCGGACGTCAGCCTGTATGAGATTAGGATGGCTCTTAAACAGCTTAAAAACAACAAGGCGCCGGGTGAAGACGGAATTACAGCCGAACTCCTGAAGGCGGGTGGAAAACTGGTCCTTAAGGCCCTTCAGAAGCTGTTTGATTCCGTCATACTCGAGGGCAAAACGCCACAGGCATGGTGCAGGGGTGTGGTGGTACTCTTCTTCAAGAAGGGCGACAATGCCCTACTAAAGAACTATAGGCCCATCTAACTTCTTAGCCATGTCTACAAGCTGTTTTCAAGAGTCATAACGAATCGTCTCGCGCGCAGGTTTGACGATTTCCAGCCTCCTGAACAAGCCGGTTTCCGTAAAGGCTTTACCACCGTAGAGCACATACATACGCTCCGGCAGGTTATACAGAAGACCGAAGAGTACAACCTGCCTCTCTGCTTAGCGTTTGTGGACTACGAGAAAGCCTTTGATTCGATCGAGACTTGGGCTGTGCTGCAGTCTCTCCAACGGTGCCAAATTGACTACCAATACATCGAGGTGTTGAAGTGTTTGTATAAAAACGCCACCATGTCAGTTCGACTTCAGGATCAGACCTCGGAACCTGTCTTTCTGCAGCGAGGTGTGAGGCAGGGATATGTCATATCTCCGAAACTGTTCACCGCTGCACTGGAGGATGTCTTCAAGGTTCTGGACTGGAGAGGGCTAGGCATCAACGTCAATGGCGAGTACATCACTCACCTTCGGTTTGCCGACGATATAGTGGTCATGGCTGAGACTATGGAGGACCTCAATACAATGCTCGATGACCTCAGTAGAGCCTCCGAAAGAGTGGGTCTGAGGATGAACATAGACAAAACCAAGGTGATGTTGAATGCCCAAGTCACACCCACTCCTATTAGGGTCGGAGACTCTACACTCGAAGTTGTGGATGACTATGTCTACCTGGGACAAACGATCCAGTTGGGTAGGGCCAACTTCGAGAAAGAGGTCAACCGTCGAATCCGACTCGGCTGGGCAGCGTTCGGGAAGTTGCGCGGTATCTTCACGTCCAACTTACCACAGTGTCTCAAGACGAAAGTCTATGACCAGTGTATGTTGCCAGTTATGACCTATGGCTCTGAGACGTGGTCGCTCACAATGGGCCTCATCAGAAAGCTTACAGTCACCCAAAGGGCAATGGAGAGGGCTATGCTCGGAGTTTCCTTACGTGATCGAATCAGAAATGTAGAGATCCGCAAGAGAACCAGGGTTACCGACATAGCCCGAAGAATTGCCAAACTTAAGTGGCAGTGGGCAGGGCACATTGCTCGCAGAACGGATGGCCGATGGGGCAGAAAGGTTCTGGAGTGGCGACCGCGAACCGGAAGACGTTGCGTTGGAAGGCCTTCCACCAGGTGGACCGATGACCTGGTGAAGGTTGCAGGGATCCGCTGGATGCGGGACGCACGGGACTGGTCAATGTGGCGACGCTTGGAGGAGGCCTATGTCCAGCAGTGGACGTCTTGCGGCTGATATGATGATGATGATGATGATGACTTACAGTATGTGAGAACAATGTTCCTATTTATCAAATGAAGGAATTTGCCTGTTAGTGCTTGTAAAACTTTATACGTATACGTAGTATAGTAGTGCTGGGTGCATCGTCTTTACGTATATGAATTTATGTACGTATGTAAATGTTGTAAAGCATTTTTTTTTAAAAGAGTAAGTGTGGAGTTTCTTGTCCGTTCTTCTCCATAACAAGCTTACTTTTTCAAATGGATGGTAGAATCAATTAGTATTAATTTCAAATTTATATTTTTGACGGGTAAAAGTGCCGCTTAATGGCCTAGTTGAAATAAAGAATTTTAGTCTTTGTCTTTGTTTAGCCGTTCAGGCGAGAAAAGGTAAGAGACAGAGTTACTTTCACATTTGTAACATTAGTGTAAATATGGATTAAAAGACAAACATCTAGAATTCCATACTGTCTGAGACAAAGTTGAGAAATTAATAGTGATTTGCAGTACAATGAAAGGTAACTTCTAGGCCAGCGTAGGTACTCCATCATCGACCACATTATCTAATGCCATTAGGTGAGATAGTGGTCAAACGTAACGTAAGCCAATATTAAGGTACAAGTTGGTACTCGACTACACGCAGCAGCAGCAGACGACGTGTCTTCGCTTCATGTCGCCACGACACGTCGTTGCGTCCTGTCACTGCAGTCATGATTTCGAACCCGACTGCAGACGGCAGCGCTGTATTCCTATTGGTTCTGAGTATACCGTGAGACAAAATGTCTGACTAAACTCACTCACTCACATCTGAGGCCTTAGTGCGAGTTTTGGGATATGGGGGGACAACGCAGGCCCGACTTATGACAATAAGTCGTAAGAAACTAAAAAAATTAAAATAAAAAGATTATATATTAAATAAAAAAGTTAACAAATGTTAACTAGCATCAAGAAGGCCTACAATGTTCACACATTCACAAAACAATCGGTAGAAGAATCTATACAAAGTAAAAAAAAAAATAAGTATAACAAGACTAAATTTAACGTGTGGCACAAATGTTGTTATCAGTGCTGTAACTATTCTTAGCAAAGGGCTATAAAGATGATTGAAAACCATTGTAAAAAGTCTAATTAAAAGAAGGAAGGAAAAAATGAGATTGAGAATAGTTAGAGACATCCACTTATTTGTGCCGTTTACAAGTTACCAGGGAAGCTGCATGCGCAGAAGGAGCTAAGGCCAAATGTTTTTATCTTCAACGTAGTCCTTGATTTTATAATATGCTTTGTTAATAAGGATACGTTTGATGTAGTTTTTGAACCTTCCATCGGTCAGTTTTATAACTGACTTTGGCAACTTGTTATAAAAGCGTATACTGTTTATAAGAAAAGACTTGCTAGTTTTCGTTAATCTGAATTTGGGTATTACAATTTCGTGCTTACTGCGTGTATTTAAATTATGGAAGTCGCTTCTAGTTTTGAAAAGCCCCCGATTTTTACGGACATACAAAATACATTCCAAAATATAAAGTGAAGGTAGAGTCAGTATATCGATCTCTTTAAATTTTTCTCTGAGGGACTCGCGAGGACCCATTTTATAGATTGCGCGGATTGCCCTCTTTTGTAGGATGAAAATTGAGTCAACGTCTGCTGCTGATCCCCACAGCAGAATGCCATAAGACATAATACTGTGGAAATAAGCATAGTTTACTAACCTAGCTGTAGCTACATCGGTAAGCTGCCTTATTTTCCTTAATGCATATGCAGCCGAACTTAACCTACCCGAAAGAGTTCTAATGTGCGCGCCCCACTGCAATTTTGAATCGATAGTAATCCCTAAGAATACAGTTTCCGTTATAACTTCAAGATTTTTGCCGTCAAGATTTAAGTTTAGGTCATGTTGTGGTAGATTTGGTAAAGAGAACTTTAGACATTTTGTTTTTTTCGCATTCAGTAAAAGATTGTTAGTTGCGAACCATTCGGCTACCAACTCGTACATTTAAATGAAATAAAAAAATCTCAAGATAGTTAGATAAATTTATGATTGTGGTTAAGTTCTTATTTAGATAGGAACATCTTAAAAAATAAATGACGAAAGGTATCGGAAAACAAGAAATTCATTTACAAGAATCTAATTGTAGCAATTTGATCATCAATTTTCACCATCAATTTCAGTTTTTTTTATCAATTTTTCCAATAGATTTAAACAATAATAAAAATCTGGGTCATTGGACAGTTCAAACGCAATCAATTCTGCTTCTATCATTCATGTTCACTGATTCAGAAAATTCGGATATTGTTCCTGTTTTTCGACACTGATTAAAATCGTATTTCTCCTATTTCAAATGTTGATTAAATAAAGGTATGTAGGCGGGTTATTTTCATTAAAATTCCTAAGGTAAGATATTTCTAAATTCGGATCCATTGGAAAAATAACCAACCTTTTTTTAATAACGTTCTACGCTTGAATCAACGGTAGGTATTGGTAGCGATCGGCATTTTAAAAATAATGAGTTTCTAAGCTATTTGAATTAAAAATGTCTGCGTACCTTGAATTTTAACTTCCTGTGCGTGGAAAGTAGTTGCTGCAAATGCTTGCTGTATAGAAGCAACTTAGGTGTGATCCAATTACAAAGATGAACATTACCTGAAACACAAGTTGTAAGTTTAATTAAGTTTGTAAAATGCTTTTGTGATTACGATATATCGCATCTCCATTTAAGGCATTCTACGCGCGAAAGTCGCCTGCAGCCTCATTGCGTAAGTGAATTTGGCAAGGTTTTGAGCCCATGAATCGACTAATCACATGCGAGATGAAAGATGCGATATGGATTGCCGAATTGCTTTGCCTACCAAATTCACTTACAAAATTAAGCTGCTGTATTAATATCAGGACTCGAGTTTAGATGGCCGGCTGAAATAGGCTCCTTATAAACCAACTACGCGCATATCCCTAGATAGGTATAATCGCAACGATGCGTTTTCTTAGATTTTTTTCCATCTGGAGAGCAATCTTAAAATTTACTCGTTGTTGCCGCATTGTCCGTAGTTTTTATTAGATATATGGTTGTAAGGTAGCTACATAGGTACAAAATTTGCATGTCTATAAAAGTGTCACCACTTTATATCGCTGGCGGGGTGGTGTCGCTTATCATGATACTCTCAGGGCGCCAATTCAAATTTATAATTAAGTGCGTGGGTTAGCCGCCAAGGTTGCCCGTCATAACTCGCAGCTCAGGACCATTTAACTTATGGACGAATAAAAACGCATCTGTGGTAATCGGGGTAGAAATATATTATAAATTTACAGCGCCTACCTAATTTTATTATGTAACTACTGACATATCTGCCGCTTTTCCAACAAACTGTGGACTCAAATAACACGGTACTGGTGTCATATGTAAAAGTGAAGCGGGGTCGCGGTAGTAAACCATAAAGATATTGGCGGGACTAACTGGACAGGTTCTGTCTAATTTGGAAGGAGAACGCACCAACTTGCGAAACATGGAAGGAGTGGAGGGAAGTATTTGCTCATGATTGGGACAGACCAGGCTCTTTAAAATATATTATGTACCGATTCTGCCGTGTAAGACTAGTCAACGTAGATAATATAAAAAAAGGCGACGAGAACTCACAAAGAAACCCAATTTTATGGCCTAACATTCCTTATAGGTAACAATAAAGCAATATTTCCAATATCTAGTAAATCTTACGTGACTTACCACATGAAAAAACATAGACCCATAATAAATCGAGTCCAACACTCCGTAAAACTTTTTGTGCATTGAATAGAATTTCAGCGAAAATATATGGTTATGGTGTGGGAGGCTGCGAGCGGAAAGGTAATGGGAAACATACGTGGGATAAAATATCAAGTGTTTTTGTATGGGGCGTGGGTTCGCGTTTTTACGATAGATTACACTAACTTTCAGCAACGATTTGCCAGAGCAAATTCTAAGGTGATTTAAAAAAATACCTGTTTTTTTTTACGTAACAAGTAGGAAAAAGTAGTTGTACATATTATGTTACTAGATTTTGCAAGTGGACTCACTGGAGTGATGGTCGGATGTCATCCCAGGTAAATCTAAATATTTCAGAGCATCCTTTGAATAGATTATATTTATTTTATTAGATTTTACAGCTGTTTGCCAAGTTTCATCCAAATTCATACAGTCGTCCAACAAACATCCAAATATAGAGACTATGTCATTTCTTGTATAAGTAAGACAATTACGAAACATACTCTTCCAAATAAAAAAAAAGAATTTTCAAAATCGGTCCATAATTGACGGAGTAATAGGTTAACATACACAAAAAAAAACAAACATAATGTCGAACATAAAACCGGAGGACGTTTTCGAAAGTCGGTTAAAAAAGCTTGTGCACGCTTATCGAGTTGTTGAGTTTTTCATAAGTACAACAATGATACTACCTACTAAAATATTATTCATTCTTATAACAAGTAGGTAGACGTAACACAACTTATACAGTATCTTGCAAGTTTCAAATAAGAACTTGTGTTAATTAAAAGTGTTCGATTTTTAGACCTCGTCGACCCCCAATATCAGTTTTTGTTTGTGTCGACTACTGGGCAACTGATTTCGAACCCAAGGGATCGATATCGACACTTTGGGATTCCCTGCTCTAGTCAGTAGTACCTAGGTTCTATGTAATACACGTCGAATGATGCATTGTCTTACTAACATGAAATTGGAGGCCAACCAAGGCTGTATTCAAGAAGGTTATAACCTCTATGTTAACTTGTAGATGCGGGTTGAAATTGTATATGTGAAATTCACGGTGGTTTCAGAACAAGCTTGAGTTTGTACGTGTCAACTTTGAGGTACTATAAGGGTTTCATTAAGGTATTACAAAGGTTTAATCAAACATTGTCACAAGTTGACTACATTTCGAAGGTGTAAGTAGCTGACAATCCAGAAATCTTATAACAAGGTGATGTTACGGTTACGTCATTTCGACATCAAATAGTTATTGGGTTCTATAACTAGGCCCTAGTACCCTAGGACTAGAAACTAAGATCTAGCGGTCTGGAGCCTAGATTTGTGCCCGATTGATGGCAAAAGGCCCACCCCCTATTATATGTGATCTAAACATAACCACAGATTAGAGAAGTTACTTCGTAACAGATATTTCACTCTCCGAGATCAAGAACACAATTTTGAGCTCAATATCCGTGATATTAGGGATATTATTCCTTGACAGCGAGGCTGCTCGAACTAAGACCCCTGCGCCCACCAACCACGCACTCCCTTCGCACGTGTGAGCTATGCGCGCGAGCGGTGACAATCGGCTGGCGGAGCGGTGTCGGGACCGCCGCGAAAGTGTAGGCATTCATCGCTGTAAGTTAGGTCGAGTGAAGGAGGCCTGACATAAATGGATAAATGTGGGTGTATGTGCACCTTTATCTCATCACCATCACCATTATCAATCTGATAATCTGTCTTCAGCAAGGAATCACACACTGCTGAGCTTAGACCTGTACTTCCTATTACCAGTCTACCTTCGTAGCCAATAGTAAACTGGCAAAATAAAAAATAAAACAAATATTCAGATATCCAGAGGATATTTTTCAGCTTTGAAACTTTCCAGACCTTCACATGGCTATCAAAATTCTCTGCCCACTTGTTAATATAGTCCCATATATGCCACACTTGCAGTATCGGGAACAGCATGGCTATCTGACCAGCCACCTTCTCCCCTTGAGGGTCGAAAGTGTCCGCGAAGTTGGACACATGGAACACAGACACTATTGCCAGGTAGAAGCCGAAGGAAGAAATTTTTATTTCTGCTATATCTCTTCTTATATTCTGTAAAAATAAAACAATATTTTATATTAAAAAGTGCATTGTAACGAGAAATAAACGTTTGAGCAAAATTTCAGCTCAATCGAGCACCGGGAAGTAGGTCAAATTCAACTTGCAAGCTTTGATTACACAGACCTCGGGAGAAGTTAAATTACTATCGGTGCAATACATCATTATTGTAAAACGTCGAATTAAAGTATTATAATAAGAAAGTTTTATTTCATTTTCTGTCAGATGCAGAAGAAATGCTGAAGATTTTTGCTGCAGACTCTAATAATTGAAGCTTTAAAATACATACTTTATGAGTGCAAATGATTGCATTGTTGATGAAAATGCCAAAATCGCTATATGTATGCCTATAATATTTGAGGAGCTCCTTTGATTTCACCAAGATCCCGTCATCAGATCCTGGCCTGATGACTATGGGGCCAAATGGGAAGTATACCCTTATAAACAAAAGAAGAATTTTCTAAATCGGTTTCTAATCGGTCCCGATTACTCAAAAACAAAATACCAATCGAATTGAGAATCTCCTCCTTTTTGGGCAGTCGGTTAAAATTAATTATATTTTCAGTCGAAAGACGTTCTCTGCTGGAGTTACTTTTGCTCATTTTACACTATATCTTTGACTTGCTCTTATTCACAACCAGACAACTTATTTGTATGAGGCTCAAAAGTTCTTATTTGCCTTTTACATATTAGATATTTGAGATTCATGAGAACTGTAAGTATTCATAAAGTAGCCGTGTCGCCAATTTTTTTTTTATCATTGCATCCCACTGTAAGACGAAAACTGCTGGTACCTAGGCACATATTCGTCCTCCAAAGGCTAAGTTGCGGTCCACACAGTTTACACTAAAACACAAGGATGACGATCCGGTCACAGTGCGGTTGCGGTCCCGTTTGCAGCCAGCCTAACCTTCCCTTTACACTCGAGCAAAACCATAGCAATACAATAACGTTTACACCAATTGTGAATCAAACCTCACAATGTCATTAATTGATTTGAATTAACTGAGTATTCCGTATGGTTGCGGTTCCGTATGGTGCCGGACGTAAAGAATTTCACCATCCCATGTCTTCCCGTGGGTGTCGTAAGAGGCGACTAAGGGACAAACCAGAGAATGGGCAGCAGCGTTCTCTGTGCTTCTATAACAACCATACTGCGATCGCCAACCCGCCTGCCAAGCGTGGCGATTATGGCAAAACCCCCCAATGAATAGCACAAATAAAAAATGGCCCCTAGTACCCGGCAGCTTGCCTACCATTGCCTACCCTCGACTACGGTAGCGGTCGAGGCTACGGCATGGCAAGGGGTGCTAAGAATCTCCGGACGAGATCCGGCTACCCCAACAATCACCGATGACTGGACCTGGCACCGTACAACACGCGCACACTTCGGACCGTCGAGAAGGTCACCGAACTCGAGGAAGTTTGAGCAGGTTGCGATGGAGTATTATAGGGTTATCTGAGGTCCGAAGAGAGGGGGAGGACTCGATAATCCTCAAATCCGACCGCTAACCGGAAGACGATACGCTGGAAGGCCTCCCACTAGGTGGACTGATGACCTGGTTAAGGTTGCGGGAAGGCGCTGGATGCGAGACGCACGGGATCGGTCAATGTGGCGACGCCTGGAGGAGGCCTATGTCCAGCAGTGGACGTCTTTCGGCTGAAATGATGATGATGATGATGATGAACTGAGTATACGCGACCAAAGCTCCCTTTGTACCGTTCGACCCAATCAGGCTGGCTCTTTCTGTGCCATAATAATAACTATAACAGCGAACGGGCCTTTATTAGCTACAGTTTATAGGGCATGTAAGCATTTACCTGACTGTACCTAAAACTTATTATTTATTCTTATTGTTTTCTGTATTAGGGTCAGAGTGAATGGAATAGGATTCCTTATTTAGTTCTTTTATCAGTTGTGATTTAGCAGTGAAGTTGGTCGAAATTATCTCTTAGATTATTATGGCTTGATAAGAAATGTAGATGTGCAATAAACTATTACCTAGTAGACCAGGTATCTAGCTTAAAAAAGACAATATGTTAGAACGCATCTAGCTCTGTTTAAGAGCGCTTATATTTCTTACAAGCTTTTTATTAACTTGCAATGTATGTACGTATATGTTCAGGTCAAATCTTGCAACTGAATTTTAAAGCAGTTATCCTCAACCGATTTAAAATTATATTTTGCACACACTTTTGGTTTGGATGACAATGCACGGTAAGCTAAAAAGCTAACTTTCTATAAATCTATAATTTTGATAATTAATAGATCGGCTTAATAAAACATGGGAAGATACCTAGGCTTAAATAGTTATTTGGGCACTTTTTCGACAAACGCAAAGAGATGATAGTTATTTTTTTTAACTTTTATTGAAAAAACTTCATCTTAATCGGTTGAGGATAACTGCTTTAAAATTAAAATGCAAGATTTTACCCGAACATCATACAATACCTACATACATACGTTACAAGTTAATTAAAAACTTGTAAAAAGTTTGTCATCATAGTTTTCATGACAAAATGTTAGCTTCCTACTTAGTATTTCGCCTTTATCTTGGGAGCATTCCAAATATATATCTTGAAATATCAACACTCTGACCTGGAACAACCTATATCTAGACCATAAAAATATTTGTCAAGTTATTTATTTTTACAGATATTTCTTTTAAGAAACTCCATTTACTGACATGTACTTTCTTAGACCAGCGACGTGTAGGCGTTGTTTTCTTAGTCCAATAAGTAGAAAAATAGTTTTCCTAGAAATTCGACTTTTGCCGAAAAACGCGCGTGTACTTAATGGTTTTAATGTGTTCGCCACGTGGCCTGCGGGCGTCTTCGATACTCGGCATAGGCGGGGGCTAAACCGCTGGGCAAACAACTTATGAACTATGTTTTATTTTGTAACAAACATTTTACAAGAATATGATTTTATTGATACTTGATATCAAAAAGCCAACTATCAGTCTTGGAGTTAAAAAGGACTTGTCATGTTTCTTTTGAACTCATTTGTGCGTGGTCGTTTGGGAGAGTATTTTGTATTCGTCCTTGTGAGTTTGTTGTGGGTGCTAATGTAATAAACATTTATTAGATTAGACTATTAACGAATCACTAGATTTAACGTTGTATCTGACTAATTATGATGTTTAATACTGGCTCAACAAATTCCAAGTCATTAAAAAGCTGTGGCGCTTACTACTGATTTAAATCAGCAATATTACGTTGACCGCTTAAAAGGATTCGCACTAGAAAACAGAACAAGGAAACACTCAAACCCTACCAGATCCTGTTAGGATCTTACCTTACTCAAACCCTTTTGTCACAAACCAAACGAAACCCACAAAAACTACCTTTAGGGAACTCACATATAAAGAACGCCATCTGCTACGATCCACCAATAGTGCTCCATCCCACTCATATTATACACCGCAAACTTACCTTCTCAAAGGTAGCAGTAATGAGTTGTATATAGATGTTCAGCAGTAACCCAGATACGACGATCGCACGGAAGACCCTCTTGACATCACTGTGGTGGTTCTGTAGCGCAGAGTAGGGGAACATGAAGCATATGAACAGCACAGCACCATCACCATCAGGAAGTGAGCTATGTCGAACATGCGTGTCTGAAAGGTAACGGCTTGATGCCAAAACCATTTATTCAAATTAAGCCAAACATTACTTAAGACAGTTTCTCTAAAACGCCCTTATTTCATTAGTTTTGTAAATACTGCCTCTTTTAAATAACAGAAGCAATAGCTAACAACAAACTAAAAAAATAACCTTCTCCTTTCAAAGTGATTGAAAGAGAGTGTTTTATTTAACTTATTTAGTAATGATCTCCCCAATGAGTTGAAGTTCTCTGAGTGTTTCATGTATGCTGACGATTTAAAATTTTGCAGAATAATTGAATCAGACCTTGATGTTGAGCTGCTACAGAGAGATATTGGCACATTGGTGAAGTGGTGTAATGATAATGATATGAGCTTAAATATCAGTAAGTGCTATCATGTGAAATATACCAGACAAACTAAATTAACAAGATCTGCTTATTATATTGGTGGCAATTTAATTCAGGAAGTTGAACAAATAAGAGACTTAGGAGTTTTGTTCGATAGGCAGTTAACTTTTGTACCCCACATTGAAAATGTAGTTAAAAAAGCTTCCAGAATGCTTGGGTTTGTCATAAGAAATGTTACCAATTTCCGTCGCATTAAGACTAATATTCTGCTTTATAATTGTCTGGTCCGCAGTTCGTTAGAATATTGCAGCACTGTTTGGAGACCTCACTATGCCACCCACACTCTAAGATTGGAAAGGGTTCAAAAACGATTTATGTGGCATTTAGCATACTCTTCTGGAATAGCTAAAAAGAAACGATCGTATAAAGAGAGACTCTTGCATTTCAATATTAAATCCCTACAGAAGAGAAGAGATTTATTGGATTCGTCGTTTTTGTTTAAAATTTTGAGATGTAAAATTGACTGTCCCCAATTGTTGAGCAGGATCAAATATCGTGTACCCACAAAAAGTCCACGAGCTCCTATAACCCCATTGTGTCCTCCTTTTCGCAGAACTGTCCTTGGTGCTAATTCTCCAATCCTCCGTCTTTGTAAGTTATTAAATAGCTGCAGTGACCTTGTTGATGTGCACTCCGACTCACTTGGTAGGTTCCGAAATATTATGTACAAAAATCTGTAGAGTCATTTTTGTGTGGAATGTAATAGAATAGAATTTTGTTTTGAATACCTATCATTAAATTTTAAATTTTATAGCATTCAATTTAATTTTGATTTTATTGTTGTTTTGATTTGATTTTGATGGTTTTTGATTTTATTTTTGTATTGATTGTATTTTGAATTAACTTAGATTTTATATAATGTGATCTTGATTTCTATTTTAATCTGGAGTTTGGTCGATAGCATGATCATGAGTGCCTGCTTGAAATTGGATGAGTATAAGAACTCATCTAATTGTAATCAGGCGCCCAATGTCTGGCGCCCAATGTCAATCGGAAAATAAGTAATGCATGATGTGCTTACCTGTAAGAAATTGGTACACTAGTCTATAAGTATATTGGATGTATCTCATATCTTTGTATCTGTGTATTCAATTGTTGGTGAGCCAAATAAATAAAATAAAAATAAAATAAAGTTAGCTAAAACTTTGAACTGTCATCAAGGTAGTAAGTATTGTAGCTTTAGTTCTCGCCAATATTCTTGGCCGTCCTGAAGTTGGCTTTATACCTACATTTTCACTCACTACCAACGAAAAATAAACTAAACTAACTACCCACAGTATAATTAGACCATTTACTTACAAAGTCTGTATCAGGCATCAGAATCCAGGGGAAATTGGATCTTAGACAAATATAGGGTGCGTCTATCGTGGTCACGTTGCTGGACATCTGATACAGCTCCAAGAACTCCGTCGTGAAGTTTGACTTGCGTTCATTGTTCTCGTCTGAGGAGTTTACTAACGTTATGTTATGCAGGTTAGAGGGCTACAGCGTAGGCGGGTGCTACGGGAATTATGCAACGCCATTTTCGTAGCAAATCGTAACTTAGTATTAATAGTGTTTTGCTTACTGATTTTTTTTTGTTGCTTCGTTATCCTATCTATAATTTTTTTCTACATTATATATAATTTTTTTTCAAAAAAAAAATGACTGACAAAATATGTACATAATTAAACACTAAACAAACTAATCGATACTTACTTATACTAAACCTAACAACTTACATATATATACAAAAGAAAAGTACTTGTTTCTTTTTTATATTAATGTATTGCCTTACGTCATAAAGGATAACCACGGTATATTGTTGTTTGCGGATGATACTTCACTTTTGTTTAAACTTAAACGTCAGCAGCTGGTTTCTGACGATGTAAATAGCGCGATCTTAAAAGTAGTTCTGAAGTTAGTACTGGTTCAATGTTAATAATTTACTTATTAATGAAAAAAAAACAAATGCATTAAGTTTACCCTACCTCGCGTTAGGCAGGTGAAAACTGATGTATTGATAAAGGGCGAAAAATAGCACAGTACTCTTAGGCTTAAGTTTGGATCCTAAGCTTCAGTGGGGCCCACATATAGATAAATTGTCAAAGAAGCTAAGCTCAGCAGCATATGCTGTTAGAAAAATTCGTAATTTAACTGACATAAAGACAGCCCGTTTAGTATACTTTAGCTATTTTCATAGTGTAATGTCGTACGGTATTCTGGTGGATCATTCTTTTTTTTGTTTTTAATTTTAAATAATCTTAGTTACTTTTTAATCATGGTCATCAGTTTGAGTAGTTTATGCGGCCTACCCGAATGACCTTTCTTTGGTATTGTTCGTCGAATCGTTGAGCTCCTTTAATTCTGAGTTGAGCTGCTCGGTTATTGACAAATGCATGCACTGACTGGACAGGTCCAATCAATCCAATCTGGCTGTTTCTTTCCTCAAAAGACCATTTCAGACAACAGTCTACATGGTCTTCACATGATCTAACCAAGATTTTGTCTGGACTTTAAAAGAGACTGTGGTCTCTGAGTTTGTTTCGGTCTTTCTTCTCAGAGCAGTCAGTTTAAAAAAATATGATGGACATGTAAAAGTGTTTGTACAAACCAACTTACAGAAATAAAATAATTTATTATACTTCTATTCCTATAAAAAATGCGAATATTTTATTCGAAAACACAGGGAAACAGATGGTATAGTAAATTGTAATTCGGGCCGCAACAATGATTTACAATAGAAAATAAAATTTATTAGAACCGAAATACTTTACAATAATTTTACAATTTGTCAGTTGTCATTGACGCCATCACACCTTGCCTTTAGTTCAATTCGCTTTCGAACTTAAAATATATAACCGTAACAACTCACAGACATCAAACATTTCAAATTCAAATCTCCTACAAACTCCTTTATCTTCAGCGCAAAAACCTTTCGTTGAAACATTACAATATGAATTCTATTACCTCTAAAATACATATCATCCACAAAAGTAGTGTCCTCTTCCTCGACGCCTGCCAACTTGTCTTTGAGCACTTTCATGGGCCGGTAGCGGGTGCGAATTAGTCTCGAGTCTCCTTTATCGTATCTTTCTATTGCTTCCTATATAATGTTTAACTGAATGAATTGAAAGGTGTATTTTTATGTTTATTATCTATTTTATTTTATTTTAGTACTAGTCTAGTCCTAATAATATCATGGTTAGTTTGCATATTTAAATGTTTGTTAATCTTTGGTCGGTTGTTTGATTGAAGTTGGTCAAGGGTGGACCATGGGGAAAAGGGTATTTTTTTGGTCCCGGCAATACGCCTGGTTGTAAAAACGAAAAACACGCGGACATAGCCGCTGTCAAAACTAAAATAAATTGTCAACCAATTATGAAAACCAAAATGACAAAGGCCTCAACAATAAATCTAAGGAATGCATAATATTCCCAGTAACTACGCAAAGTCATAATTACAATAGATTATTTAGTCTTTCTATTCATATTTATTAAATTTTATAAAACTTTTTTGCTAATAAATAACAGTCGTACATTATAATTAGGCACCAAAAATTTTTAATATAAAATCGTAATAATGTTGAAAATTTTATGTTGAAGTTATAAATACATTATTATTCTAGGGAGAGTCAGGTGGGCGGACTGAAAAAACTGCTGTGGCTGAAACTTAAACCTACAACTGAAACTCCGAATGAACATTGTAAACTATTTCAAATGGCCCAGATTTCGAAATAAGTTGGCTTTTTCAGGCACTTTTTTTTTATGCTTATAGACTTTTTAATTGATAAAACTTTAATCTTTGCTTATGCTGGAATAATCTGCAAATCTGAAAGAGCACTTTTATTCTGATTTCGTGTCGGGAGAAGTATAATTGAACATTGTTCTTGGTGTGGTGAAAAAATCATGCAGTTGGCAAAATTGATGGCGGGGCTTTCTGCTTAGGGCACTCCATATCGACAATACTAATTAATAAGCAACAGAGACAGTTTCATCCATTGGTAAACCAAAGGGGGTTTACCAATGGATGAAACTGTCTGTTGTGTTTACCAATGGATGACTATGAGCAATTTATCGCTAAATAATTCTGCTGCATAAAGTATATTCCTGAGGCTCTCGCGATGAAAAAATCCTAAATGTGTGGGATTGAGATACGCTACTGAAATGCCACTTAACTAGATCAATCCCTTTCATTTTGACTTTTTGATAAATCGATATGCAATGTGTCTGTGCTCGGAGTTTCATATGAAGTTACATGAGGGCACATATCAGAACAGCACATCTAAGCTCGCAACCACAATAAGGAGCCAAAAAATGCGGTGGCTGTGGCCGAAATCGACTAGATGCATCATCACCATCATCACAGTCACTTTGTCGATAGCCCCAGAAAGCTAAGTACGAGGTAGGTACGATACATAATTTTAATGATTAAGTACACATCATACTATTTTGTTTAAAACTATTAAAACACAATCTTATTTTGCTCACCTGTCTAGATATTGAACTCTCAAGTCTGTGTCTTATTGTTCTTGGTTGGATACCCAGCGATAGCTCGCATGAAGTCTGTACTCCGTAAAACCTGTAGGTTTATGTATATTGAGATGTAGAATCACTGCTATAAGTCTTAAACCCGTATTACAGAATCTCACTCAAGACTTCTACATTTGTCTGAGCTAGTTTCAACCAATAAAATGCCTTTGAACCAACTTTAAGTAATGCTTGACTCTTGAGTGAGGTTTTGTAATACGGGCCTTACATATTTAGAAGGAAAGCTGTAAGGGTCGAAACTATTTCATTTATTTGCAATCAATGAAATAGTTTCGACCCTTACAGCTTGAAACTAATGTGAAATGCCTTAAAAAAAAGTCATTATTAACTAAAAAACGCATATATAATAGAAAAAATTGAAGGTAAATTTAGCCCATAAAACTACTGTAATTGTGACGACAATCTCAAAAATCCGGTGACGGTTCTCATTTTCCATGCCGCGATAACTATGTACTTAAGAACGTGAAAATAAAATTCATCATCCTAATTAATTACTATGTTACCCTTACACTATAACTACGAGTATCATTCGTAAGCCCCAAGTTTAATTATTATTAAATCTTTTATAGCTGTCAAACCCTACTATTTACATTGTTACGACTATAAGGGAATTAGTGGCATCCAACTGTAACAATTGCTCTGACTATGCGAGTATATAGTCCATAGCTTCAGTTGGTGTGGCGCAATGTCGTGGTGGCTCAGTGGCTAAGACCTCGCCTCTCCTGCTTGAGGTCTTGGGTTCATATCCGGGCAAGTACCAATGTGACTTTTTTTATTTCATATGTACTTTCTAAGTTTATCTTGGACATCACAGGCAACGGTGAAGGAAAACATCATGAGGAAATCTGGATTTATATATTTAATGTCTGAAATAGCAAAGACAGAGACCTGTGGGGTTCCCAGAGGCGGCTTAATTAACTCTAAAACAAGAGGTGGCCACACCCTCACACGAAAAAGAAAGGAAAAAGCCTTAGTTGACTATCTTGAAAATTTATCGTCATAACGAGTTTCCAAAACCGTTACAAAATGAGTATGTAGCTATATACACTGACCTGTAACTCAACATAAGTAGCCGCCTTCATAGTAACTTTGGACGGAATCGAGTAGAACTGGCTTAACTCGCCAAGTACCTAGAACAAAATTACTGCTTGTCTCACCAACTTATTTAGGGGGCACCTTCATTAGTGACCGGATGACGTACATACAAAACAACTTTTGAAGAAGTTGAGTAGAATTGAGTCTGGTGCCCGTGTTCACTAAAACTAGGTGAAACATTAAATGAAAGTATTATTATAATGGATGTGGGAACAGCTAAAACGAGTTATAGGAGTGTGGAGGCCTGTGTCCCAGCAGTGGGAACATTTAAATTCTGATGATGATGATGATATATAGTGTCTGTGAATCTATCTTAATTCACGTTTTCAGTAGGTAACAGTAGACAACATATAAGTAGATGCCTAAATTTTTGTTAGATTTTCAACGTTTGACTCAAGAGATGTATGTTGAAGTTGATAATCCAACAGTGCATTAATATTTAGGCGTCCACTTATGTTTCCTAGTGTTATTAAAAACGGGCATCAAAAATCCGATTCACACTGTGTAGTGAATTGTTCTAGCTGTTCCCAAAGGATCTTCATGCAAGCTCAAAGAACTGCTTGTATCACTAAAGCCGTCGTAATCATAATCAGCCAGTAGTAGTATACAGGTCTTCGGGTCCCAAGCCAGGAGCTAACACTGGGGCCCATAGCAGCGTTGGGACTCCTGGATCCTGTCTGAACCTGTACCCCACGAAACCGCGGTTCGCGGCAGTGGAAAGCTAGGGATTTGCTCCTTATCGGGAGATATCCTGGTACCTATCTCACAGTTATGAAGTGGGACGACTACAAGATGTATCAATAGGACTTACCTTAGATTCCTGCGGTAGACTCCTGGGGGTCGATCAATATCGTGCCGTGAGGTTAGGGATAGGAGAATATATATATAATAAAGGACAATGATTGGATTGGGACCACCAACGCGTTCTGATCCGGGCTTCGGCTTCCAGGCAGACACACACGCGTTTGCCACAAAAGCACTTCGCTGCGCGTGAAAATATATTCTAAACCACCTTCGCTGGCGCCCCACAACGCCGGTTGCGACCGGTGGGCGCAAGTAAACATTAAAAATTGGGACGAAACATCCCCCCGTCTCGGACATAAGGAGTTATGTCCGGTAATAAATGGGCAAGCGTGCTAAATTGCCACTGCTCGCTTCAAACCCGAATCTCCGACCATGACCTTTGCAACTCTGGGATCTCCGTCAGAGATTTGTTCTATACAAATCTACAATGCGTCTACGACGCCAATGCAAAGGCAACAAATTTGATTCTTTAACAAATACAAGGTCTCCGACTTTGGGAGGGTCAGTTTTGTCAGTCCACTCAACGCGCTGCTGCAAAATATGCAAATATTCCAAAGACCAGTCAATTGCGAAGATTTCATTTCCCAGAAGGGGTATTTCGGCAGGGCGCTGAGGGGCCGACCAATCAAAAAAATGACCAGGGGTCATGACTTCCGGGTCATTTGGATCTGAGGAGATCGGACAGAGAGGTTGCGAATTGAGGACGGCCTCAAATTTACAAAATACCGTAACAAGTTCCTCAAATGTGAAAATAGTTTTACCAACAACACGGCGGAGATGAGGTTTTGCTACTATCGCAATATTTACAAAAATGCCAATTAATTTCCATTTGCGCCATGGCAAATCTCGAATTCTGTTTATCCTTATTTAGATAATTACAAATATTATTTAAATATCTATCAGCGTCCTTATAATAGGTACCGTTGTCAGAACGGATCGAAGATGGTAGTCCTCGGTGGGAAACTAATCTATCTAGCACTGCATATATATATGCAGTTCTAGATAGATATATTTAAAGATTATGGCCCTTATAGTGCGTCTGACAGTCAAAATTCAAAACTCATGCTGCAATATGGCTACGAGGGCATTGCAACCGGCGTGTGCGTTATTAATGTGTCGATCGGACACCAACAATTTCACCAATGCTCCTCCTTTAGGGAGCAACAAAGGATGGAGAGCACCATAAGGCAAATTCGGCTTCCGCAGTCGTCCTCCGACTCGGAGCAAACCAGATTGGTCTAGGAACGGATTAAGGCCAGCGATTGAGCCTTTCAAAGCTGAGCATTTCTTCAGGGCTTCAATAGTCTGGTCAAAGTGCACGGCTTGTACAGCACGAACCAACAACATCAGGGCCTCTTGGCGATCATGAGGCGACAAAACTGAGGATAACAATTTATTATTAGGGTTCCGTCCGTTACGTTTGAAACGCCGGACCCAAGCGGTAACTCCTAACAATTTCGACAAAGAACTGTATCTGCCCAAAAGATAATCCAAATTAACAATTCCAATACGCAAAACTGGCAAAACCTCTGGAGAGGAGAACCTATTCTGGGGCCAGGACGACTTGCGATGCGTCAACCAGTCTGGTCCCCACCAAAGAGAATGGTCAACAAGGGCAGGAGCCTCGCAACCACGTGACGCGCATACTGCGGGGATCAATTCTCCTGGGTCATGTCTCCAGATCAGTTTAGTCTCAGAGTTCTGACTCTGTGAGACTCTATTCGCCACCAAAAACATCCAACGTATGAGCTCAGGTGCGAAGCCAACAAAGGACTATCTCACTATCAGTCCTTGGTCCGCAATCCACGGGGCGGAGCCCTTCAACACGGGACCCGTAAGTCCAAAACCAAAAACCGTCGGTACAACTACTAACCTATTCGTCTGCAGAACCCACTTGGTCCCGGACAAAATCAAACCCAAAACATCCGCACCCATATACGTTCGGGTTA
This sequence comes from Orthosia cruda, assembly GCA_964057195.1. NCBI lineage: Eukaryota > Metazoa > Arthropoda > Insecta > Lepidoptera > Noctuidae > Orthosia > Orthosia cruda. The sequence continues at coordinate 18,613,156 of OZ059826.1, read as the reverse complement.
CGGTCCGGGTACCAACCACTTCGGGTCAGCAGGAGTTCGGTCCGACGTCAATTTCACCACTGCAGGGCTAATGGTTACCTGGGGGTGTCTGCCCAAAATATCATTCAAAACAACGGCCTTGGCCAAGATTCTTGGGCCACAATGAACAGGCGATACTCAAATTTCAATATCTCCCCGTTGACCAACCGCTTCAATACCACCCATATGGTAGAAGGGTGGAATCACGTGGGAAACCCAATCTTTCCACTAAACAAAAGGATACAAGACAGCCTTGAGCACCCGAATCCAAAAGAGCACGAACTTACAAAGATTTACTCTTCGGGCCCCAGATCATTACAGGGACAGTTAGCAGAAGGACTGTCTCTGGCTGGGTGGCTGTAGTGGAGGAGGGGGGGGGGCGACTACCTATTGTTGATAACCCCCCTGGGGTTGGTAGTCGTCCTGAAAAGCGGACGCTTCCTCCAACTGAGGACGGGGTGGAGGGGTGCCCCCACCTTTGCGAGGTATACCCCGTCGAGGATCCACCTTGGGTTGGTGGTAAGTGCTAAAAGGCGGGGCCTATGCGGAAACGTCCGGCATCATCAGGGCCACCAACACCATTTTGGTCCGGACACAACACGCGGTGGTACCTACCTTGACAGTGCGGGCAAGGATCTGACCTCTGGCAATCCCGCTGCAAATTCTGTCCCTGACAAGTGTAGCACCACTTGCAGCTGTTGGCGGATCCACGTCGGTCCCTTGTGTTCCGTTCTAGGAACTTCGGACAGGACGTGGCCATCCATCTTGCAATTTATGCAACGCATACTGCGAACCTGAGTCACTACAAATTGATGACACTGGCGTCGTGGCTCACCCATACCACAAGTGGAGGGGTGCACACCAACATGACGCTGGTCCGGAGAGGGCCGCTCTGGGGCCCGCAAGGGCCCTTCAACACCAGAGTTATCCAAAGGCGAAGATTCCTCATCCAAAGACTTCAACAAATTATCAAAAGGGGGGAGGTGTGTGGCATCGTCCCCACCATATTTCCCATGTGCAAAACCCCTCAACCCAACGGCTGCCTCAACAATGTCATCCGAGAAACCGTAAAACTGCATGAAGTCTGCCTCAACCGCAGCGGCCAACTCAGTGTCCTCGGTGGACAATAGCACCAAACACTCCACAAAGCATTCATCCACCCTGGCTTGACGGACTGGGAGTTCACTATAACGGGCCAACAAAGCCTCTGATCTATCAGATCTACTTATCAAAGAGGCCACTCAGGTCACCCATCTCAATTCCGCTCTAATCTTACAAGCAAATGTATAGGCAGCCATACTGTCAAAATGTAAGCAACAGTGATTAAATATTATTAATACACAAAATTTTCAACAACTTAAATTAATAATATATGTGTGTAACCAAAACAATAGTTTGACAGTTATTCAAGAAAAGAGAAACAACAAGTTAATTCAACAAATAGTACTGAACCCTGTTACATTTACTTAATTATTTTCCAGTACAAATTTATTATGGAACCCCAAATATCAATTTATAAATTATCAAAAACAAAGCGGGTATGGAAACCCAAATATCAATTTATAAATTATCAAAAGCAAAGTGGGAACCTCAAGAAAATAAATTATCAACACACAAGAGGGTATTCAAAAAAACAAAAATTATCAACATAAAAGTGGGTAGGTTGATTTTACAATAGAATTCAATATTCAATTTACTTTAATAGTTAAAACCAATGAACAAAATTAACTTGAATCAATTAGAATATTACTGTCAATATCAAACTAACTAACCAATTTTCTTATATAATTGGTAACAATATACTTTACAACAATAACTTCTGTAGCGGGCACTGAGTACGTTTACAATGTCAACAAACTTACCAACCCAAGATAGAAAGTTCAAAGTCCAACAATAACTATGATTCAATTAAATACAATTAGGGAAGACTATTTAGTCTGCACCAAACCTATATTGTATACAACAAATAAACAAATTATATTTTTAATACAAAACTGTAACCTTCTATCCCGGAGTGACAATATTAAGTTGTGAGTTGTACACTTTATTTTAACAAATTGGAATGTAACTGTGGCGGCTGTTTGCCCCTAACAAGACACAGCAAACTCTGAGTGACTCAAAATGTACCACTTTCCAATCCAGTATTCTCAACAATAAAAAGCACACCGACAAACAATACAGCGTTCACTGTGAACGAGTGTCATAGCGTTTACTATGATCGTGGAATGCAAGACACGCTCTTGCTACCAAATGTTAAATACAGGTCTTCGGGTCCCAAGCCAGGAGCTAACACTGGGGCCCATAGCAGCGTTGGGACTCCTGGACCCTGTCTGAACCTGTACCCCACGAAACCGCGGTTCGCGGCAGTGGAAAGCTAGGGATTTGGGATTTGGTACCTATCTCACAGTTGAGAAGTGGGACGACTACAAGATTTATCAATAGGACTTACCTTAGATTCCTGCAGTAGACTCCTGGGGGTCGATCAATATCATGCCGTGAGGTTAGGGATAGGAGAGTATATATATAATAAAGGAAAATGATTGGATTGGGACCACCAACGCGTTCTGATCCGGGCTTCGGCTTCCAGGCAGACACACACGCGTTTCCCACAAAAGCACTTCGCTGCGCGTGAAAATATATTCTAAACCACTTTCGCTGGCGCCCCAAAACGCCGGTTGCGACCGGTGGGCGCAATTATCATTTACAATGGGCGAAACACATCTGGATTAGATAAGTTTCGACAAGAACCCGACTTCAGCGTGTTCACGTTACAAACGTCTTTCGACTGTTAAGTGTCTCTCACCGACACTCTGTTGCAAGTAAACATTAAAAATTGGGACGAAACACTGGGTTTGAACCAACCATTTTTTTTTTTTTTACCTATCTTAAGTCAGGCCCGTCTATTGGTGTACACTATAGATACCCAAATAATTTAATTAAAGGGTTTAAGTACTGTGGTAACTTCCTATAAAAATAATGTATGACAAAACTTGAGTTTGAAATGTATTACTTATATACTTAATTCATTTTAGTAATATTATATTATATCAGGAATACCTGGAAAACTACTCATTCCATATCCACTTTTATGACTTAAATAGGCTATTAAATTATGAAAATGACACGTAATGTGCATTATTATACTTTGCCTTCCCTGATAATAGGACTATAATAAAATTACTTAAATTCATAATGCTGTTTAACCGATTCATCGGAACTGTTTTCATAAACTTCTAGTTGTGGCGGCGACCAAATATTTAGTGGCACGCCTGTCGTGTCAATACCCATAGAAGTTGATGACACGCCTATAGTGCCATCAGTCTTGTGGAAAACAATAGCCTTTTTATGCTTATTCCTATCGGTTAAGTGCTAACATCACTTTGTCCATGTACCGATTAAAAAAAAGATAACACATACATATGTATTTATATGTATAATGGAAAACCTCTTGAATACATACAGTTCCATCTTTGAAAGCAATCATGGGACTCTCATCATCTTCGTCTGACAATATTTCAATGACTCCTCTCTTGATGCAATTCATGCCACTCTTCACCACACCTTGGCTCCAAATATTTTGTCCAACCAAGTAGCTCATGACGCATCAGTAGTGAGATATGACGAATAAATGATTCCCCTGCAAGGGAAAAAAGTATCAATAAAGTTTTTAAATAAAGAACTTTGGAAACAAGAATAGGATTAATCAAACTCTAATTTAGCCTGAAAATATGCGATAGTAATTGTTGAATATCAAAATAATAATTGTTGAATATCAGTAATCACAGCACCCACTTTTGTGTAAAATGTATTAATTATTATTATTGTGTTCATTTTTGTATGCCAATAACGGCTGGTTGTGGTGAACTTAAATTTGTACCATTTAAAATTCACTGTACCTATGACTCACAAATAAAGATTTATGATTCTGATTCTGATTTTGAATATAATGAAATGTTGTCGAGCAAAATCCAAAAATAACTTTTTATACAAAATGGATGATAAGCAGAAAAAAGATAGGCCGTAATGGTTCAGCAATATTCATCAATCAACTTCAGCGAAACTACAAATGGCGGCTGTATAATATTAGTTTACATAGAACCACTAAAAACGTCGAGATTCTGCCGTGAAACTCTAAGATTCTCCTCCAACGATGTTCCACTTAAAACACAGACAATAGAAGACTAACAAACTTTAATAAAATGTGCACGAAATAGCTCTTAATTAACGAAAACTTCCTTTTAATACAATATCATTATCCAAAAGCTCCAAAGTAAACGCCCACAGCCCACTACGTTTTTAGGAACTTCGTGAGAAATAACAAAGATATTGAATTCAGCGGTAACTTCGCAGTACCCATTACAAAGTTAGTCTGTAGTTAGTATAAATTACACTAACTAGTGTCTCTTAACAGTAAAGAGTTATGGAAATTCCCGACATTTATGTCGAAAATTAGGTCCATCTGTAACGGTAGCGGCAGAGTATGTAGTTGCTCCGATCTCAGTATACCCGCCTTCATTTGCCACAGTTGCAACTTGTAGTTCTTACATTGGTGTACCAACCAAGCTGGTGCTTTACTCAACTTTAGGTAGTTCATCATATAATGGTGCTGAAATTTACTGAGCCTATAGAAAGATTATGTAATAAATCAGCGCAAAATTGAACTATCCTATCAGGGGATGTACCTACTATAACATATCAACGCCAGAATGATTCCGTTGTGAAAAAGGGATAACACTATTTTTCCTGTAGGGGAGTGTCATTCTGAATTTCGACAGTTAATTATTTCGACAGAGTCGAGTCGAGTATTATGTCGAAGTTATGTTCCGTCGAACTAGAGATTCGTCGAACAAGTGCATATCGAGGAATGGTTTTGTCGAAGTAGTGTTCTTCGAAGATGTGTGTCGTCGAAGTATAATCTGTCGAACTAATGCTAGTCGAATATGTGTTCTGTCGAAGCAATGAGTTGTCGAACTACTGTTTTTCGAAATTGAGACTCTGTCGAAATAATTAACTGTCGAAATTCAGAATGACACTCAGATTAAGGTCCCAGGGCATTTGAGATATATAAAATTCAGGTAAATTTTAGATTAATAATACTCACTATAGAAAATGAATCTCCAAAGATAACATTGAAGAAACGACAAGTAGTACCAACATGTTCTGTAACTGCAAATAAAAAAATATAACATTAGTAGATATTTTCCACCTGGGATACCAGAGGTGTTAAGTTTACACATTTAGCCAGTTATGTTGCATTTGTATTGTAGTACGACTTTGACAAGGACGAAGCCGTGGGCAGAAGGTAGTACTTAATAAAACAATGCACACACGGGCAAAATTCTGTATTTTTCTCTGTTCATTAGCTTTATTTCATTGTTGAGATACCACTTAAGGGAAGAGTGAGATAGCTCCAACACTATTGTAACTTACTGGTAATGCCTCAGTTTATGTATGACACAATGTTTTAGAAGAAATAAATATTTTGTATTTTCTTTTCTTGCTAACATAACTGGCTAAAAGTGTGTGCGCTTGGAACAATTCTGCCTAACCCTTCGGGAAATACAGTCGTGATGGTGAGTTAAGTCAGTAGCTACGTGCAGCGGAAGTCACAAATGCAACTCCAGGCACCAACGCGATTGTATGAGGGAACATCTCCACTCCCACCACAGGGTGGAGGACATGCATGAGGATTTCCACCACGTAAAAAATGTACCTAGGTACGTACTACTAATAATATGCAAGAAATACCAATTGAATCTTATGCTCCTAGCATGCACATGTGGTGAGTAGCACAATTTATACCAAGCGTGCTGAATTTCCGGCGCGACGTTCAAGGAGTACCTCATACAAGTCTTAGCGTGAAGGATCAGTGCAGCAGCTATGATTTGTTCACTAAAGAACAGAAACCAACGCGACTCAAGCAACTGGAAACGTAATAAAATAATTATATTGTTGGTAGCTATCTACTTTATGAAAACCTTAAATTCTTTCATTTACTGGAAAAACTGATAGACAGCAAACTGCCTACAATCGATTCATTCAATCCACGACAGACAACGGACTGTCTAAAGGATAGAAAAGAAAAGATTATACTTTAATGTACACCAAAATATTTACATTCCTCTTCTATGGTTACAATATCAGCCTATATTTGATTCATTAACTTATTCACTGATAGAAGCGACAGACAACAGACAGCCTATAATTCATTTATTTACTCACAGAAGTGTCAGACAGCAGACTGTCTATAATTCCTAGATTCGCTGAAAGACAACGGATTGCCTATATTGAGTTCATTCACTGACATAAGCTACAGCCAGTCTTAGTCAAAGTGATTTGTAAGCAGATAGCGGACTACCTATATTGATTCAATCACTCATTCACTGACAGATGTGTCAGACAGCGGACTTCCTACAATTCTTTCATTCCACATTCACTGACAGAAGTAAAATAAAATATACACCATCATTTGAGTTATTTATGGAATGATAGTTGGTCAGTTTTGCCATGTCTTTTAAGTAATAACGGCTATAATATTGACAGTCTTTCGACCTGTAAAAAATATATCACTGTTACGTTTTCATATTAAAACTTCATGCTGATTTATTTCTTGGAAGAACATAAACAATCTATAAAATCTTCCGATTTCCAACCACCGACCAGCTAAAACTAATTTCTCAAAGCCAGGTTTTTTATTAATTGCAAAAAAAAAATGTTTTTATCTTATTTTAATTACTTTTTAACCATGTGATTAATTTAAGCATTGATTTGTCGGTACATAATTCAAACAAAAATCGGCTAATCAGTATTTAAACTAATGTTCAGATGAGTTCAGGAAGAAAAAAGGAAGGAAGAGATGCCATCTTGGTAGGGCCAAACAAACAAAACAGACACACAGGACGACTACGTATGCTTCCAAGTTGGGGCGCCGTGTTGTGGAAATCTACGACGCCTATCAGTCAGTAATTTATTATGGCTTTGTTTGTTTTTTTAATTCTCGGCGCTGCGCCGAGCGATGAAAATCCAATGATTTTACGATACACGAATGATGAATTTGAATCTTGCTGGGCGTCTAGATAATACTGACATTCTGTTAGCGATATCATAAAGATTGTCGGAAAGTAGAGAGAGAGAGTTCTGAGTTCTTATGTATGAGCTTGACATGCGCTACAGAAATGTTGTTGAGACATCTACCATCCCGCACTGGGCCCGCGTGGTGGATTACGACTCATTCCCTCTATCACAGAGAGGAGGCCTGTGTCCCTGCAGTGGGCACATTAAAAGGCTGATGATGACAGAAATATTACGTGGTCGATCTCAAACATTTGGCATTTTGGCAATGAGGGCTTCCGATTTTGTGCCCAGCGCCCCTTGCGGCAACTTCAAACCCGGTAGCTCCCATTGCTATCGCCAATAGAACGTCACTTTGTCTAGAATGTCGGTCTGGTGGATCACGCAGACAAATGAATATCATTTTGTTGAGTTTATTAGTCCATTATGTAAATTTAAAATACACACATCAACACGGTCTAGGGATATTTCATACTCAATTAAATAACTCGAAAAGTACCGGCCGCATTGGAATCTTTTATACACCGATTTGTTTGTAATTTATCTCAGACTAATTCCAAATTCAAATTGCAAATTCAAAAAAAAAAAAAAAAAATTTCAAATTTTTGAAAATTCTTTTGTTTCGGTGGCATAAAAATGTCTTGATGTGTAGGAGAGGGAATTTTCATTTGTGCGAAATTTAGAAAACAATACGAATTACGTTTAGTTACAGTTTTTTTTCAATTTTAAACGAAAGATAAAGTTAAAATTGTGGTATTGTAGCCATGCAACGCCAACATTTGACGAGGGCGGAGATGTTACGAGCTGTGGGAATGCTGGAAGCTGGGTCTGTTCAGCGTAATGTTGCTGAGGCCATAGGGACCCACCAAAATGTAATTTCAAGATTGTGTACACGCTATCGTGCCACAGGTGAAGTAGCGGAGAGGCACCGGGGGCCAAGTCGCATCACTACCCCCAGACAAGACCGATTTTTGCAAATTATTGCGCGAGCTCAACCAAATGCAACGGCGACTCAATTGGTCCAAAGGCTGCGAGTGGAACACCAAGTGCTTGTGAGTGACCAAACTGTAAGAAGGCGACTGCATGAAAGCAATCTACGCTCTCGTAGACCACTCCGGGTCCCACCTTTACGGAGAGGCAATCGTGGACGACGATTAGAAAGGGTTCTGAAGACGGCTCTGGACGATGGAGCCGTCTTCAGAACCCTCAGGAAGTTCACCCATACCAAGGAGGAACATTTATGGTTTGGGCAGGAATTCGTCTTGAAGGACGGAAGGATCTCGTTTGGGTGCGGGGCAATATAACGGCAGAACGATACGTCCAACAGGTGCTGGGGCCCGTAATCTTGCCCCACAGAACACAGATGGGGCAAGATTTCCTGCTCATGCACGACAATGCCCGGGCACACACGGCGAGAACGGTAGCAGCTTGGTTACATACACACAATGTTAGGGCCTTAGACTGGCCTGCTCAATCGCCAGATCTAAATCCCATTTAGCATGCGTGGAATATGCTGCAAAGAAGAGCTTTGAAGGAAGTTCCTGAAAATCTGGCTACAGAAGATCAACTTTTTGCGCACCTCAGAAGGACATGGGACAATATTCCGCAGCAAGATATTGACAACCTTGTTCTGAGCATGCCGAATCGTTGCCGATGTGTTATGAACATCATGGGCGCTTTCTCAGACTACTAACTTCAAGTTTATAAACACAAATTAAAAGATTTTTCTATTTTTTTCAGTTTTTACTCATAAATTAAAAGTTAATTCATATACGGTTTCCGTCTATGCTTCATTTTTTTTCCATAAAATCCTGAAATTTTAATCGAAGTACCTTAACCATTATTAAAAAATGGTAGGATATTAAATAACGTATCTTTTAAATATATACATGTCATATAAATAATTAACAAATTGATAGTAATTCGCTTTTTTTTAAAATATCCCTAGACAGTGTTGATCTGTTTAGGAGAAGTAGCGAGTCGGCCCCAACACAGGTAACTTAATAACTTAATGGGGCTGCCTCATAAAACACATATGTAATGACTTTGGAATAATAAACAATTTATTATTTTATCATTTACAGAAATATTTTCAAGTAAGGCTCTCGCAAACCTCTTAGTGACTACAAGGTGGCCCTTTAAATGTATGTTATCAGTGCATATCATAGATTCAGATTTCGTAGCAGACTATACATATGCAAGGACTCTGCTCGCTTATGTAGTATGCGAGAAAAAAGTGCATTAGGAACTTGTACACCACTGAGATAAGGATGAAGATCTGAAACAAGTAAGCAAACAAGTAAGGGTCTGCGCACACCGAGACACGAGAATGTGAGTATTTATTATGATAACAATACAATACTGATTCTGTTTACTAAATTACACACACACGTTACATTGTTACATTGTTTATTTACTACACTGGCCTTCAAAACTTAGTACCACGCTTTTGAAATTGTAATTTCTCCTTAACTATAGATCGCAAGTTTGGTCATGCATACTGCTCTCACCTCTGGGACGGATCTGCCAAATACCAACTTGATGTACTTGAGTCGATTGACAGACGGGCCAAGAAGCTGATCGGCAACGATGCGCTGGTCGACTCAAAGCTCCAGAAAATTGAACATCGTCGACGAGTTTCCAGCCTGTCGGTTTTCTATCGGTTACATTTCGGGGAGTGTGCGATGGAACTGCACAATTTGATTCCGCCTAGATCTTTCTATCATCGGACTACAAGACGTACGGAAATGCGCCATCGATACATGGTGGATATTCCACCCATACGCACAAAGCGTTTTGCAAATACTTTAATTGTGCGTACAGCTATAAGGAGTGGAATGCCCTGCCGGAGTCTTTGTTTCCTGATAGCTAACTAACAACCAAGGGGTCAATAGGTTACAAGTTCAAGAGTGAATAGGTTACTTCCAGGCTAGCTTGCTTAACCGTCGACAACATCATCACGGCGAGATAGTGGTAAAACGGGAACCAATCACACATTTAAAAAAAACACTTATATTATAAAGGCGAAAGTTTGCGAGTGTGTGTGTTATGTTTGTTACTTATTCAGGCTCAAACGGCTGGACGGATCTGGATATTGGCACAGAGATAAATTATTGTCTGGATCATAGGGTACTTTTTATCCCGAGAATATGATCCCTTGGGATAGTTTTCGACATTCACGCGGGCGAAGCCGCTGACCGAAGCTAGTTAACTATAATATCAAAGAAGTTGATGAAATTTTCTATAAAACTTTTTATTTCAAAACTCTGACTTCTATTCTACTCATCTAAAAAAAATTTAGATATTAAAATTGTGGTACCAAATTTTGAAGACGAGTGTATTTTCAGAGAGAAATGGAATTGTTAAATTTCACATGTTGCATTCGAATCCCCTCACTGTATATTTATGTAGTAAATAAAGTTCTATATTGTATGGGTATTTTAAAAAGAACGCGTATCGTCCTAGCCTAATAGATACTAGGCTACATATATATGCTAGCTATCAGATACGAAAAATTACATGCTACAATACGTAGAGTGAAGGAATGAATATGTCTGTTAATGAGGCTTTTCAAGAAAATTCACGCCAACAGTTGGCGCCACTTGGGCGAGTCTTCTACTTGGAAAGCGTAACTTGGCATTGAGTCATTGACTAAACTAAATTTGACTAATGTAGGAAAATATAAGGTTTAGTCAGGTGCCCGAACCTGACGTCTCAGTGCTCGCCACCAAGTGTATGTAATTTCAGAAAACCCTCATTTTATTAGCATTCGTGCACTGATAGATAACGTACGATCTAAACCGTTGGCTAGAAGCATCACATTTTGCACAAGAAATGCTTACCATAAACAAAAGAAGGATTTTTAAAATGCTTTCCCGAAAGAGGTTAAACAGGGCATGAGACTTTGTTTTGATGTTTAGCCGATGGAAAATTCCATCGTGTGCGCGGCATCTTATAAGTAAATTGACAGTTGGAAAAGGCTACATACTTCAGCTATGTTCAAAAGGAGTTTGATTGAAACATGCTCAACATTTTCACTCCTTGACCATAACCTGAGACTTCGCATAGCTCATTTATATAAATCATTTTACCAATATACCCGAAACCGTTGGTTCCAAGCGCTCATAACAATGGCAGTTGTAATTTTTTTCATTCGCCCCCTCCCACAAGAAATTTCCGAAGGCTTTGTCTTTCATGGCCTTTATTTGAGAGAAGTGTTCAGCTCCATCCGCAGTCGCATTTGTGGTTAAAAACCGAAATCTTTTACTAACTTTGATTTAGACCCTAAACAAGGTTTTTTCAAAAGTCGTAATCCTGATTCACTGACTGACTCATCAACGCATTGCGGAACCCAAAACAAATAGTTGACATTTGAATGACGTTGAATTCGGCTTTTTTGGGGATTCCCATGGGATAGAAAAAAAATATAGAATGGATGAAGTCGTATTAATAAAAGATGCCGTGTCCAGCATGGGAATACATATAGATCCAGGAAGAAAATTATGTAAAAGAATTGCTTGAATGTAACTTACGCATTCCCCACAGTACCCACGGAGGGCTCACACTGACACTCCTATGCATTCGTTCGTACATCTTGACGACATTAGTTAATTATTTCTCATCAAATTATAAAATAATTGAACATTTTCCCATTGTATCAACAAACCATTCAAACTTGGGCAACCTGATTTTTACATTCGAAAAATGTAATAATTTTTTCTTTATTGCACAGCCTATAAAAAGAGCTTCTCACGGAATACCAAGCAAGAAAAAATACACTGGTTTATAGATTTAATATCAAAGAGAGCAGCCATTCTATTAGGAACATAAATAATTAGAAAGAAACCCATTACATTTTTACGTCCCATCTTGGCATTTCAGCGAGAGGCCAAATGAAATGCTATATTTTAGCGGATACTGAAATTTTACTGCGGGCGGCTTCGTTCTTAGCGGTGGTCGTAAAGTAAGTGTGGAGGTACTGGGGGCCCAGGAGGTCGTGATAAACTGACACCGTACTCACAAGTCTTCAGCGATGGATTTGCAATAAAATCTCGCATTGTGGGGATTTCGCAATCGACGTGCCCAATTGGCACCGGAAAATATACCTTCGTCTGTGTGAACGGAACTGATGACGAATCGTGCCAAAAATAAAATAAAACGCTCACGACAATTCACCAACCGTAGCGCAATCAAAACGCTAACCCAGTGAAATGGCCACGCTGAGCGTCGTAGTCGCTCATATAAAATGTAAATATGCGTCCAAGCTGTAGCAACGAAAGAATAATTTATATTCACGATGTGCGCGGGGCGGGTGGCGGGGGGTGCCCATCCATTTTGCATGGTTATTTTGGCGAAATCCCCGCGTATTCTGCCCTCATGTAATTAAGAGATTAAAAGATCAGTGAGCGCCGCTGAGCGAACTCGGCGAGATTTTTATGAAAACATTTTTCATCGCAGTATGCAATAACCCACACTCGTCCTATTTTCAGGCAAGGCTGTATACACTCATGACTTAGCCGTTTTCATGATGTAGTCGTAATAAAACTTACGGTAATGGTGTGCTCAGCTACACGATACGTGTAATAAAAATACGTAGAATAATAACTTAGGTACAAAATACTTAGGTGTTCATAAATATGAAAATGTTTTAATGAAAATATTTTTCAGACGTACCTATTTTTGGAATTATTGTTTAGGTACTTTTGTTCTAATTTAACCGAGTACTCGATATTTCAAAAGATATATATTGTACACATATTGTAGGACTGGACGTGTATATCTACAAGGTAAAATAGTAACCCAACTGTAGTGAAAGAGCGAGGTAGGTCTCGGTACCAAACTATAAACCTACATGTGAAGTGAAACATACCTAAACGAACGGATCACAAAGAAAAAGTTTACTAACGTGAACAACACCAATTTCACAATGTAAAAGCTAAAAGGTAACGTGAAAGGCTACCCATAGCAGTGCAGTGCGAAATGTACGAACACACGGCCCTAAAGTTATACGAGCTTACACCTGACGGCCATCAAAATTAAAATATACCCGTGCGAAATATTGAACGCGTACTAAAATACTTTTTATCGAAATAACTCATTTTTTTAATTTAAACTAGCACCAAGTGCAAACCCATGACGTGTCCAGGCTATCTCTCTCCCTTCTGGGTTATCTGGAAGAGATCGCAGAACGCGATAAGGTCGCCTGTTGTATGTTTTTTTTTTACTTTAGTGTTTCCGTATGTACCACTGTTTTTATTTTGGTATACAACAAAGAATATATAAATAAATAAAATATAAAGCATCATGCATTAGTTTTACGGTATGATGCTGTAGATTAACCTAGAGAACCTGATTGATGGAGGCTTTTAGAATTTAGTTTTGTGTTTAACTTTACCTGTTTTGTGTATCATTCAGAAAAACAAAGTTAGTTCATACTTATTTTACTTTTGGGATTTCCGAAAAATGCAAGAAAAAATGTGGATTTGTTACATTCTCGATTCCATACACCCGTGTGTCACACATAACTAGCTAGTTCGAACAAAAAGGCGCAAACGACGGCATTGCCCTCAGTCGCTGCGGAAAAATATTTCTGAGCAAAGTACAGTTGCAGTATGAAAGGTGGGTTGCAGTAACTTTGTGCAGTACGCCGGCAGCAGCACTTCTAATTAGCAATGTTGAAGCTGCCTTTAACTGTACACCTTTGAGCTGACTTCCTTTATACTTTGTCACTGCGACGATAATAACTCGAATGTTGCTTTAATTAAGACATTGCTGCATTCTTTGAATATTGTCGTTTGTTTCAGAGAAACAGTTTTAAAGTACCCGTTTGATGTCGATAACTTTGTGGTGGGTTTGAAAGCTTTTTTTAATTAACTTTTATAATAAAAAGAAATAGGTTAATTTAGACAAGCGTGATCTACTGTCGGCCACATCTTCGCTTACCATAGGGTGATACAGTGGTCAAACCCGAGCCATTCAATAATTCAAAAAGAATTAAATGTATTTACAAATTATTTATTTCGGTAAAAGTAAATATTATAAGTACGTAAATATATTACTTACTTTCATTACAAATCAAACTACATAAAGGTCCTGTTTATGTATGTAATAAATTAGTAATCCACTGAAATGCCTATTTTTTGTTATTGTGTCCAATTTTGCCAATATTTCAGTGAAACTTGTTTAATGTATGTTAGTGGAAAAGTATTACGTTCATTGTATGTACTCGTATGTATCATAAGTTCATAACTGTTTTGAAAAACATGACAACAATAAAAAAAGTTTTATTACCCAATGGTTCATTTAGCCGAGTGTCCTCAATATCTATATATGACTTCATTGTGAAAAAATATGACACTATGTATCTTTATTTGCACGAAATAAAAAAAAGAAAGGATATATTTAAATACTTAATTAAAATATCTATAAAAAAGGTCTCTAAAATTCCTTAAATGAAACAATTAAACTTTCAGTGCCACAATACAGAAAAGGCATAATGGAATTTAATCATATTTAAACCAAAGCAAAATAATATCATTACGACTATGAGGTTTCCTTTGAAGGCCTGTTAATGAATATGATACACAGAAAAACAGATTAAATTCCTATCTTCAAAATAAAATTATAATTGGCATCAGACATACCTTTACTTCAATGGAGTCATCTTTACCCATTGTTACCGAGTAAAGTCAAGTACAACTTCAGGTAGCCACTCAAAAACAAAGCTGAAAACATACCTGAAACGCTGCCCGCGGACAAAGACGAAAGCCCGAGAGCCCCGAAAGCCTGAAAGTACGTAAAATTGAAGTGAACTTAGTTAGTCAGTCATCAACGGGCTCCGGTCACGTCCGCCGTCTGCGAGGGAACCCGAGGGGAAAAATCGTAAGCGCCTCGGCTCGAGGAAATGGCCGTCCCCTGTCGTAGTGTAACGCAATCTGCGGCTGCCGACCAGCCATTTGCGCGGGATTCTGTTACACGCGGCTGTGTTATGACTGGAAGTGATATTGTCTTATCTAAGATGTGTGGGACATTTGTTGGGCTTTGAAAAATAAAAATCTTTACCTTTAGCTACCTCTACCCACCTGTGCCTTAGGACGGGACACCCCATTTGGAAGGTTATACAATATTTTTATGCACGAAATATACCTATCGCAATTTTCCTAAAATGAGCCCAACTTTTGCTAAGACACTTTGGTCTACCTTACTGCAGATATCATAATAATCACAGCGGTAAATCGCCTTCAAGCAGAGTCATGATCATCATCCCCAGCCTGACTTCGATCATTACTGGCCATAGATAGGCCTTTGGCACCCTTATCCAGGTTCTACCCGTGATGTTCAACCAGAATAAAGCTTGACATATGAGATGCTAGTTTTTTTTACTTTTGCAAGGTTTAGTTATGTTTTTCGCGCGTATCTTGTATGTATGTATGTTTGTATTTATGTAATATTCTTTATTACCTCATATCTTTCAAACATCTTGATGGATTTTTATAATTAAGACATTGTTAGATAGGTCTTGACCACCCAAGTGTTCTTAGATTAGCCGTTAAAAAAGGAACATGGCGGATTTGGGCGCCATATTGTAGGGGGTTCATTTTTTTTCTTTCATACCCATCGAGTGGGGTATCAAAATGAAGGGGTTTTTAGAGGTGATTACAAAAATATATAACACTTATATGTTTAAAACACATTCGAAAAAAAAAAAGTAGTGTAGTGTAGTTTTCTTGTAATAGAGATTATTTTGTTCTGTTCTATTCTATAACTAAAAAGTTATAAATAAAAAGTTAATCAAATCAAAAAACCACACTGCAAAGATGTAAACAAGAATAAAATCATGCTGTGCAGTCGGAGGATATTTATAGTTTTGGTCAGCCAGCTGGCTTTTACTTAAATCCTGATGTATGTATCTAAATCACTTTTCTCCACATGCACTTACCCTCTTTACCCGTCAATTGGCAGTGTCTCACATTTGTTATAACTATTATTTTCCAACCTTACCTTTTGGAGTGCAGCGTTGAAACAAATGGCAGCACATGGGTCTTGTTTCTTTCATAGCTTATTTACATGAGAACTGCAATGAATGTAGTCGACATTAAAGACACATTATAACGATAAATTTAAGAGTATGTTTTATGTCTGAAAGATGCTACAAGCAAATTTTCCAGTAGATGTTTTTAACTCAAGAGTAAATAAAAAGTTATTTGATTCTATACAATAGATTTCAAACTGCTGTATTTATTCATCAGGTAAAATTTATCAGACTGTTGAAAAATATACCCTAAAACAATTGAATATCTTGCTATAAGAATCCTGATCACACTAGGAATTTCAACCACCACTACCAAGAAGCCTTTAAATCTGAAAACATTTCAGATTTCTGAAGCCAAGACTAAAAGTCCACTTTTCAATAAAGCACTTAAGACCATTGGCATTCACTGACGTATTTTACGTGAATTGCGACTTTAATTACTTTAGTGAACAACTGTGTTCGTGACGTCGCTCCTACTAACGGATCTCATCGAGAACAAATGAAATAGGTCTCAATGGCGACTCGCTGTAAGAGCCCTCAAATAAAGACTCGATATTGAAGACAATATAACGGTGGAAAAATGGGAAAACGTTTTTGATTTGTGTGGTAGTTGTTATTGTTATTTGGTATGGTTTTCGATATCCAGTATTTGTTAGCGATAATGTAGATTCCTAAGTAGATTATCAAATTACGCAGCGATTGGGTTATGGAAGTCCGAGACTAAGCTTTTAGTTTCTTGTCACCAAAGACTACGGAGTCGCAACCAGCGGTTATGTAACGTTAGTTCTTTATCATCATTAACCACAGCTCGAAATCAACCACGGCTGAAGCATGGGCCAGTTTTCTTGTGCCATTACCCACCCTATTGTGGCATTCTCATCCGTTTTTTACCCACAGTGGCTACAATGTGTTCTGCCCATCTCACCGCTGCCCGTGTCGTTAGTCACATAAAATAAAACGATTATATTTTATTGTTCAATCAACATTACATATTTATTACCCATCAAGTCTGCAGAATTACAAGAAATAATTTGATTTGTACAATACTCTACAAACATTTCCATTTTTTTTTGAACGTCCATAGTTATAATGGTCTAACAGCCGAGTAAGGAGCGACCTTCACCCATTTTATATCAAATTTAATATGTTAAAAATATATCGCGAGTACGTGTCTGAAAAATTCATGTCAAGACTATAATAAATAAAAAAAACGAAATAAATTAAAGGTCTGTGTACCTTTACCTTTATATCTCGAAACTTACGGTAGCATCTATAGAATAAAATAAAGAACTAAAGAAGGCCTTTCAGAAAATTTGAAAAAAAAAAAAAAAATATTTAAAAATTAATTTTTTTTTTTTTTTTTAAATTTCTTTCCTATTTGCTGTCCGTTTTCCCCCCAACCGTGATGAAAACTGAATCAGGAGTGAAACAATAGAAAATCAATTGTTTCCTAATTACCACGGTTGAGTATGTCACGGTCAGGCTTAACTCATCGAATAATCCCGGTTTAAGTTTACCTTAATACGTAATATAATAATATAAAACGTTTATTTTCTCTTCACAAGTTTATTTATGTGCTATGCCTTGCAGTTTAAACCAGCCGGGCGAGCACGTCCTACTGTCACAGGCTTGAGTCACACATTTTTATCACAGTTTGGGAGCAAAAGCCTATCACAGAGGCCGTGCTCGCCCGGCAGGGTGTAACTTTGTGAGAGACTGGTACCTGTGATACCACATATTCCTTACTCGGATCCTCTAATATAAGATTTATCTAATCTAACACACAATCACGTATCGGAAAATTCACGATATCTCAGAGGAAATCATAAGTCACTGTATCCGTTGCTATGTTGATAATAAACGCAATTATCTTGTATTGGGAAAATATTACGAGTCGTCAACTTTTTGACATGACTGTATGTCTTTGTAACAAAACATGCTCGTGTAGGTAATTCAAATAACATAGGTCCAATTATAAATATTCGTGCCAGTGTCAGGTGATGCGAGCGCCTGTTGCCTGTTGAAAGTGTATAAAACCAATCACGTTATGAGGGATAGAAAGTAGTTACGCCACATAAGTAAGTAGTTTCTAAAATCTTTTTTAAATTCTCCATGTGTTTTATGTTAGTATTATCTTCCCAATCTTACCACTAACTATTGATCTTTTTCTACATCTCAAACTGGAAAAATTACTATAAACATGAACTTTCTCGACCTGTTGCTAGCGCCACCTGTTACGTTCGGTAGGTACTAAAAAACACATGAAATAACATTGCTCAAAGTTTACATTGTTGGATTATACTAAACTATTGAAAACACTTTGTTTGTTAGTATGCATAGCATCATGGCTACCAATAGCCGGTTTGTTTGTAATCTAACAAACAAAGCCGTATTTCCATACCCACGTCCTTTTTAAGTAAGTATTGAAAAGGTATCTGAGTATTTACGCCCTCATTTCGAATAATCTCTGATAAATGACTATTGATATATTGATAGATTAAATCATTATGATAGTCTTGTTTTTTAGTTATACAATTTGTATCTCCCAAATTGTATAGTAAACCATGTTTATGAAGCCACGCCGCGCCGAGCGTGACCTTGCCAAACTCACAACTAAAGCCATGACATCATCATAAAACCATCTTTAAAACTTCTTGCATATGATATATTTTTCCGTGACAAATTCAGCCCGCAGGAATCTTTTTTGGTGCTGATGACATCATCAATTTGAATAAGATACCTCATTTCAAATGGTATGCAATCGGCTCGTTAGCTCAGCGGTCAGAGCGCCCATTTAAGTTTAATAGAGGTGGTCGGGGGTTCAAATCCCTCACGAGCTGCAGAAAATCTTTTTTATAATTTTTCATATGGTTTTTGTTTTTGTATATATTTTTTTAACTTTTTACAGTTTTTTTATGTATTCAGGCACTCAAATCAATTTGAACCATGAGGTGAATTATTAAAGTTCAAATTGGTATCTAATAAAAAATAATTTAAAATAGGAAATTCAATCAGGGTTCGTTATCTCCGACACATTACAATATGGTATAATCAATCACCAAAACGGTCATGTATTCACAACATAAGATAGGTACAAACATAATAAATTTACCTACATAATGAATAATAGATAAAATCAATATTCGTTTATCTCTAAAAATTTAGCGGAAACGAAAAAAATCACCAATAAAGTAAGTAGAATCACTTCGTATTTCAGCGGAATTCTTGTTCCATCAGCCAATTGCAATAAATGAGCGAGTCTGATTGGAATCCGATGGGATAAGATTTTTTTGCTTCGTTCGAGGGTAGACGTCAATCCCGGGCGAGATACCGCCGAGGCAATTTCCCGAAGTCACCTCATTTATCACAAACCATTATTGTATCTAGTTGTATTGACCGAAGAACTTCAATTCATTATTTTGTTATTTATTTCTGAACATATTTTTGCTATTATTAGCAATCAGTTGAGCGAATGTGAGGAAGTTTGGTGGGAGGAATATTTATTAGGAACTTAAGTAGATATAGATCGGTACTTGTAACGTATACATACATACTCATAAGTAATAGTAGTTACGTAGGAATACAATATGTCCGGACATGTAGTAATAAAACTTGAAGTGCGTAAAATACACCAAATTATTGTCGATAAAAAGACCCCTCATAAGTAGTCTAATCACCACACCCTCAAAGATAGAGCAAATTTAGTGTCTGACTTACTTGTTACGGTATCCACATAGTCTTACAACCATAACCTTGTACCTAGGTCTCAAAGAAGCGAAAATTCAATGTTATTTTTACAGCCAGAGCATAGAGAATCTAAAAAAAATGTTCAACTAACACACAAAAGTTAAGATATTTTTATATTGAGTCACAAAAGTCAATATTTTAACATAACTGCATACATTATTGCATTTCCTAAAATTCTTAGGGATTTTTTTTAGGAAAGGCAATAAAAAAAAAGACGTGTGGCACTCGGGGACTGCCGCGGTAAAGCTATTGCATAGCATTTGTATAAATAATTAGGTATAAATAGTGTAATGACACACCAAAAGAAAATTATTCATTTATAAAAAAATAACAATATTGAGAAGTGATTATCGAATTTCGCGCGATGTACTTTTATATAGATATAATATCATATATACTTTCTCTGCGCGGCATTTATAACAACAAATTTCTTCCAACAAAATGATTATTTATACACTTATAATCAATATAAACGCAAAAATATAACTTTAGAATAACTTTAGAAAACCATAACAAACTGTCAAACGCCTGACCAGAGGGAATCTAGTGACTGACAGTCAAAATGGCGGTCGATGTAATCCGTCTATTTGTTGAAGAGTCAAGGCCTATATAATCCCAGAGCTCTCATTGTTCTTCGTAATTATATCGGATTATAGCCGCCATTAAAAAGGACGTCCGTTTCATACATCGTTATTTTGTATAGGAGTTTCGCCAGACTGGTGTCGAAGACTGCCGAACTGAAACGACGTTAGACGATGCACGGCCTTCAAGCCACACCTCGGATTCCACAGAATTCAAAAACCTTATTAAAAACAAAACAAAAATACCCTTATTCACATTGAAATAAGGTCGCTTTTCTTTGACAAGCAAAAGTGACCATTGATCACCACTGGAGCGTGAGGTTTTTTCGTTACGGAATTTCTGGATTCGGTCCCCGCGCTCAAGGCCTGCGATAGAAGCTATGCAATAGCTTAAAAATTTCTTAGGGATTTACACGTCGTTTATAGGGTTTTCTTGAGTCTGTAAATTGTTCTACACACTGACATAAGAATTACAGCTCTAAGCCAATTAGTTTTAATTATATTGTTGCCTTAAAATAGCCCCTGCGCATTTTTGCAGAATTTTAGGAAATGCTATAAATACTTGTACGGCTTACACCTCTTATGTGGGGTATTTTTATCGATAACATTAACTGTGTAGCGGCCTTAATGTTGTATTACCTACTACAAGCCCGGACACATTGTATATGTAGGAAGGTAGATAAATTATAATCATGTAGTTACATAATAGATATATGCAACGTGTTCAATTTTATTTTTTTATTATTTATGAGTTACCTACCACATATTGAATTAATGTAGTTAAGAGTTCTAAAGTTTCAATGGCAATAGTCGTAGGTACATCAAGGTACTTTAAACAATTAATCATATCTACTTTGGATTCTATCACTGAACTAAGTACAAAACCACAATAACGCCATTAATTCACATCACATCATCATCAGCCTTTTCATGTTCCCACTGCTGGGACACAGGCTTTCTCTCATAGAGGGTGTGGGCTATAATCCACCACGCGGGCCCAGTGCGGATTGGTAGATGTCACATGTCTTTGAATTTTTGGTTCTTGGACATGCCGGTTTCCCTACGATGTTTTCCTCCACCGTTTTTGAGAGCAGTAGTGATGAAATAAATTACACAAAATAAAGCGCCTGCTCGGGTTCGAACCTACGACCTAAAACTCGTAAGTCGGGACCGTAACCACTGGGCCACCATTGATCCACACGCAATTAATTAGACCCAATCAATCTTAGTTGCACGTTTCAAACACAAGATAGTTATTTGTGTTACAAGGGGACAAAGTAATATTTTGTTCTTCCAGGGCGTTATTTTGAATTCAGAGTTAAGCGAAGGATTCTATAGTAGAATGACGAGCGTAGAGAGGGATTCTAACGTTGAATCCTGAGCTTAGCGAGGAATTCAATATAGGCCGCCCGAGAACAAAATATTTTGTCCCCGAGTGATAAACACTATTTTTCATCACTACCTAAGAGAAAAATAAAAAGCTACGAGTACCTAGCTACTCGAAACTAGAAAATAAATTTACAGAAAGAACTACAGTTTTTATAAAGCACATTGCCGCCATAACTTAGAACCAGCCAGTAATTTATTCAAACATATGCGTTCGACCTATTTGGTTAACTTCACATACTTATCAACAAAGAGTAAGTATAATACTAACTCCTTACTAACCAATAACAAAAATGATTTATCAGCATAGAGAATTGAATGTTAGTGATATTTTTGTTTAAATTAAACCTTCACGCGAGCGCCTCCAACCCAACTACGTAAATCTATCAGAAGCACGAAGCGGACCAATCAGAAGAGAGAAAGCTCAAACTCCTACGGGCGAAAAATTGGATTTGGCACCCGCTATCCTCTATAGACAATTGTCGTTTTTCGAAAAAATACTATTTATTTATTTCTTCTTTCATTGTTCATCCCTTCTTTGTAATTTTGTTGCATTTAATATTATGTATGTTTGTTTATTTGTAAGTTTGTGTATAGTATTTTATATAGCTATATAATGTTTATGTATTAATATTTTTTTTTATGTAGCAGTACACCATAGGATACCCCTGTTTTATGTTTAGTTCTTTAGGCCACCCAAAGGTTGTCTGGTAGATATCGCTGTCAGCGATAAGACCGCCTTTGTACCCATAGTATTAAGTTGCTGTAAAATATATGTGTAATTTCTCTTTTTGGTGTACAATAAAGTATATTCTATACTATTCTATACCTGTAACGTGTATACAGGATGGATTCTTGAGACAGGGTAGTAAAGGCGCGTTTATACGAAACTATTTGACTGGAAACCGGTTACAACTAAAAAAGACACAAGAAACAAATGCATGTCGTGCATCTTCGTTTCGTATTGTCTCAGAACTCAAAGCGCGTGCTTCAGCCGCATGAAAATTTTCTTGTTGTGTTTACCGAGCCTTAGGTAAAAATTTTTGGGAATTTGTGTTAAGTTTTAACAGTTTTTGTCCTAAGAACGATTTCATGCCGGCCGATTTTGTAAAAATCTCATCATGAAAACTTAAGGGACGCCACCGCTTCCACCCCATTATTGCCGTAAAATGGGTACGTTCTAAACCAAACTCCTTAGTAACGGCTAGGTTAAAAGGTTTTTAAAAAAAAACATATTATTGATTCATGTACCTACATTATTTGTGAAACATGTTTTTTTCGGGTAACTTAAAAAAAAAAAATAACTACACGATATTTTTTCGCTACTTTTGGATACTAATCCAAAACGACTTGGATGTTTAAAAGTATTTTTACACAGAAAAATTAATGGCTAGCATTTCTTCATAACTGAAATAGCATTTGTTAAAAAAAACGGTCCACAAGGAGGTTAAATATTGATATTCCGGCTCCATGCGGGCGCACGGCCAGTACTGTGTTAATATTTTGTAAGGGATTCCTCCCTAAATTCCTCCATAAAGTCGTATTTTTTTATATAATATATTTATTAATTCAAAGTATTTACCAGCAATGGTACATACTTTGAATTAATAAGCGATTAACCAGCCTCGGCTGTTTAACAGCTAGCTTTTCCATCATGGTTTGCAGTTGCTGACAATAGACATCCGCCGTAATCGTCTGGCCAGATTTAAGAGGTTGTAGTGAACGATACCGGCACTAGTCCACCAAACGCTCACAAGTAATTTTTTTAAAGTAAATTTTCGCTTGGGGCAGGATTTGGCTGGTTCGCCAGGGTTCAGCCATTGCGATGATCGTTTCCGATGATTGTACAGGATCCACTTCTCATAACAGGTAATGATTCGATTTAAAATCCCTTCATTATTGTGCTGGTTGAGTAACGTAACGCAGCAGTCGACGCGCGTTTGTCGGTTTGCTGCACTCAATTCATGAGGTACCCACCTTTCAAGATTTTTCACTTCCCAATTTATTTCTAGTGTATTAAAACAGTTTTATCACTAACACCTCAGCCTGCAGCTATCTGGGACGTGGTTTGCGATGGATCCGCTTCCACAATAGCCTTCAATTTTTTATTATCAATTTTGGTCTCCGGCCGTCCACGGGGCTTGTTCTGCAGGTCGAAATTTCCAGAACGAAAACGTTGGAACCAAAAATGCACTGTGTTTTCTTTTGCGACACCGTCGCCATACACATCATTAATCCTTCGAGCCGTTTCTGCAGCACTGGTGCCACGATGGAACTCGTACTCGTAAATAACGCGATATTTCAAGTTTTCGATTTTGTAAACTGACTGGCGCAAAGAAAAACCAAAAGAGGAAAAAACAAATGAATTACGGTTTTCCAAACACAAATGCATGAGTAAATAGCTGTATAAATTTAAAATAGGAATTCCAAACCAAAGAGGTGATATTTGAGATCAAAGTGGCCAGTACGACAAAACGCCATTTCCATAGGTAAGGGCCTAATATACGCCGTGATGTTAATCCCTAGCACCTAGATGGAGTTACCGCTCACTTCACAGCAGTGCTACTACTGCTACAGGGGGTTAAGGTACCTGCCCTTACTGCCCCGTCCCAAAAACCCACGCTGTATATAACAAAGTATAACTATATACAACCAACACATATCCATCATATCCATCCCAAGTCCCAAGTATCTGAGGCCACATCTCCATTGATTACAGTTAATTCAATATCGTAAAGGCACGTACAGATACCTAGTACGTACCTATAATCCAGTAAGCTGATAGATATTTGGGTTCAAGAATGTTATCTGGGTAAGCGTTGACACAGGCACTGATATTGCATCTGAGTCATCATATATGTACGTACCCCGGAGATATTATAATGATTGATTTATGTAATACTAGCTGTCCCCGCGGCTTCGCTCCCGTCAACTGGCTACCAACCTACCTACCCTACCCTAAACTACAAGTTATTTTGGTTTAAACCCATCTTCGCTATTGCCTTTCTAATGAAACCGGTTTAGGCCACATCGGTTGGATGGTTTCAAAGTCTATATCGGACATAGGTAGATTTTTTTCTGTGTTTTATATATTAGGATAAATTATTTGTCCTTAATGTGGCTTTTTTTTGGATCTACTATAAACCAATATCTTTGTATTACATGGTACTTACGTATAATTAGCCACTACCCCGGCCCACGCGGTTAAAGTAGTTCGATAGCGTTTTTTCTCCCGACTTACTTTACAAACATGAATATTTAAGGCTAAGAAAATTTTGCGGAATTCTATGTAGCCTATACCATTCCTCATGAATGTGGCGTGGCTATCTTATACAATAATAATTGTTCAAATCCGTCTAATATAGCCAGAGCTTAGCGCGTTCAAACAAACAAACAATTAACCCTCCAGCTTTATTATATTAATTAAGTATAGATAAATAATTGTAGGTAAGTATAAGTATGTATATTGGTATTAGTTGTAGTTTCTTAGACTTGCCCCAACTTAATTGGGGTCGGCTTCCTGTCTATCCGTATTTAGCTAGATACCAGTATTTGACATGGTGCGACTGTCTGTCTGACCTCCACAAATCAGTAACTATACCCCTAGCAAAACAAGTGTTAGAATTCAGACTTCTGAATACCCGTTACGACTGTCAAAGATCTTCAAATGACAGCCGGGCATGGTAAAAACTCGCTATGTTACGATCGTCACCCATCCAAGGACCGATCTTGGCAAGCGTTGCTTAACCTTGAAGTTCGACCCGTGCACCTGGAGCCGCCAGCTCCGCCAGTTAAAATACTGATTGATTCGCGTTATTATAATTCGTACGGTATTCGTTTATATATGGTATTGGTAGTAGGTACTTATCTACTTTTATCAATAATTCGTCATCAAAAAAGATTGTACAGTACTATTTGGAAAATAACACTATCGGCTCGTTAGCTCAGCGGTCAGAGCGCCCAATTGAATATATTTCAGTAAGAGGTGGTCGGGGGTTCAAATCCCTCACGAGCTGTCCAATATTTTTTCTTGATATCAAAATTTTTGGAAGTTTTACATCATCAAACCACACAAATCGCCATATTTAAAAAAAATCTTAAGTGCTAATGATTAGTAAGTATTGATTCGAATTCTCTCAAGAAAATATGAATATACAGCAGTTTACATAGTCTAAACATCTCGACACTGTTTAATGTGTTCTTAGAAGACACTATCGAGATTTTATGATAGACTAGCTGACTGCCGGGGCTTCGCTCCCGTCAATTGGCTACCTACCTACCTACCATACCTACTCTGCCCACCTACCCTACCTACCTTACTCTACCTACCATACCATACCTACTCTATCCTGCCTACCCTACCCTGCCTACCCTGCCCTACCCTACCCTACCCTACACTACCTACCCAACCCTACCTACCCAACCCTTCCTAGCGAACCCTAACTACCCAACTTATCTACCCTACCCTACCTACCCAACCTACCCTACCCTACCTACCCTACCCTACCTAATCATGTAGTACATATTTGTTATGTATCATCAATAGTTTTCTCAGCGCACGCCAAAGAATGAATTTTATATGCAATATTTTGCTACTTTGGGTTACATTATTGCAATTTTCATAAGAATCTCTAATCTTTTTGGTCATAGTGGCTTCCACATAAAAGGAAGACATATGCTGTCAAGCACTTTTATTTAGAAATATTTAAGACAAACAATCCTACAGTACATTATATTTGTGTATCTCCAACAGTATAGGCAGCGCACGCGAAGATAGCTCTCAGAGGGCAGAATTTTTTTCGACTTACTTGATATTTGTCGTTATAATATGACCAAAATACAAAAAATCATTATAAATTGTAGCCTATGTGTTATTTTGATGTATAATCTATATTACTGTAAAGTTTCATCCAAATCCGCTTAGTAGTTTTTGCGTGAAAGAGTAACAAACATACATGCATCCATCCTCACAAACTTTCGCATTTTATAATATTATATAGTAGGATTTCAAATTATAAATCTAAATAGGTAACTACTAACTTTAGTATAAAAACATGTCCACCTCTTCATAAATCACAACAAACCCACTTATCAAGCTTTGTTTTTATGTTCAAGGTAATATTGAAAGTATAAAAAACATACCTAACCTTATTCTGCCGACTTTTCTTCATTTATATACGACCAGATTATAATTTTTATTTTTTATATTTTTAGCCTATTCTGTCCCACTGCAGGGCAAAGGCCTCCCCTTCTTCCTTCCAATCCTCTCGGTTTAGGGCAATTGTGGACCAATCCTGTCGATAGGCATCAAGTTCATCCCGCCATCTTCGCCTGGGTCTGCCGCGGTGTCGCCTAACATTTTCCGGGACCCACATTGTGGTTGTTTTAGCCCATGATCCGTTTGACATGCGGCAGATGTGTCCGGCCCATTCCCATTTTAACTTGGCTGCTTTCTGGGTGACGTCGGCGATTTGTGTTTTGGAGCGCAGCATTGTGTTTCTGATGCGGTCTGTTATTCTGACTCCCAGAATGCTGCGCTCCATTGCTCGTTGGCTAACCTCAAGCCTGAACCTCTGCTGCGCTGTCAAAGACCAGGTTTGAGCTCCATATGTAAAGATAGGGAGAATGCACATATCCATCAATCTGCGTTTATAGCAAATTGGAAGGTCTCCCTTCATGAGCGCCTTCATTGACCAATAGCCCTTAGATTATAATCATGATTCTAATTTCAAATTATTCACTAATGAGCCGTATCGCTGGGGATTGCTTGTTTCCATTAACGCTAATGGAGTTAATCGCCGCAACTCTACGGGTGATTGGATCCCCGCTGCTTCACGTTAATCCCTATCGAAAAAATCGGCACTTGTTTGTTATTACTTTTATTCCTCCATTCCTCCTTTTAATTATTTCGATAACTTTTCCAACTTTTTCGGAAAAAAAATTATGCCTATTGCCTAGTCAAATGTCATTTCAAAATGGCGGCAAAATCACAGACTTGCTTTTTATGACGAAGACATTGATCGCATTCTGCCAAGGACTAATCTTTTTTTTTTCTTTTTATTGTTTCTGTTTATAGTTATATTTTTACTTCTAATGTAAAAGTAGTAAATAACTCAATTATAGCAAGTTTTATAGACTACGTATTTTATTATGTCGTTATAAACTTTCCTTGCGGATCTATTTACTGTAATCGTAAATAAGCCAAACTTTTACCAACTGATGTCGTGCGTACTAAAATAATGGCTACTAAAAATGAGCCAGCATGGCCCATGTGTAACGACATCCTAAACCAACTGTAATTTTGCTAAGGTATTTAAATGTCATAGCGAGTTAGTAGAGATGCTACAGTTATATAGTCATTGTAAAGAAGGTAGAGTGGCCTAGGCTGAACAAAGCCATTAATTAGTCTGCGCCCCATTTCCTCGAGTTATTCTTTAACAGTACGTACCTAGAAAGGGGAGGGTTGTAGTTTGTTGGTGGTACAGATACGTTTGCAACTTACGCAATGTATTTCAGCACCCTTTTCTCCCGACTGCCAAAGGAGGGTAAAGTGTTTATGAGTCTATGTATGTATGTATGTTTGTTCCTATGTGGCGTTCTAGAGACCAAACGAGTAGGCCGATTTTGATGATTCTTATGCAATGGATTCGACTTACCCCCGGTTTCTCAGCACTCGATTATCGGGCTGTTAACGTATTCGACGAATAATCGTCGGTTATCTACTTTGATTGGCTGTTGCAAATTCGTTCAACCAATCACAGCAGATAACGCGTGCTTGAAAATTTGTCACATTAATTCTGCGATAATTTAGCGGTGAGAAACCCGGCCTTAACCTTGCATTAAAATTGGAAAATAGGGGTTTTTGGGTGCCATAATAGTACATTGTGTATTGAGGGCGGTAAGTAAGGAATTACGATCGAGGCTCTAGTAGAAGCCCGAAGTCGAAGACTGAGGGCTTTCTGAGTCGAGGTTCGTAATTCCCGTACCGCCCGTGAAACATACAATGTTTCTCATCACATTTGCGAGTAATAATTATGAATTTTAGCTTTAATACACAAGTCAGCACAGCTATTATTACGAAATACGTGAATTTTTTTAAGCGGATGGCGAGTTTTTGCCCCCACCACACATTATACAAATGTTTCGTTCAGAAACGTTAAGGGCAAATAAATACTTACGTAGGTAGTCAGCCATGACGGAGGGTAAAAAAAAAATTAACGTTTGATACAAATAACTATTAAAATCGATTATTAAGAACATTAGTTGAGTATTTAAGTAACATTTATTTATTTATTTACTTAATTCAACCTTATCACATACATTTTTACAGGATTACACCCAATACGATAAATGCGCTTAACTACAGTAAACCTAATCTATTACATAACAGTAGATATCTAAACTAATTTTATGTTAACTTGTTTACATAACAAATTTTATCTATAACTAATTTTAAACAATGCACTCCTTGTGAATTCACCCAGAGTTCAGCAGAATAGGTCCGTCTCAATAGCCACAAGGTTGAGCGTGCGGAGTGCACGCGTCAGCGGCGCCTCTCTTAAAAGGTTGGTTCGACTGCGCGGCTCAACTAGCAAGCTCGGCCGCCGCCGTCGCCAGACGTACCTGTCCGGAACATACAGACACACCTGTCCTAAAACCGTTTGCATTATGCACCTTCCCTCTCAATATTTTGAAAATATATGAGGTGAGTGCCAGTTCCCTCCTAACCCTCAACTCATTGTATCCTACCATACCTAAAATAAATAAAGTAGGATACATTAAGGGTAGCGAGATTGCAAAGAAATTCCTGTTTAGATAACATTTAAGACAATTTTTCAATTGCGTGTACCGCCCGTGAAACATACAATGTTTTTCATCACATTTGCGAGTAATAATTATGCATTATAGCTTTAATACAAAAGTCAGCACAGCTATTATTACGAAATACGCATTTTTTAAGCATTTTTTTATATATAAGTTTTATGGCCTGGTTGCTAGGACCTTTTAGCCACTTCAATGGGTTTTAATGTTCTTTAGTATGCATTAGAATGCGGATGTAACATATTCTAATGCTTTTTGGAGTATTTGGCAGCTGATTGTATCGAGTCAGGCTTCCCAGTAAGCTTTGCGGAGGTAGTCAATACTACATTAAAATTCTCCGCTCCACTATCCCGAGATCACTTCTGTTAATGATTTCCACATGTTGTCCATTTGCGTATACAATTGAGACATAAAACTACACCAATTATATATCACAATAACCACTAGGAATCAATCTGCAAATAATATTAACAGCCGCTGAACTTCACCCAAAAAAAACCCGCGATTTTTTTTTTTTAGCGGTTCGCTACCACACAATGATATTCAAATAAACAGATACGTTATACAGTCACAAAACAATTGAAAAAAGTGTTCCGCGCAGCAGCGGCAGCACACATACACACTTTTCATTCATCTGACATTTCACCACAAGTCGAAAAGGATGGCTTGATAAAACCAACAAAAAAAAAGAGACAGCTAGTGTTTGTCACTTGCGTGTGAATGTAAACAAACATTATTCTGACCACCAATGTTATTATCTTTAACTAACCTCCAAATATCTGAAAGATAGGGAAAAAAATAAATGAACTAGTAAATTGAGGCGTATTGCGTACTTTCATATGGTATGAGATACCTTCTGTTTTATGTACTTTGGTATCATAATTGGTACAATTTCTAAATACACACGATGGCATGTTTTTATTTTGTTTTTGTTTCAACAAAGCCTATCACTCGTCGCCATGCGTGACATAGACTAAAGACTAAAGGTCACAATTGTGATCTATTCGAGTCTTCACAATGCACGCGCTCATAACATATCTGTTTATTTGAATATCATTGCGACCACACCATAGATTATACAAATAAGGCAAATACTTACGTAGGTAGTCAGCCATGACGGAGTGTAAGAAAAAATAAAAATAATTTAACGTTTTGATACAAATAACTATTAAAATCGATTATTAAGAACATGAGTTGAGTATTTAAGTAACATATAGCAAGATTGCAATGAAATTCCTGTTTAGATAACATTTTAAGACAATTTTTCAATCGCATGTAAACTCCTTGCTTGAACTTGCATGACCAATGTGCTGTGCTATAAATTAAAAAAATATGACTTACCGACCTTGGGTTTCATGACAAAAATAAAGCTCAAGGGTTTTATATGGGGCATTACGGCCAAGTTAACCTGAATGTTTAGATACTTTTTACGTGCAAGTGTGATGAAAAATAAATAATTGTGGAAACCAATTTTTTTTTGATTCCCAACCTATCGTGTGGGGTATCAAAATAAAGGGTTTTAAGAGTTGATTTCAACCATACATTACACTTAATGTTTAAATGTACCTTACTCGAAAAAGAAATGTTAAATAAAAAGATATAAATAAAAAAGTTAATACATATCAAACAACCCGTCTGCTAAGAAGCGAACTAAAAAGACGTAAACAAGAAGAAAATCATGCTGTGCACTCGGAGGCTACATCTTGTTTTAGTTAGCCAGCTCGCGAATATGTATCCTCCGACTGCACAGCATGATTTTCTCTGATGGGTCGATCTTAAGGTTAAGCAACGCTTGTCGAGGTCGGGCCGTGGATGGGTGACCATTTCAACATACCGAGTTTCCTCCGTGCCTCGGAAAGCACGTTAAGCCGTTGGTCCCAGCTGTCATTTGAAGATCTTTGACAGTCGTTACGAGTAGTCAGACGCTTGAAATCTGACACCAGTCTAGCCAGGGGATACCTACCGTATTACCTAGTTACTGGGTTGTGGAGGTCAGATAGGCAGTCGCTCCATGTAAAACACTGGTACTCAGCTGAATCCTGTTAGACTGGAAGCCGACCCCAAAATAGTTGGGAAAAGGCTAGGCAGATGATGAATAATAAATTTATTTTCAACACACTTGCTCGTAAAGTGAGCCTTATTACATCGCTATTAGGGCCATAAGCCGAGCTATAACACACACGTGCGCAATAACATTACACACTAGTGCGTAATAGAATCATCCCAACAAAGTTAAATTAGTACCTTTCTGCAAGTTATACGCGAGTAAATAGAGCATTTTCAATTTGACCGGGTAATGGAGTTTTTTTTTTTAGTAACAACAAAGAGGTTCTATGCCGCTGAAAATCTATATACATTTGTGTAATAAATAAACGTGAACATCCTTAATTAAGTCAAACAAATATTTATTATTATCAAATTATTCATAATTCATAATAATTTGTTATAAAATATTTGCATTTTATCACTTAAAGTTATTTGAAGTAGGCTATAAGTTCACTCACATTACATTCGGCGCGTGAAAAAAAAAGGTTGCGCTGCTATTTGTCGCTGTGGTAAATTATTTTAGAAATGATACATTTTCTTGCAGAAGATAAACAATAATGAACATTATTGATAGAGTTAACCTCGCCAAAAATACTAAATGAGCTGCCTACGATAGTTTCCTACAATGGAAGAGCAAGGTGAAAACGTGTTTTGGCGTATTTCTCTGGACTCGCCAATACATAAAAGTCTAGCTCACTATGGTGCATCTATTCCTGGTGGTGCTCAAACACGGTGTTGATATCAAAACGTACTGTAACCTGATGGCATTTATGAAAAGACGGCTCGGACGGATATATTGGTCGGAAATCTAATGGTTTGTCACCAGCCGACGTTGAAAAGTTTTTGAATGAGACTCCGGAAAGTCGCTGCCTAGCAACAAAGGTACGTTGAATATTATTAATCTAAACGTATCTATATAATTGCGTAACCTGAGCATAACTTCTTAAAAACGAATTAATTGATTTTGTTGCAGGTTGCCTTATTCTGCGTGTAGATGACAAGAGCTTTATAATATTACAACAAAGGATGTAGAAACCCGAAATGTCTTTGTCGCCGACATTTACATAAGAAAAAAACGAAAGTATCTACCAAAGAAGTGGCAAGCACCAATTTAACACAAACTGTGAAACTGCCATCCAAATCAATCCAATATAGCTTTGAAAATTCTACGTTCACCAATTGTTTAAATAATAATTAAACGATAAGCAATACATGGTTGTTTTTTCCTCGCAAATGTGTTGAAAAACGTCCTATGAAACTCGTGAGCTCTGCTCATTTGTATCATAATATACTATTACCAAAAAAGTTACACACATATTAAAGAACTAGCTGTCTCCCGCAGCTTCGCTCCCGTCAACTGGCTACCTACCTACCCACCTACCCACCTACCCACCTACCCACCTACCCACCTACCCACCTACCCGCCTACCCACCTACCCACCTACCCTACACTACATACCTATCTACCCTACCTATCCTAGGCTGCGTAGCCAAGTGGGCCGCTGTAGGTACAACCTGGTCAGTTGGGGGTACTCCTATCAGCCACAATGCGACTGTAGAACCACACTGCAAACGATGCCCCATCTATTGTCCTGCTCTCTGTGCACAAACAAGTGCACCATGAAGGACCAGTGCGAGGCCTGTCGACGTGACTGTGTCCTGGTCGAAGCACAACATCTAAATTAAAAAGTAAAAATAGAATCATCGACACGGTGTAGAAGAAGAGATTCCTACATACCAACCTACCCTACCAACCCTACTTACCTACCCACCTACCCTACCTATCTATCTACCCACCTACCCTTCCTACCAATCTACCTATCCCTACCTACCTACCAACTTTCTTTTTTTTTTCTCGAATCCTCTTCGCATTATTGCCTTTCTAATGAAACCAGTTTAAGGCAAATCGGCTGGATGGAAAAGTCAAAAACGGACATTCGTGTAGAAATAAAAATTGTGTTTTTTATATTAGTCAAATGATTAATTAATCAGCCAAAATGCCATAATGTGGATTATTTATAGGAGATAGATATAATAGTGTCGTGGTTTTTTTTTTAGATCTACTAAAAACCAATATCTTTGTTGTACATGGTACTTACGTTTAATAAGCCATTAACCCAGCGCACGCGGTTAAAGCAGTTCGATAGCGTTTTTTCTTCAGACTTACTTACAAATATCAATACTTAGGGCTAACCAAGAATTAGGAAAGAATTAAGAAAAGAAGGAAGAAAAAGTTAGGATAGTGACAAAAAAATCTGATATCCTTTTCCTCTATACGGTACCAAAGTAAAGAAAAAACATAGGTACCGGTGTACTCGTGGCACAAATATTAGAGAGCCTCCATTATTTTGAGACTCCTCCAAGTAACAATAGAATGATCGCCTCTTAAAAATCTATTCGCCAATTTAATTAAAGAGCCCAGCATCTAACTGTCAATCTTTGAACCGGCGGCAGAGAATAATGTCGTCGCAAGATGACTCGGTGATTTAATTAATTTCCGGTATCCAGTAGGTATCATGATAATGAATTACCACGACACGGAAAGAGAAAGGTTTCATGGAATTTCGATTTCATAATTCATTGAGTTCAAACTCCAACATGTCATCTTATATTAATGGATCAAATGAAATACTGTTGGTCGGTGAGCGCATCACTACAAAATGGCTGGACGGATTTGGCTGATTGTCTGAATAAGGTATTTAGTGGAAAAAGGGCAGTTTTCTGAAAAATTGATAATTTAGGAAAACTGGGCAGGGAACGAAAGTACTACAACGATAAAATTAATAGAACTTTTTACTGAGAGCTAGTCCTAGCAATCCAACCTCTTTTGTACAACTTTTATTTTTATAAAACATTTTTTTAACTTTAGAATAGTCAAAATGACGTTTAAAAAATCATAGATGACGTATGTCATCGGACTAAAAAAAATACAAAATTAGTTTTTTTATATTTTGATAACAACCATTATGTATAGTATTTTGAAATGAGGTAATTATATTTCTGTTATTGCAAAATGTTGAAGAACGTATTTCGTTGTGAACAAAAGCGAAGAAAAACGGTTGGATGTTGAAAAGTATACAGTTTTTGTTTTTTGTAGCTCTACTTTTGCTGCTGAACTATGATTGAAACTGGCAGCGATAACGCAACAGCTGTAACACCAGCGTCAAACCCGGTTAGTCGATCCATCATAGAATTCATCACAGTGGTTTCTTTTGTAGATATAGTTAAAGCAATAAGTTCACGATAAATTTATTTCTGCTTGAACGGCAAAATAACGAAATTAAAATAACCTAAGTATTATAGAAAGAATGTTTATAATTCTTTTCATAAAAGCATCGCTCGTTTAGTTAGTAAAGATGTTTCAAATACTTTGTACAAAATACAATACATTTTTAAGGGTTAATGCCAATTAATTTCCTAAAATAGATTTTAGAAGACCGCTTTCTTTTCCTTAGGATGGACAACAAGAAGACGACGACGTCGCCCGTCCAGAAGCGTCTTTTCGTTTCACGATTCAAAACATAAGTCAACTGAAGGAGCAAGTTCTTTCTCCCCCCTGCTACGTGCGATGTATGCCATGGAAGATCCTCATACTCCTAAGGAACACGACGACGCCCGAGCGTCAACAGCAGAAGGCATTGGGAGTGTTCTTGCAGTGCAATGGCGACACTGACTCCCCTGGATGGTCGTGCTATGGACTAGGGGAACTGAAGCTGCTATCTCACAAGCCTGAGGGTGGTCAAGCGCTTTGTCGGAAACTTCATCATATGTATCACTGGTATTAACATTGATAATTATTTACAATGAGGTATTTGATGTCAGAAGGGGTCTAAATTAAAAGCTATATTGGTATTGCTACTATTGTAAATCGATAGCTAAGCTAAGTAAAGCTGGAAATATATTCAAGGGTACCCTATATTTACCAATAATCTTGAATTGCATATTCTAAGTT
Organism: Orthosia cruda; assembly: GCA_964057195.1. NCBI lineage: Eukaryota > Metazoa > Arthropoda > Insecta > Lepidoptera > Noctuidae > Orthosia > Orthosia cruda. The sequence goes on along the minus strand of OZ059826.1, from coordinate 18,577,503 downwards.
ATATTTTATGATGCTAATGCTTTCGCTACTACTTTGCTCTGCTAATGCATGATCAATGAATGCTTAACATACTTCCCACTCAGAATTAGAAACTATAGTTTTTAGGGTTCCGTAGTCAACAAGGAACACTTATTGTTACGCCAAGCCCGTCTGTCCATCCACAGTTTAGCCCACAGACTTTTAGTACTAGAAAGCTATAATTTGGAATGGATATACATAATAATTACGCCGACAAAGTGATAAAATAAAATCATGGCATAAAAGTTTTTAAGGTACCTCCTGTACTCGTATAGTGGAGATGCTTTTTTTCTCGTCTTTCCCATAGTGTGGGGTATCGTTGGATAGGACAACAGTTTTCGAACGGCAAAGTTAATTATGTCCCTTCGATAGATAAATTTCGGTGATTTCATTGTTTAAGAACGTTAGTAACGTTACCTCTTTATTTTGGTTAATTTAGCTGTGTATACGGAACGCTCTGTGCGCGAGTCATGCTCGCACTTGGCCGGTTTTTATTTGTTACAAGTAAAGTCCCCAGGTCGTATTCAGTGTCTGTTTGCTTTTAATTACAGTAAAGAAGATGACTGGGGTTTCGCGCACTTCATATCATGGGATGACCTCATGGAACCCGAAAACGGCTTTGTAAAAGACGATTCCATCACTGTAGAAGCTCACGTCATGGCTGAAGCACCGCACGGAGTATCGTGGGACTCCAAGAAACACACGGGATTCGTTGGTAAGGTAACATTGACAAAGATAATCAATAATTAATCCAGGCGTCTCGAAAGCGTGCACTCAGGATCTGTCAACGAGGAACGCAGTATCCTACGAGTTAAACTCATTTATTTCGCTTAAGATTAGATATTGCATTCCAAAACTCTAATTGCTAATATATGCAACAAAGGGTAATGCGGCAAAACCAGTAAAAGATGGCAGGATGAGCTAGACTCATGTTCAAAGGATTGGCCTAGATACAACATCATTAGATCGGGCAACATAACAGGGGAGTGTAGCGTACTATAGCATAATTATAATAATAATGGCATACAAATAAAATTCAAATTTTACAACAGTCGGGAAGTTTGATTGCGGGTTTGGCCACAGAATAATTAATTGGTTTGACTGCTTACGGTGCTTACTTTTTCATCTGTTCCCTCAACTTATAAACTACTTATCATAATTTGACAAATGAGGTGTCGTTGTAAGCGTATTTTCTGTCCGCTGGTTATAGGCTATGTGAAGTCACATTAAATTGAATAGTGCGCCCTCTAGGGCCGTCTAGAAGGCATGAAGTCATGAACAAAATCCGTTTTTTTTCGCCCAACTCTATCATGTGTGGTTTACACTTTAAAAAAGGATTTGATTGATTAAAAAAACTTTTTAACAAAAAATCAAACCGACTTCCAGAACAAAAATCTACAAAGCAAAAAATAAATTTCTTTTCCGAAGTCGGTGTCTTTTGTGCCTACCCATTCTTTCCCGTTTTTCGACACCGACTTCGGAAAAGAAATTTATTTTTTGCTTTGTAGATTTTTGTTCTGGAAGTCGGTTTGATTTTTTGTTAAAAAGTTTGTATTTTTCTGTTTTTAGTTTTGGTAGGTACCTCCAATTAACATGATTATCATTTATAGCCAAAGTACATCTCATGGCGATTCCAATAAGCCGAAACACGACTAGGATATATTGTTTTATATAACAGTTCCAGTGCCTACCTTCCGGCTTCATCATCAGATCAGTTCGATGGTGTCATTTTCACCAGTACCATTTATTTATAAGTATTTGCTTCATTATAGTCGGTTAACTATTCGAGATATCTTATGCCCGTGACATATATAGCATTTAGGAGATGCAGTGGCCATCTGTGGTTTTCTTCATCAGTTCCACTTCACCAAATGATACTTTCTGAGTGCAAATGATTGCATTATTAATGAAAATACCAAAATTGCTATATGTTTGCCTATAATATTTGAGGAGTTCCCTCGATTTCTCTAGGATTCCATCATCAGATCCTGACCTGATGATTATGGGACCAACTAGGAAGTATACCCTTTCAAACAAAAGAAGAATATTTGAAATCGGTCCAGGCGTCTTTGAGTAATCGGGGAACATACATAAAAAAAATAAAATAAAAAAGATTCCGACGAATTGAGAACCTCCTCCTTTTTTTGAAGTCGGTTATAAAAGGATTTTGTCATCATCATGAAAGGACATTGAACAGGGATTTTAAAATGAAGGTAGAGTTTTTTGTTTAGGGGTAGGGGAATGCTACTTAGCAGAATGCACTGTTTTGTTACGGTTATCCTCTGAACTGAATATTTCCTTTTTTCATACTTTTTAGAGATTGATTTTTAGTGGTCGGGTTTTAGTTTTGAACTTATCTTTTTAACACCATTCGCTGACGTTAACCGTCTCCATTGGAATTTCTGCCAGCTTCTGTATCCTAAAATGTGTAATTTGTCATCAAGCAAAAATGTGTAGATACCTAATTTATTTATACGATTCCTGAAAATACTGAACGCAATTCGCTTTTGATATCAACATTATTTTCCAATAGCCATTGCCGGTGTGGGTGGCAATCCGTTCTGCATAAGTGCATAACGCGCCAGTCAAAGGGTTAAAGGAAAGTTATCAGAGCGAAAATAATACGAGAGTGAATAGAACCAGTTATTTTATCGAATGGGTGTCGCATGAGGTGACAAAGGGGTTATACGGAGAATGGGCAATCGTATTCGTCAATAGACGTACTCAAATAATACGGATATTTAGGTCCATTTGTTACTCATATTTTCACTCCCGACGGAAAAAGAGAGGTGTTTTAAGTTTGACGTATGTACGCAGGTACACACTTCAAACTTAAAACACCTCGTGTTTGTGTGTTTATTTATTTATTAGTTTATCCTCGCACTGGACGCCTTGCAGCAATTACACCAATGGAGCACAATCTTATAATAAACTCACTATAAGTCCTGGTTTCCTGACGATGTTTTCCTTCACCGTTGTCAGCAATGTCCAAGATAAACTTGGAAAGTACATATGAAGTATGTATGTGTGTATTTGTGTATCTGTCTGTGTCATCATAGCTCCTAAACCGTTTAAAAGTTATGGGCGTTTTATTTACTTTTTTTGTATCGGGGTGTTTTCGCAAGATATCGAGTCATAATTACGTGTTCAATAGATTGTCAATCGAAGCGTGTCTACTACTAGATAAATTAAGTAGCATGAAATAAAAATGTGAGAGACGCAATTGCTCTGTGGCCTTACCATGTTGTGTTAAAGCCATCACTTTTTCAATTAGGGAAAGGGATTGACCTGTACAGGACAAATAGACCTATCCCTAGAATTGTAAGGCCCCTGATCAAAAGTATTTACGTATAATTTGGCCGCATTGGACGAAAAACAGCTAAACGCTCGTTAGACCGGCTCTCCCCCTTTTTCAGGGGATTCAAACATAACTGGTAAATGTAGCCAGCCTAACTGTTCGGGAAGAACAGGCTATAATTCTATTTTATTCTCATTAGGATAACCAAGACCTTCCTTCCCAGGCCTCAAGAACCAAGGAGCAACATGCTACATGAACTCCCTTCTCCAAACTTTATTCTTCACCAACGTCCTGCGCAAGGCCGTCTACAAGATACCGACAGTCGGCGACGACAGTTCACGATCAGTCGCCTTCGCCCTTCAACGCGTGTTCTACGATCTTCAGTTCTCAGACAAACCTGTTGCAACTAAGAAACTGACGAAGAGCTTCGGTTGGGAGACATTGGACTCGTTTATGCAACATGATGTACAGGAATTCTTACGGGTAAGCTGGTCTATAATATTTCTTCTTATATGTGACCAATTCTTCGACTGAGTTGGCTATTGACAGTTTAGTACTGACAGCTGCCAATGACCTTATTTTCTTAAATGTTGCAAGTGCGGAGCATAGTGTTGTAGGTAAGGCTCAATCATTAGTGATTCATCGAATCGATGTGACATGACTCCTCCATTTAATTTTACTTATTAGTGTAAATATAAACGTAATATATTTAAATATAACTGTATTAATGCACATAGTACATACATTTTGATTGTGTTAAATATGAAATCAAAAATAAAATAAATGCGATCGATAAAATGAAGCTAAATAAGATTTTTTTTTTCCGTTTAATAATTTCATTTTCGATCTACTTAGGTTTTCGATAAACTTATTCGATAAAATGAAGCTAAATAAGATTTTTTTTTCCGTTTAATAATTTCATTTTCGATCTACTTAGGTTTTCGATAAACTTTCGATCACTCAGGATAGTCAAGATACGACACTATTTTTATGTAACGATAAAGTGACAACCACCCAAAAATCAATCTGCCTAGCCTTTTCCCAACTATGTTGGGGTCGGCTTCCAGTCTAACCGGATTCAGCTGAGTACCACTGTTTTACACGGAGCGACTGCCTATCTGACCTCCACAACCCAGTAACTGGATAACACGGTACCACTTGGCTAGACTGGTATCAGATCTCAAGCTTCTGACTACTGGTAACTACTGTCAAAGATCTTCAAATGACAGCCGGGACCAACGGCTTAACGAGCTTGCCGAGGCACGGAGGAAATTCGGTATGTTGAAATGGTCACCCATCCACGGACCGACCTCGTCAAGCGTTGCTTAACCTTGAAGATCGACCCGTGCGGCTGTTATTATTTAGCCACGAGCTCCTCAACAACAACAAGTGACAACCCCCAAATGTCAGTTTAGTCTACGAAATTAAAAATCACAGTATAGAAGTAACCTATTCACTCTTAACTTGAAACACTTGTTCTTTAATTTGGTTGGAAAATAAACTTTCTGGCTTTGTACTATCCTAAAATTTCTTCAAACCAGTATTTTCACCTGGAGTTCTTTTCTATTTTGTATGAAAGGTTTTATATTTTTTATGTGCAAGCTTACAATTATAACGACTACGGAGGATTTTTTGCATATAAAAGGCTTCGAGCCTTTGACCGGTGAAAACTCATCTCTCCTGAATATTTTTGCAGATTGGTATTACTTTTTTATGAAGGATTTTGGCTTCTATGAAGAATAGGCATTTTTGTAACAAATGCAAAATACAAAATCTTATTATATATCTTATTTATGAACCAAAAAGTTTTACATTAGTTGGTGATTAGAGCCTCCTTTTAAGCAAGTAATGCCTGTGTTAGGAGACTCCGCTCTTCCACAGCAAAATACAATTCATTCAGTACCTTAGATATAACCAGTATTTTTGCGTGTGTGTGTATATGTATGTGTGTGTGTATTTGTGTGGGTGGGTGTTTGTGTGTGTGTGAGTGAGTGCGTGCATGTATGTATTTCATTTTACATGCTGCAATAGTGCGTAGCATAAAAAGTAACAGTTACGAAAGTATCTCGTTATAAACTCAGTAATTTACGCTACAATGGCTGCAATTTGCAATACTTTTTGTAGGTTTCCCCTAAACGAAAAAAAGAAACCATTTTTTAAAGCCTCCGCTTTCTCCTTCAAACCTCTCTGTCTTACGCGATCTCTGGCCTATATTGGCCCGCGAAAGTGACATTGATAGAAACTTACTTGTGGATATTTTAAATTGCCCGTAATTGAAGTAACAGCATACGATTCTCTGAACTATGCTGTTCTCATTGTGCTAGTAACCTCAGTAAAGCAGATTTTAGGGTGATGAATCAAAGATCCATATAAGCATAAGTCAACAAAGCAATGAAATAGCAAAGGCCCTTTATAAATACTAACAGATTTTATGCTTGCAAAATTTGACAGGCCCCTGATACGTTTTTCTTGCCTCAAATAACTATTTCAAACACTAATCTACATAGTCTGCTAATATCTGGACTTTAGAAGAGACCGACCTGTGAGTTTGTAGTGGCGTTTCTATTTACTTACTCTACAAGTCTTACACACTAGCGCCAGAGCCCGCGAGGATGATGTACATTTCTCTCAGTACTGAGTTAAATCATGAATTATTTTGTTTAAAAACTCGAATGTATAGCGTTTCTTGGGGTGCTCACCCAAGAATGAAAGTACCAACATTATCCAATCCAATCCAAAATGTTTTAAAATAATGTTTAAAATATACGTTTGACACGTAATAGTATTTTAAGCAACAAGTGAATAAAGGACGGATTTAAAGCGAGGGCCATAGATTAATCACGAACAAGTGAAGGATTTGAACAACTGAATCACGACCGTAGGGAGTGATTCATGATGATTGAATCACGAGCATAGCGAGTGATTCATGTGTTACAATCCTGAAACACATGTGATGTTACCTAGCTCAGCTTCAATTTACAAAAAATGTGAAACTGACGCTTCTCATTTTTTGTAAATTTTGAAGGTAATAAACCATTTATTTATTTATTATTATTCCTTGTGCTTTTTGCTTAATCTTTCTTTTCTCGTAGTCATGGTATAACATATAGTATGCAACTCTTGAATAAAACGGATTTATATCAAGGGCCATGAATCACTCGCGTCGCTCAGGATTCTAACACTTGAATCACTCGCTATGCTCGTGATTCAATCATCATGAATCACTCCCTACGGTCGTGATTCAGTTGTTAGAATCCTTCACTTGTTCGTGATTAATCTATGGTCCTCGCTTTAAATCTGTCTTTAACTCACTAGTTGCATAACATACTATTGTTTAAACCGATTTACGTGAATAAATTTCAACATAATTTATTATCTTTGCAGGTATTACTAGATAAGTTAGAAAATAAAATGAAAGGGACTGTGGTGGAAGGCACGGTACCAAAGCTGTTCGAGGGGAAGATGACGTCATTCATCAAGTGCAAGAACGTCAACTGTACCAGCACACGCGTCGAGACCTTCTACGACATACAGCTCAGTGTCAAGGGGAAGAATAATAGTAAGCTATCTTTTTAATAGTGGATCCTCCTCCTTGCGTCGATTCCAATGCTGGGGATCGTGACCACATCATGGTTTCAATACTTTCTCTTTGATGATGTTTCTCCACTTCCTCCTATCCTCAACAACGACGAGGTTCGGATTTGGTCTGACCAGCGTAAAGGCCTTCTGCCTCTAGGCCGTTTGCCCTCGACTTTGCCAGTGACAACTTACCCTTAGTAAGTTGTCACCAGGTTTGCTGCCAATATGGCCATAGAAGTTAAATATCATGTGGAGCCAACAATACCTTCAACAATCTTGACCTTTTTAGGGTTCCGAAGTCAACAAGGAACCCTTATAGTTTCGCTATGTCCATCTGTCCTTCCGCAGCTTAGATCAGACTTAGGCTCTGCCAGCGAAATGGTTGGTTTTGGCCGTGTTAAAAAATTCACGGCAATAGTATATATAACGAAATTAAAAGGAAAACTACCACAAATAAGTAGGCTTTACAAGTTTACGAGTAATAGTCGACCAACTTATAAAATGTACTTGGATCAGTAAAAATGTTGTAAAAATACCGTTTTTAGACGGTGTGAGCCGCTGAAACCGTTTTAATGTTCATGTAACAACAAAAACCCTCTTCTTAGTCCGCGTTATTATGCAACTACGGAACCCTATTACTGCGCGTGGCCCGACACGCACTTGACCGGTTCTTTTTTTATATTGTTGTGCCCTTTCAATCGAGATGGTCGTCCTGTGTTCACGAGATACGCAGCATCTTTCGGCAGCACCACAATTCGTATTACCATAATTTTAAATGAAAAATGGAAATAGAAATTAGTTATAATGTGACTTGCACGTTATATATAAAGACTTGGTCTATTGATACACCGGTTGAGCAAAAAACTGTGGATCAAACGAAACAAGGCGATAGTTAGGGTTTAAAAGAAGTAAAACAAAAAATAGAAAAAAAAAGTTTATTTATGACCTATTGCAAATAGCTCCAAATATCTTAACCCTGTTTCGTTTGATACACGATTTTTGCCCAACCTGTATATGCCAGTTAAACAGTTTCGGTCTTAGGCATGGACGATATAGGTCCATCCACAAATATCAGGGCCGTGCCCGGGACGTGGACGAAGCTTCAATGATTGGGCTCGGCCCTGTCAAGTCCCGGGCACGGCCCTGATATGTGTGGATGGATAGTCCTTAAATCTGAAAAGTTTCAGATACGATACGAGCTCTGTGGTCAGGGATACATATTCAGATTTCTAAAAAGGACACTTAACATGCAGGCCCGTTCATTTGCGCCCTGAATATGCTTGCTCAAAAACCTTGCTAACTGATATGTGAAGTTTAATTTTACTGATTTTTAAATCTGCTTGGGTCAAAACCATCCGTCTGAATTTGTCTGCATATTTCCGGCTTTTTGCTACCCCTCCTCCCATCGTCTGGACTACATCCGGCCTTGCTTTTTTTTTAATCGTTTGGTAAGGTATTTTTCAAAAATTATTAAAGTAATTATAGGTACTGAAAAAGAAAATATCAAATACCTAGTAAAATTTCTTAATGTGCAGGCTGGAAATTTTAAAATTCAAAATTGGAACCGTCTCAATACCGACTTTTTAATCGCTGCTCAGCTCGCAATTTAGTAACCGACGAGAAAGTAGGACTCAATCAATGCCCGCCCGCTTACTTTCCGAAGCTATTTCGTTACCAATAAATTGGTTCCAATTTGCAACTTGAAAATGCGATTTATTAAAAGGCTTTAACAAATTTCCATTAGCAATCTTATTCCTCCATTCCGTTTTACCATTTAGTGAAGGGTGCTATGACGTCACCGTTTATAAATAATTTATAAGCCGAGTAGGAAGGCATTTGCCTGTTACAGGTGCTTATAATTCTTTCATATCAGTACCGTAAAGCAGGCGCCTGCATCAAAATTAGGTCTTGTAAAGCAGCATTTGCGTTTTCACGAGCATATGAGGTTGAAGTTTGAAGAAAATGGGTTGCACGGCAAGTTTTAAATTAGTTTTAGTGCAAGTTTAGGATTACAGTAAAGGTACATTTATCATAATAGTCCTGACCTACTCCATATTTTAAATGTGAAAGTCTGTATTTGGATTAGTCTTTGTTTATTATTCAATCTAGAACACGAATAGACCTTGACCTTTATTGGGACTTTTTAACCATATGATTAGTTTATTTAAAGATTATACTAATATTATAAAGAGGTAAAGTTTGTGATTTTGTGACGTTGTAAGGGGTAATCTCTGGATCTACTGAACCGATTTTGGAAATTCTTTCACCAGTAGAAAGCTACATTATTCCTGAGTGTCTTAAGCTATAATATATTTCCAAAAAAAATAGAGATCCTTATGAAAATTGCAATAATGTAACTTAAGGTAGCAAAATATTGCCTGTAGTAGTACATTATGGTACAAGTGTGTAATTTGGTGATCACCGCTGAGGCGCCATTGTGACCCGAGCCGTTAGGTGAGGGTCTTAAGAGAGCCGAGGACGGTAATCATTAATACACTCGTGTATCATACGACGTTTTTCAGCACACTTGTGAAGAAAATAATACAAAAAAAAACATTTTCAACAGTGAAAACGAGTTGTGAAAAATCGCAATGGCGGGAAAAATTAATCCGTTTTCCTATGCGCGTGCATCTAACAATGGCGATCGGCCATAGACTAAAAGAATGAGGTTTCTTTTTTTTGGCTTTTTGCTGATAGCGTTTTAGCCACGTACTAAGTGGGGAATTTCAAGTTTTCTTTATTACAGAGAAAAACAAAAGTTATATTTGAGTGAAACTTTTATTTATTAAACACGTACTAGTTGAAATGATCGATTTAAATACGAAGTTGCATGAAATGAGCAAGCAATAGATACATTAATTCATTTGTACTATTGAGCACGATTTTTTTTGTATCGAAACTTTTTTGAGAACAAAGCAACTCAACCAATAAATTTAAATAAAAACTCAATAACTCACTTGTGAATAATAGCAATGAAAAAGTCACAGTTTGATTACAGGTGTCATTATGTGCCTAATTGCGGTGAAATTAGAGCCACTTTATGAGCAAGTGTGTTGAAAATACATTATTTGGCGTGCGCTGAGGAAACTTGATGATAGATAAAAAATTGTAGGTAGGTAGCTAGGGTAGCCAGGGTGGCCAGGGTAGCCAGGGTAGCCATGGTAGGCAGAGTAGGGGCAGGGTAGCCATGGTAGCCAGGATAGGCAGGTTTTGGGCAGGGTAGCCATGGTAGAAAGGGTAGGCAGGGTAGGGGCATTTTAGCCAGGGTAGCTAGAGTAACCAGGGTAGCCAGGGTGGCCAGGGTAGCCAGGGTAGCCAGGATGGCCAAGGTGGCCAGGGTAGGGGCAAGGTAGCCAGGGTAGCCAGAGTAGCCAGAGTAGCCAGGGAAGCCAGGGTAGCCAGGGTGGCTAGGGTAGCCAGAGTAGCCAGGATAGCCATGGTAGCCAGGGTAGGGGCAAGGTAGCCAGAGTAGCCAGGGTAGGCAGGGTAGGGGCATGGTAGCCAGGGTAGCCAGAGTAGCCAGGGTAGGCAGAGTAGGGGCAGGGTAGCCATGGTAGCCAGGATAGGCAGGTTTTGGGCAGGGTAGCCATGGTAGAAAGGGTAAGCAGGGTAGGGGCATTTTAGCCAGGGTAGCTAGAGTAACCAGGGTAGCCAGGGTGGCCAGGGTAGCCAGGGTAACCAAAGTAGCCAGGGAAGCCAGGGTAGCCAGGGTAGCCAGGATGGCCAGGGTGGCCAGGGTAGCCAGGGTAGCCAGGATGGCCAGGGTGGCCAGGGTAGCCAGGGTAGCCAGGATGGCCAGGGTGGCCAGGGTAGGGGCAAGGTAGCCAGGGTAGCCAGAGTAGCCAGAGTAGCCAGGGAAGCCAGGGTAGGGGCAAGGTAGCCAGGGTAGCCAGAGTAGCCAGAGTAGCCAGGGAAGCCAGGGTAGCCAGGGTGGCCAGGGTAGCCAGAGTAGCCAGGGTAGCCATGGTAGCCAGGATAGCCATGGTAGCCAGGGTAGGGGCAAGGTAGCCAGAGTAGCCAGGATAGGCAGGGTAGGGGCATGGTAGCCAGGGTAGCCAGAGTAGCCAGGGTAGGCAGGGTAGGGGCATGGTAGCCAGGGTAGCCAGAGTAGCCAGGGTAGGCAGGATAGTTAGGTAGCCAGTTGACGGGAGCGAAGCCCCGAGGGTCAGCTAGTATCTGATAAGCAGATTCTTAGTTCATGTTTTCCCCACATTTTTTTTTCTATAATTGAGACTGTAAATTTACTGCTAGAGATACCTATCAAATAATTTCAGGTCCAGCGTTATTCTAATGTCCTCTCATGCTCATCTTACTTCCTTCTCCCAAATAACCTCTAGCTCCTTAGCCTTCACAATAACCTGCTATACCACCATAACCTTCCTTCCTGCCAGTTTACGAATCCTTCAAAGACTACATCAGTACGGAGCTCCTCGAAGGTGAGAATAAGTATGACGCCGGAGAGCATGGTCTCCAAGAGGCGGAGAAGGGAGTCAGGTTCGACGTGTTCCCGCCGGTACTGCATCTTCACCTCATGAGGTTCCAGTACGATCCTCAGAGTGACGCATCAGTCAAGTTTAATGACAGGTTAGTAATTATTGGCAAAGTAACAAACAACTTTGCCACTTAAAGCAGTTGTCATAATCCTTCTGTTCTTATCTTAATGTATTTGGAGTTGGCGCAGCATGTCTTCTTCCATAGATCTTTATTTGCCGGCATCACAATACGTCACCCTCCCCACTAACTTTCGTAACCAGCATTTGCTGTTTTTCTAGGGTAAGCGTTTTTCGGTCGGGAGGTACAATCATGTTACTGTAGTTGCGTCAGTTGTCGCTTTATTAATAAATTAATAACTTATTTATATTGCTTTTTGCTTAATCTTTAAATTAGTAATAGCCCAAATTCCCAAAGGTATATATTTATTTATTTATACTCTTTTAAAGCAGATTCGTCACTCTGTGAGAACTTTGTTTTACAACTTCTGTCTGTTACGACGTGACTTTTTGGTACAAAAATATAAATAAAACTCTATTTATTTCGTATATACTTAATCAAAGTAATACAAATTTATGATTCAAAAGTTACAAAAAAATTAGTTTAATAAGAATTTTGGCCATTTAAATGATCATAAAAGACAAAAGTAATAAGATCAATCTTAATGAGCCTTAATCTTCGTTAAGATAATTCTTAATTACAATCACAGTGTTTGCAAACAATATTATTCTTTAATTGGACGTATTTTACCTAAGGTTTAAGCGTACCTACAGTTAATCAGTCTTATTTATTGGACTTAGGAACTACAAGTCAGAAGTCAGGTTAGTAATACAACGTCTTAATATTAAAGAATGAGCTAAATTATAAAAAAAAAACTATCTTGTAAAACCAATGGTAAATTAGTACCTGATCAAAAAGGTATCTTAATTAAAGAGAAAGTGAAGAGTGATGTATAAAATGCCACATTTTATACATCACTCAAGCAAAGTTCAGCCTTCTTTACAGAAAATGCCATCATTTCTGTCCAGTTCAAGCATCGGCCTCATCGTCTTTACTAACAGATAGCATCCTAAGATCGGATGATATTTTTTTTTTAATAAAGGAACTCGGAGTATGTAAGAACATTAACTACGCACGGTTTTTTTCCGTGCCTGTCTAAAAATTGGTGGTAGCTGGCTCAGTACAAAATGTGGCTTAATCCTATGGTAATAAGCTTCTTATTCGAAAGAAAACTTTTTGCTCTAAGCGACGTAAATGAAAATTTATGTGAAAACATTGCAGACAAAAACTCTAAGTGCCCTATGTTCATATGTCAGGTAGTAAGAACATTTTTACCCTCCTCCTGCACATACGCAAAACAAAATATGCGATTACCTTCGTATTGGTAAACGATACAACAACGACGATTAGAGAGAACTTGTTCGTTACAATGATATGAACACGTAGGTAATGTCAGTGCAGATACGACTGTTTGTGAGAGACGACAGTTAGCGGGGAGGGTGACGAATACTGACCTTAGTATAGTAACTTGTAGCCTTTCACACAATCCATCCATCGTTTCTTTGGCCTTAGTGTGAGGCCTCATTAGTGCGTTGCGTTGCGTCGTCACAGCGTCAACGCTGCGTCATTTAACATACATATTTTTAGTGTTGCGTCGTCACACGCGACGTTTCAAAGGATCGACGGACGAGAGACGAACCCTTCATCACCCTTACCCCGCGGTAAGGGTGATACGCTGCGCGGTCAACGACGGACAGTGTTTGTTGCTAGCCACTGTCGAAACTAAAATCCACACTTAGACGCTGCGCTGCGACGGCGTGTGTCGCCCCTCTTGCGTTGCGATGTCGTCGTGCTCCGTCGCAACCACAGTATAAATATACAAATAGTATGGAAAATACCTGTAAACGCTCGAAACGTTTTATTTAAACTGTGTCGCAACGCAGGTGTGGCATACAATGCGTTGATACGTTGCGACGACGCAACGCACTAATGAGGCCTCAGCCTTACTCTACTTTTCTTTTATGTTCATCATTTGTAGACGTTTTCCATTATTATTTATCCTCATAAGCCTCTACAATCGCACGCCACTTATCTCAAATATAGGTGACTCTTATCCAAATGCAACCAGCTGCCGTACAAAGATCGTCGCCGCAACTGTCCTGGCCATTACACCATATGTCATCACCAATGTTACTTTTGACCTTCCCAAACCAATTTGATTGTTATAAGACATGGGAAATTAAATATAACTGGTAAAATCTGGCTTTACTAAAGGTGCACCTCTTGACTAACCCTTCGTGAAATATAGTCGTTATGTTAAGGTGAGTATTCACAAGAGCATTTTCGCGAGCATTACAATGTAATGTAACGTTCTTACGACTGTTACAATATTGCTCAGTTTCTAAAGTATTTTACACGCCATCAAAAGTAAAAGTTTGACGAATTTAGAATTAAGTAACACCTCTGTATTATAATATCGATAAAATAAAAATGTAATGTAACGCTCTTGCGAATGTTCGACGCTGTGTTCGACGTAAAGCTTACAGCAAGTGAGCATTTACCTGTAACATTTCTTGGTATCTCGTGTTTATTATTGACTTCACGTCACCCGCGCTCGTGCCATTGCTCGATAAAAAGTTACAACAAAACGATCGTTGGTTGTAAAATCAGGTTGTAACAAAACTTCGAGCGTCATGTTCGAAGTGTGGATCGAGTAAATTTAAAAACAGCCTCGATGTTCTGTTACAAGTAAATGCTCTAGTCTATACTCACCTGAAGATTATACAGAACAACTATACGGGCGTTTGTTATTATCTACAGCTGTAATCATTTTAGCTGGAAGCCTCTTCGTTTTAAAATACGACTATTATGCAAATATCCTCCCCAAAACCATAACATATTCCGTTTTAAGCCAACATTAAAAATGCTGACGCAAATTAGTATTCAGAATATTCGACGTAGTCGTATTAAAATATTGTTAATTTGAATGAAATGATGACGAAATATAGGTGCTATCAACGTGTTATATCGACAGAACCTACCTTTTTACCCGACTGCGGGAGGGTAATGTTTTTCGAGCTTATGTGTATTCCATTTGTATAGCATGCTCTACAGCCCAAACGGCTTGACGGATTATGGGATTATACACCTCATAAATGGTGTCGTTGGATTCGTCTCAATTGTGAGAGTGACATAGACTACATAATTTTTAAATATGAACCCCGCCCCCTTCCTATAAATGGGGGACGATACTATTTTTTTTTCGTTGTTATAACAATGTTACTGTTTTGGCACATGTTCAAGATAAGCGTAACTTTGATAGCAAAATAAATAATTTCAACTACATAACTTATTTGGAGTCCTCGTTCATTAATGAAACAAAAAATAAAACAAAAATTATAGAAAAACCTACCAAGACTTCGTTGTTCGCCTGCAGCACCTCATAATATTGAATGTATAAATAATACTTAGTAAGTTAGTTTTCTCTGTTCAGTTAATTATTTTTTAGCAGTTGGGTTTCTGTTTTTAGAATAATTAGTTTTATTTCCTAATTGATACGACAACCAACACTAAGGGCTAGTGACATTAATCGGTATTTAATAGAAAACCTAAAAAATATTCGGTGAAAATATAGTTCATAATCACGTCCCTTACTAAGTATTTTCAGAGTCTGTTTTAAAAGGTTTATTAAATCCTTCAGGTTCGAGTTCTACGAGTCAGTAAACTTGGACCCGTATCTCCAGGAGGTCCCGACGATACCAGCTCACTACACGCTACATGCAGTACTGGTCCACTCGGGCGATAACCACGGAGGTCACTATGTGGTCTTCATCAACCCTAAGGGTGACGGGAAGGTAAGCTATCAGCTTAGACTCGTATTTCCAGAAGAGCCCGACGATACGCTGACTACACGCTGCATGCGGTGCTGTTACACTCGGATGACAACTACGGAGGACACTATGTGGTCTTTATTAACCCTAAGCGTAACGAGATGGTAAGCTGATGCTTAGACTCGTATCTCCAGGAGATTCCGACGATACCAGCTGACTACAAGCTGCATGCGGTGCTAGTACACTCTGGTGGCCACTACGGAGGACACTATACGGTCTTCATTAGCACTAAGCCCCTTTTCACACGCCCCGGTTTTCGGGTAGCCGGTGCCGGGTAACCGGCGGCGAAGAATATAGGCATGTATGTAAGCTTCCACACGTACATTGATATACCTTCGCCGCCGGTTACCCGGCACCGGCTACCAGAAAACCGGAGTGAAAAGGGGCTACGGGTGACGGAAAGGTGAGGCATTGTGCTTTTATGAACTAGTTTTGTGAAATAGTTAATTCTATTAATACAATGTTGAAAACTATTTTGTTTCTTCATCATAGAATAGAATAGAATAGAATAGAATATACTTTATTGTACACCAAAAAGAGAAATTACACATATATTTTACAGCAACTTAATACTATGGGTACAAAGGCGGTCTTATCGCTGACAGCGATATCTACCAGACAACCTTTGGGTGGCCTAAAGAACTAAACATAAAACAGGGGTAGCCTATGGTGTACTGCTACATAAAAAATAATACATAAACATTATATAGCTATATAAAATACTATACTCAAACTTACAAATAAACATACATACATAATATTACATGCAACAAAATTACAAAGAAGGGATGAACAATGAAAGAAGAAATTAGATAGAAACAGAAAAATATTAAAGAGAAAGGAAATGGTTCTTAACAAGGTTTTTAAAAGATGTTAGTGACTGGGCTTGTCTTATTGACATCGGCAACTCATTCCACAATCGCACAGCCTGGACCGTGAACGATTTATGGTAAAACTTAGTAGAATGAGCAGGCATCAAAAGTCTCAAATTCTCCGATGATCTCAAGTGTCTCACTAGAATGTGTGTCATGAAGGAACTTAAAGCGTTCTTTGAGATAAGAGGGGGTTGTAGGAATAAACAGAACACTGTAGAGTAACGATAAAGTGTGGGCATTCCGGCGAAGGCGGATTGGCAGCCACTTGAGCTTAGTACGAAATTCTGAAACATGGTCATATTTGCGTAAACCAAATATAAATCTAATGCAAAAGTTTTGGAGTCGCTCAAGCTTATCTAGCTGCACTTCAGTTAGATCTAAATAACTGACATCTGCATAATCGAGGATTGGGAGAAGGAGGGATTGGGCAAGCGCAATCATAGTCATCACTTGAGCCGAAAGACTGCCACTGCTGGACATAAGCCTCCCCAAGCTTCACCACATCGTTCAGTCATGTTCAGCAGTGAGCAGTGTACGTCCTTCAGCCGATATGATGATGATGATGAGAAAAAAAATAAGGTGGCATAAAAAGGCAATGGAATAAAACACTATATTTTCAACCAATCGAAACGATTTAACGTGATGCAATTCACAGTTGTGTTCTTTAGGCAGAACTTGCATCGCTCGATATCATTAGTCATCAGCTTATAGCAGGCCTCTCTCTCTAATCACAGAACCTTAAGCTTGATACAGCTACTCTCGTCCAGCTATTAATTCCTACTGAGCTCTGTGGTTGTTAATTTCTTCATAATGCATGTCTGGTGAGGGTTCGTCATAAATAGGTTGTTCGTCCTGATTGGCTTGTGGGTCACATTCTGTTCGGAAGACCACGTTTTCGTAGTATCGGTTCTGCAAATAAGAGAAAAATTACTTATAAAAATATTATACTTTATAAACATAAAAAAACCGGCCAAGTGCGAGTCGGACTCGCGCACGAAGGGTTCCGTACCATTATTTCAAAAAACGGCAAAAAGATCACGTTTGTTATATGGGAGCCCCACTCAAATATTTATTTTATTCTGTTTTTAGTATTTGTTATTATAGCGGCAACAGAAATACACCATCTGTGAAAATTTCAGCTTTCTAGCTATCACGGTTCACGAGATACAGCCTGGTGACAGACAGACAGACAGCCAGACAGACAGACAGACAGACAGACGGACGGACCGCGGAGTCTCAGTAATAGGGTCCCGTTTTTACCCTTTGGGTACGGAACCCGAAAAAATCAGTTACTGTTCATTAGTCTCGCTAAAACTCAAAAACTGCTTGACCAATTTAATTCGTTTGTTTTGTTCGCTCGACCAATCACACAGACGTAAATCCACATCGCGTCATTCATCTCTCATGTGATTGGTCGATTTTGTCGATTGGGTAGCGGTCAAACTCTGCGTTGCCGTATTCACTTACGCAATACGGCTGCTGGCCTACCGAAGTTAAATATCTGGGTGTAACACTTGATAAAGAGCTTA
Organism: Orthosia cruda; assembly: GCA_964057195.1. Lineage (NCBI taxonomy): Eukaryota > Metazoa > Arthropoda > Insecta > Lepidoptera > Noctuidae > Orthosia > Orthosia cruda. The sequence continues at coordinate 18,559,823 of OZ059826.1, read as the reverse complement.
GGTGGAAAACTCATGTGGAAAATATTATGACAAATGCCCTACGAGTGCTCGGCATGTCTCGTACCACCTACGGTAAAACTTGGGGGCCAAAGCATCACTTTGTGATACAATGACTGTACCGGACCATGATAATACCTATTATCACAAACGGCAGCAAAACTTGCCTTATGCAAAGCGCCATTCACCAGGTTACAAAGAACAGTGTGTCTCGGATTCACGGGTGCTTTCAGGACAACACCTACGGCAGCGATTGAGAGATACCTCAGATACCTCAATATCCCTCTTCTGCATATGATGGTTGAACTCGAGGCAAGGACATCGAGGCATCGTCTTGCTGTTGCTGAACTATGGGATGCCTCTAAGGCAAAGACTAACCATACAAACTTCGATGCAAATGAAGAAATAAAATTTTGGCATCGAGCGGGCGCACGGCCAGTACTGCGTTAACATTGTCATTTCTACATCTTTGACAGTAGTTACGGATAATCAGATGCCAAGAAATCTGACACCAGTCTTACCAACAGGGTTTGGGTTTGGGTAGGCCCAGTCACTGGGTTGTGGAGGTCAGATAGACAGTCGCTCCATGTAAAATACTCCCAACTGAGCTTCCAACATAATTGTGGTAAGGCTATCAAGCAGCCTAATTTAAATGCCATCAATCGGCCAATCACATGGACAGAAATCCACATCGAGCTTTTCATCTCGCATGTGATTGATCGATTGATGGCGGTCAAAACTTGTGCCTTGCCGAATTCACTTGCGCAATTAGGCTGCAGATTTATTGATTTTATATTGTTTACTTACTTCACTTATTGGTGAAATGTGTATCATGGCTGGCGGGTTGGACCTGACCCAGCATCGTTGTCTTATTGCTATTATAAGTAGCAGGATCACCGCAATTGCTGATGTTACTATTGCAACTATCATGATAATAAAATAAGTATTGGCGGCACCTGAAAATACATGTTTGATTTTAATCTGGTGTTTAAATCTGTAAACTCTGATATTATAATTACAAAGAACAGCTTGAGATCTTCTACATCATGATCATCTTCCTGCCATTGTCCCATGTTACTTGGGGTCGGCGCAACACGTTTTCTTCTTCGATACCATCCTATCCTGCGTCACGCCATCACTCACTCCCTTTTCTTTCATATCACTCCTTACACATCCATCCATCTTTTCTTTGGCCGTCCCCTCCTTCTCCATCCAACCACATTTATATTCATAACTGTTTTAGTAACATGCGTTACATCCCTCCTAATCATATGACCATACCAGGATAAACGGTTTCCTCTTAACCCATTTGTCACTGGCGCCACTTCCACATACCTAATATAATTGTAATTTTATATGGTAAAGGGAGCCGTCCAGAATTTATAACTGGCCAATGGTCACTTGTCATCGTCATCATCATCATCCACCTTTTAATGTACCCACTGTTGGGATGGGACACAGGCTAACAATGATAACAAAGTGAATTTTACAATTAAACAATTTATAACTGTCCCTATTCTCAGTCCGCGAAGAGATCGGCGAACGACATAATTACAAAAACATATGGTAGGATAACTCTTGACTCGCAAGAGAAGCTGTAAACAACACCCATGACAAAAATAATATGACAACAGCAACAGGAATCAATTTTTATATCACACCAAAACGCGCTGATTGGTCGCATATCCGTTATATCCATTGTTCATTCACAATTTCTCGGCATGACACGGAGAGATTAGAAACAATCGAATTACGATGCGTATTATTCAATTCGAAATGTTCTGTTTGCAATTTATCAAGAGTCTGTCTCTCCCGATACATCTATACTAATATTATAAAGCTGAAGAGTTTGTTTGTTTGTTTGTTTGTTTGTTTGTTTGAACGCGCTAATCTCAGAAACTACTGGTTGGAATTGAAAAATTCTTTTTGTGTTGGATAGTCCATTTATTGAGGAAGGTTATAGGCTATATAACATCACGCTACGACCAACAGCAGCAGAGCATAAATGAAAAATGTTGCAAAAACGGGCAAAATTATTCCTTTTTGAGAGCTTCCGTTGCGTGCGCTGCGTAAACGGTTTAATTACACAAAAATCATGTATGTAGAGTAGGTAGGGTTGATGGGTAGGTAGGTAGCCAGTTGACGGGAGCGAAGCCGCGTGGGACAGCTAGTTTTTTATAAAATTACAAAGTTTGCCATAATCCAGTGGCATATTATAAGTAAAACAAACCGTCTTTTGAGTTTTCTATTGCTCTTGAACTTCTCGTTGAAGTTAGAAAAGCCGTTAAATTCCCTGTAGTACCATTTAATGCATATTGTTCATAATATGTGCACGGCTGGGTACTGAGCGTTTTACCTGAGACAAGAAAATATATGATAGTAAACACTAGTTGAAACATTGTTTTATCTATAGTGATATTGATTAAGCAACCAAAATTAGTTAAAAACTTTAGGTGGATTTCTTTTCCGACAATGAATAAAACCTTAATTTAAATTATATTAGATAAAAGCTGTTTAATAATTTCAGTAAGTACATTAAAAGAATCTGAAAAAATCACCTGCATATTAAATAAACATTATTGAACAAAGTCCAAAATCAAAGTAAAAATCAAAGTCATTAATAAATTTAATAAAACATATAAATCATAGAGGTAAAATTCAAACTCATTAAAAAATAAAATATAAAATCAAATCCCAAAAAAACGATATATACAAATATCTCAACAATTCGGCCCTATCAGTCAACGCATCACAAAGTGCACAACCACTATGACACATATTATTCGTGCGCCACACATTTAAGGAAAAGTTTATCATCTTAAGTTGACATTTTGGTTCCATATCCATTGCGGACGCATAGCCTACCAAATCTTTAACATTTTGTTAGTTTCATGATTTGATATCACCAAATACTTAGAAGTTCAGAAGCATATTATGAGTATCAATATGCTTACCTTGACATTGTTTTGACATCACCACAGCAATCACACAAATTCTTCCTCCTAAACAACTATCGTTATCTGAAAGGTAACATGAAGTACGAAGTAAATCTTTTTCGTAATTTCTACGTATATAACTAACAGACTTGACACTCTCTTACATTCAGATTCTGTGTCATTGAGCCCTTTCGGCAACCTTTTCCCTTCCAAAACTCTTACTTCTTCACATGCCTCTTCCGTTGTCACTTGGACGTCAATTGTTATAGTATCCTGATCTAAATATAATTCCATCTTTGTATATTGTTGACTTTTCTCAATGTGTTGACGGTGCCACATACCTATAAAACAATAAAATGTACTTTTAATTTAAGTCGTATGTACATGTATTATATTATTTTCATGATTTTCCGTATCTACTTGAACACATTTTCTTACAAAAACACTAAATTAGAAAAATTCAAAAAAAAGAAGAAGTACCGCTTTCTGAATCAATCCATTGATGCACTGCCAAATTAGAGCCTCCTTAGGATTAGGCCGAGACTTGTGGCTTATAAGCCGTTGGCTGACACTACTATCTGTACAATGATCGCTGAGTCCACATCCCACATATCGATAACCTTGCGAGCCAAGTCAAGATATATGATTTGCTTATCTTTCTCGCTTTGCCCGAAGTTCCCGTCATGAGGGACTGTTAAGTAAGACTACATTCAAGTACTATTTTTGTTACGGTTGTCTATTTTTATAAGCTTACCTGGTGACATGCTTACTATTGCATCGGCAGGTATAGGCTCCGTTGAATTATAATCAATTCTTTTATATGATTTTATCCACAAAACAAAGTAGTCTCCTTTGCGATATGTAAACTTATGTAGTGTACAGCTCATGTCTGCTACCGTATGCGTATCTAGAATTTACAATATATTTTAATAGGTTTTGATAATATAACTGATCAAAAATGTCAACAGTGATAATTCACGTTGATTGAAATGTACCATAGAAGTGGTAGCCTGAGACAGTCAAGTGGTGGAGCGTCAGGACATGAAGTAGATAGCTAAACGAACCAGATTTCGCCAAAAATGAATAATGGAAGCGCGGAGTCCCAAAAGATGAATGACAGAGTAAGTGTCGGCGACGTAAGTGTTTAGTGTAAATAATAACATTTAGTGGTGTTATCAGATAAAACAAACGCTATCAGTGTGATAAGAGAATGGACAAAGTTATCAGTGTAAACAAACGTTATCAATGTGATGAGAGATGGCAATGTGTATTGTTATCAAACGCTTTTAATAAGAACCTAGTGCAATAATTGTGAAAATAGGGGAATTTACTGACTTAAATAATCTAGCTAGGTATGACTAGCTATTTTAATAATCTGTAAATAAGATTTTTACCATGTTTGAATCCCATAGTTTTGTTCTAGTTAGCGTGTAATGTTTGTGTTTTTATAGATATTCCTATTAGAATATTGTTAGGAAACTTGATATTTGTGAACAGAACCTTAGAGAGAAGCCAAAAATGGACCTGAAATTACCTATTGTAATGTGCGCTCATAGGTCGGTTACGAACGCAATTTCAGCGCCTAGTGATTGGTCGATGCGAATGTGTGTAATAATGTAGATTAATATGTGTGCGAGCCTCGCTTAGCCGGAAATTCTATACATTGAGCGCCATTTTGTATGCAAAACAGTTACCTCGCAATCCCCCCAACGTCTAACCCCTTAGCCCCTCAGATGACTTGACCATGGGGTCAACTAAACTACAAAAGGGTGGCTTCCCAGATGGCCACCATTGGAATGGCAACAGGCCATTCCAGAGCTGATGGACCATACCATTCCGGCGCCAATACCTATCCCCGACTCAGCGGCCCCTGCCGCCCCCGGGCGCTCAAAGCCGCAAAGTGGTTGTCACCACTGCCACCGCCGCGAGCGTTGCTAATATTATCTTTGGCGCATATGCAATATGGATGACAGATGAAGCTCGATCGCTGGCTGCCAGATCTCAAAGATCGAAGCTGCTAATCGTCTCACACTAGCCACTTCCCGGGACCTTTTCAATAGGTATATGTACCCATCAATAACAGAGGAGCCAGATAGCCTTGTTTACAGAGACTGGCAATGGGTATGCAATTACTATGTTACCCTTTCAAATCTCAAATACGCAATTAAGGCGTACCCTTTAAAATCTTATGATTTTGACAACTGAAGCATACTCTGATACCCCCAATGACACCCTGCTCCATAAGAGCCGTAGGAAGTAGAGTTCAAATTGTTTATACAAACGACCGCATTTGTACCGTCCTCGCCGCTGAGGCCCATCGTTGTCTTTTTCATTAAATCCAAGCCTACCCGAGAATTGCTGACCTGTAGCTAAATTACTAATTTTAAAAGGAATTTCTTGTCCATTCTTCCAGTCCACGTAGGTAACTTCCGAACGGATGGTAGAATCACTTATCATGATCCAGCCCTATGATCCAGCCCTATTTGCCCCCTATGCGACGCCCTGTGCCAAGGTTCGATCCCATAGCGGGTAGTCCTCAGCGTGGTAACTTCGGTTAAGTTTTTTTGCCTAGCTGGGATGCACTAGTATAGTCCGGTTAAGCAGTAAAGCCAATCACATTGATTGAAGCCAATGAAAAAAAAATATGCAAAACAGTCTGTCTCCGTTCGTCTTAGAAGAAACTTGAAGAATAAAGAAATTATCTTATCAAGAAGTTTTTCCATCATCGTGGTCTGGGAATGAACGTGTCGGCAGTGGTATGCGTATGCCTGATAGTACAGGCGCTGTCCCAGGTCGTACTCAAAAGAGTAGGTACGTGCGAAACAGTAGGCAAGCAAAAATAAGTATTAAATGTTTATAATTTACATTATACATACCAGTTTGACTTGAATTGCGTTCACCAAAATACGTAAACAATCCCTGACTTGTAGAAAAACAAAAAACAGCACAAAATATTAACACTTTCATCTTATTATTAGTTGAATGTTTAAATGTTATATTTTGCCTATTTCAATACTCTGGATATTTATTCAGACAACCAACTAGCTCACATCTATTAACGTAATTGCCTTTAAAAACAATGCGTCAGTTAGATTATTGTTTCGTCGTTGGTTTTCCTTTTACAAAACTCTATTTACACTCATTTATTATAACCCGACTGCGGAACGGTAATGTTTTTCGAGCGTATGTATGTATGTGTCATGGAACAAGTGATTAATCAAGGCACTATGAATCAAGGTAAGTCAAATGGGGCAATGTAATGAATAGTGATTTAAACTTCTATATTTATCACATTGTCTAGTCATTATGAATATTGCTACGTAACGGTTGGGCAATTCGACAATTTATCATGGTCAATGAGTTATTCCGAGAGCTAGCGAAGCGAGCTCGGGAGCTTAAGGCACCCCGACGTTGGGTTACTTTAGACCCTGCAGACAGAAATAGGACGGTCGTGCAGCCGGGCTCCATCGACTCTGTAGAATAAAAAGTAATCCTACTCACCTATATATAAAAACACATTTTTTTACTACCCGGCCTAGTAAGTGATGGGCATTATTCAGAAAGCCCATTCAATTTAATTATCTCAATAGTTTTTAGCTTAATACTTATACGAGCAACAGCTGCCAGTACACTGAGATGTAGATGGACGAATCACACTGGATGTGTGACAGGAAATAAAATCACTGTTATGTACAAATACAATTAGTTTTATTTAACATAACATCTTTTTTTGTTCTACATGGCTAGTGTTAGAAGTGTCCTTTTAAGCAAATTTATGCCTGTATTAGGACACTCCACTCTTCCGCAACTTAGATTTACTTACAATAACATAGTAAAATTATGCCACTATTTACTATTTATATATTTTGAGTAAATAAACTAAACGAAATTCATAATTTATCATCATTTCAGCCGAAAGACGTCCACTGCTGGATATGTCCAGCAGTGGACGTCTTTCGTCTGAAGGCCTATGGGCCTTCTCCAAGCGTCGCCACACTGATCGGTCCTGTGCGTTTCGCATCCACATTACGCCCGCAGCCTTGACCAGGTCGTCGCTCCACCTAGAGGGAGGCCATCCAACGCTGTGTCTTCCAGTACGCAGTCACCACGCTAGAACCTTCGGGCCCCAACGGCCATCCTTTCTGCGAGTAATGTGTCCTGCCCAATGCCACTTAAGTTGGGCAATTCTTCGGGCTATGTCGATAACCTTAGCTCTCTTGCGGATGTCTTCATTTCTGATTCGACCAAGCAAGGAAACTCCAAGCTCTCCATTGCCGTTTGGGTGACTTTAAGCCTTCTGATAAGGCCTTTTGTGAGCGACCGTCTCTGTCCCGTAAATAATGACTGGCAACACACACTGGTCATAGACTAATGTCTTGGGACACGGTGGAAAGTTGGATGAGAATGTACCGCGCAACTGCGACGCGTGATTCGACGGTTCACCTCTTTCTCGTAGTTGGACCTACGTAACTGGTCCGTTTGACCCAGGTAGACATAATTGTCGACAACTTCGAGTGTAGAGTCTCCGACTTTGATAGGAGTGGGTGCAACATGGGCATTCAACATCACCTTGGTCTTGTCCAAATTCATTTTTCAACCCACTCTTTCGAAAGCTCTACTGAGGTCCTCCGTGATCTCAGCCATGACCACTATATCGTCGGCAAGAACCACCGAAGGTGAGTGATGTACTCGCCATTGACGTTGATGCCTAGCCCTCTCCAGCCCAGAACCTTGAAGACATCCTTCAGAGCAGCAGAAAACAGTTTCGGAGGTATGAAGTCTCCCTGTCTCACACCTTTTTTTTATTTGGACAATCCCACCGCACTATTCCCAAACCACTGCAACTCCTGAAAGCCAGAATCAACAGTGGCGACCACCAGAAAAGCGCCGAGTCAATGAAGTTCGACGAAGTCCCGGAGAATGAATTTAACAATCTTGGATCCCGCAACGAAATTAATCAGAAAAGAAAATGGAGGAGTAAGAAAAATACAAATTTCCACTTCCCTCCATATCAAGCAGGAGACAGAACAAACAAGACCAACAAAGTGTCGTTTACAACTGGGATAAGCCCAGTTGCCTAGCACCACGGATAAAAATTAGCATTAATTTTAATGGGTCCTAACATTGTGAGCTGTTATATTTGATTCCAATAATAGGTATGGCAAAAGCGCTTGAACGCACGGAAATTTGTTCTAGTTTCCACAAGGTCCGTATAGTAAACAGCTCCTGATACAGCCTGTACATTATTCAACATAGTATTGCGTTCATTCTTCCAAAGAATACACTCCCATAAGATATGATGTGCAGATTGTACATATTCGCAGTCAGATGTAGAACACTGACATAATGGCGAGGCAACAAGCTTGAAGGAAAATAATTTACTTTTAAAGTTACCATGCCCTGTGAGAAATTGGGCAACACAGTGATCCACCTCCAGCCACATCCTGGCCAGCCGCACGTGAACGGATGGAAAGAATTGGTGGAGGTGTCGGCCCTTGATGGAATTATCCCACCTACATTGCCATTCGGATAAAAGTTCCTCCCAGACGACAATATGTGGTTTAAATAATCTAGAGATTTTGGCACGGTCACTCCGCGTTAAAAAGTCCGCGTCCATGGTCTCTTTTGCGGAATAGTACATTGCAGCACGTCGCTGCACTTCAAGGTCGACCGGAAGTACGCCAGCAAGTACCGGTAAGGCCTCAGTACTAACCGTCCTGTATGCTTTGCATAAGAATATCAAAGCCAAACGCTGACTCTGAAATAATTTACGTCGTACCGCCCCTATTGTGGCCCTATCAGCCCAAACAGGCGCCCCATAACAGATACAACCCAAGTAAGTAGCCCCGCCCCATAAATAGTCTTTAAAGTCAAAAAAGACAGACCCCACGTAGATTTAGATATTCTCGTTAAGGCATAGAAGTTCTTTTTTGCTTTTTCACCGACGATTTTAATATGATCTATAAATGCAAAATTCCTTTCTAACACTAGACCAAGATAGCACACGGACTGCTTCCTTTTTACCGGAACGTTATTAAATTTAATAGTAGGACACGAATTAAGATTACCTTTCAAAATGAAATGATAAGTTTTATGCGGAGCAAAGGTCAGGCGGTTACGATCGCCCCACGGAGATATTAATCGTAGGCAAGTGTCAGCCAAGTTCTCGAGTCCAGCTCGAGTACTTGATTGAATGAGCAGAAGACCGTCGTCCGCGTAACCGGTTAATGAACAGCCGCTTGGAAGCGGAATCGCGAGGAAATCATCAAAGCCTAAATTCCATAAAGGTGGACCAATAACCGAACCCTGAGGACATCCCATGGTGAGAGACTTCGACATGGAATGATGGCCGAGTTTGAGTTTCGCGGAACCATTTAAAAAGTAAGAGTAAACTAAATTGTATATATTTCTATAGCAGCCTCGAGTTTTCATTTTAAGTAATAGCATTGGCCACCATGCGTTATCAAAAGCCCCAGAAATATCTAGAAAAATCCCAATTACATACTTATATTCAGATGTATTAACTATTTTCCGAACAGTAAGGGCTGCGTCTACGGTAGATTTTCCAATAGTGAAACCGAATTGATTATTATGAAATTTTGGTCCGTCCGGTAGCAACCGTGGAACGATAAGGCGCTCCAGGAGTTTTCCCAAAGATGGAAGTAATGTTATGGGCCGGTACGACTTCGGGTCGTCCGGGGGTTTGTCACCACTTTTCGGGATTATTCGTATAAATCCGCGTCGCCAAATACGAGGAAATACGCCCTCCGCAATACAACGGTTGTAAACGGTTAAAATCGCATCACCGGCTGTTTTACACGCTTCTATAATCATCCGATTAGATATTTTATCTTCACCTGATGACTTGTTGAGTGGTAACCTCTTGACAACGTTAATAAATTCGTCAGTGGATGGAAGGTCTGACGCTGGTGATTCAGGTGGTACAGCTGCCCACGCTCTGATCTGTTGATGGTATTCGTTGTCATTAGCTAGTAAGTCATCAGGTATAAGAGTATTCAGCAAAACTTCAGTTGTTTCCTCAATACCGGTAGTGTGTTTATTATTTACTTTAATATTCTGAACAAACGCGAGGTCGACTGATCGATTGGCTTTAAACTCATGATATAAAGGAGACCACGGACCTTCTTTATCTAATTTTTCTACTACTTTACGCAATAAATTACCCTTTGATTTTTCCACCCATGCTCTGTAGCGGGACCTGGCAACTCTAAACGTATTTAACGCAATGGAAAGAGGGTCACCGGTAACCTTACGTTTTTTAAGCTTGTTAAGATGTTTACGCGCTCGGTGATAATTTTTACGCTGTTCAGTTAGGTAGTCACACCACCAATCACATCTACGTATATTGGTCAAAGATCTACGACCAATGGCAATGTCAGCACAGTAAGTGAAGGTGTCTGACATAATTTCAGCACTTTCTTCAGCTGAAAGCCCATCACGAGTGAAGTCTTTGGCGTGAGACGCAACAAGAGAGCTAAAGAATTCCCAATTCGCACCCTTACATTTATACCTAAAGTTACCAATGACATGTGACGTACCCTGAGTAAAAACTGGAACAAATTCGTACACGATCAAGCGATGATCACTACAAGACGCGTCCGGTAGGACACGCCACCTATCCAAGCGTACGAGTACGTCTGCACTAGAAAGTGTGACGTCAATACAAGATTCGCCCATTTGGCTGCAAAAAGTTGGTGGTGCGTCAGGGGTATTATGAATAGTCAGATTCATTTCAGCAATGAAATCTTCAACGGCGCAGCGTCGTTTATAATCCGTAGACCGAACTTTGCCATACCAGAGTGATGATGACGCATTAACATCAGCGCCAACGATAACTTTGCAGCCCACGAGCGACTGCAATACGTGACGGAGATTATGTATATGAGGAGCAACAGGGACTGAATATTGAAAGTAGCAGCTCACAACGTAAACTTTAAAAGAAGACGATGAGACCTCCGCAACGGCACTATGGGGTGTCCAAAGATTACGCAAAGACGTTACTGTGAAGTTAGAAGAATGCGCCACGTAAATTCCAGCTCGTGCTTTGCCATCCAACTGTACTACTTTTGTGACGTAAACGCGCGTTTTGATATTGTTATTGAACAAGCACGATATCTAAGTTATAATCGATAATTAGTTTGTCCAGTTCAGAAGTCGCTACCCTATCGTTGTGGAGATTTAATTGTCCTATGGTTAATTTATCCATTATTTTAGTAGTTGGTGTTGAGGATAAGTTGTTCGAGTTTAAGTTTATAAGTGGCACACCCATCTGATCCACATCGATGGTCAGACGGTTTCTTAGAGCGTTTACACGCCACGCAAGACGGTATATAATTTAAATTGTCTTTATGCGGACAGTCTTTGGTTTCATGTGCCTCAGAGCAATTAGCGCAGGTAGGTGATTTAATAGTGCAGTGTTTCTTAACATGACCGAACTGTTGACAATGTGCACAACGTACTACATCGACATCATCAATGAAACGGCAAGTCGCCCAATCAATAAACAATTTATCCTTGGTCGAGACTAAATGTTTCCGAACCGCGGACTCGAGTTCAATGCCTATCCATTTCCGACCGTTGTCTAACGAACGCCTACGTATGATTTTTGTTGATTTAATAAATTCGTCTTCTTTTAATGACGACTCGTCTTTAATGTTTTGACAGTACAACGCATGCAAAAAGGCACTGTCCTCCATTGAGGATGGGACGTCTTTAACTAAAATACGAGGCTTACGGCCTTTTGGTTTTTCAAGTCGCAAGCCAGCGGACCTAATGGCATCGACCGATTGCAACTTTTTGATTTGTAAATCGTTAGCGACACGTAACACGCCGCCAGACTTCGCAGCCTTCTTGACACCTACAATTTGAAAGCCGTCACTAGGATCTATTGCTTTCATGAGCGCTTGTTTAGTCGCGGAAGAAGTTGTGAAATCAGTTGAACGCTCATCAGTAGGGTAGGCCACAAGACATGGAAGTTTGGCACGGGCATTCACTTGTGGAACTACTTTAGGTAAACGAAGTTTTCGAAGGGGGTCTCACACCTTGCTGCAGAAAGATAGGTTCCCAAGTCTGATCCTGAAGTCAGACTGACAGGGTGGCGTTTTTGTACAAACACTTCAGCACCTCTTACTGGTAGTCGATTTGTCGCCGTTGGAGAGACTGCAGTACAGCCCAAGTCTCGATCAAATCGAAGGCTTTCTCGTATTCCCCAAACGCTAAACAAAGATGCAGGTTATACTTTTCGGTCTGCTGTATAACCTACCGTAGCGTATGTATGTGCATTCTACCAACGAAAGCGACGCGATAGCGATAGCTAAAATGTCTTAAATAACGGGATTTCCAAGCGCTATAAAAATTTCATGTGAACAATTAATTACATTTAGGCAATGCGGAAATCGCCGACGCTGATAAAATGACACCTTGTCTAGGGCCTCTTGGCTTGAACGCCTGATAATAATTTTGTAGTATTCCACGGCATATTCATCGCTTTATATTAATATTATTACCTACTAACTTCTGTCAGCGGCTTCGCCTGTATGTAAAGCGCAAGGTTTGCGCAATGGTTGAGCGATTGACTGCTGTGCTGCGTGTCGCGGGTTTGATGCCCGCACGGAACAAATATTTGTATGACTTACAGATAGTTGTTCCGGCTCTGGGTGTTGTGTATGTGAGTTTATGTTTGTACCCACGATACACGAAGAAGTTCCTAGAGTGGGACAAAGTTTAAAAAAAAAGAAACATCCTGAACCGTTTAGCCGTTGTGAACAAACATACGAGGGCGGTTTGATAAGTCTGTGACTTTTTGTAAATAAACAAGTAAAATTTCAAAATTTAAAAACCCCCGACACATTTTTATTTCATGCTACATCAGTACAAAAAAATAATGCTTAATCAGCACATGAAATTCACATTTTCGTGAAAATTCCCGCGGTTGCCTGCTTTAAATGGCTGGCAAACACAAACCCAATAACGTAGCATGCTCATATTTTTTACAGTAGTAGGCTACTGTAAAAAATATGAGCATGCTAGTTGACAGATGGTAGTTGACAGAAATAATGTTGCCACTTAATTACTACGCGAGAAAATAAAAAGTCACGGACTTATCAAACGGCCCTCGTACATCCGTCCATCCATCGAACCTTTCGCATTTATAATATTAGTGAGAAGTAAGATAATGTTTGAGGTCATGTTCTCTTGCTCTCCAGTCTGCATTGCAATCGTTGAACTATTGATCGGTTAAATAATAGTACATTATGGTACAAGTGTGTAATGTTGGTGATTATCGCTGAGGCGCCATTGAGACCCGAGCCGTTAGGTGAGGGTCTTAAGAGAGCCGAGGACGGTAATCATCAATACACACGTGTATCATACGACGTTTTTCAACACACTTGTGAAGAAAATAATACAAAAAAATCATTTCCAACAGTGAAAACGAGTTGTGAATTTTTTTTCGCAATGGCGGGCAAAATTAATCAGTTTTCCTATGCGCGCGCATCTAACAATGGCGATCGGCCATAGATTAAAAATAATGAGTTATCTTTTTTTTGGCTTTTCCCTGATAGCGTTTTAGCCACGTACAAAATGGGGAATTTCAAGTTTTCTTTATTACAGACAACAACAAAAGTTATATTTAAGTGAAAGTTTTATTTATTAAACACGTACAAGTTGAAATTATCTATTTAATTAAATACGAAGTTGCATGAAATGTGTTGCATTTGTACTATTGAGCACGATCCTTTTTTGTATCGAAACTTTTTTAAGAACAAAGCAACTCAACCAATAAATTAAAAAAAAAAACTCTTTATCTCACTTGTGAATAATAGTAATGAAAAAGTCACAGTTTGATAACAGGTGTCATTATGTGCCTAATGCGGTGAAATTAGAGCCACTTTATGAGCAAGTGTGTTGAAAATTAATATATCATACCATAATAAGGATAAATTATATTACAATTTGCGGTTATCCCTATTCACAACAGGAATCTAAACAAAACAGATCCAATTTATGCTAGCTTCTGCCCGCGGCTTCACCCGCTTGAAAAGTGTTTTTTTTATTCCAAGGGTACTTTGTAGAGGTCGGCTAGCAGTGAAACTGGATACAGCTGTAAACCAGTATTTTATGGAAGTCACATTGTGTTTGAGAAAAAAAGAAAACAGTCAAAGACAACCAAAAATTAGATAGAGGCAGTTGTCTGCCTTGTAGTTGCTGCCGATCTATTCATTAAAATAAATTACCCTGAAAACTTAGGTGAAGTGACAATGAAGTGAGCAGTCATACCGTTTAATAAGCGTTTTATACAACAAAAGATTACATTGAGGACAAAAAGGCTTGGGATTGAGCTGCTCCAATTAATTTTGTTTTTTTATTATATTTTGCACTATGCATTTTGTTATTATAAAAATTTTTTTTTTTTTTTTTTTGGTTTTCTTGCAATGACAAGAATATTTACTTTTTAAAGTATTTTATTTTAATTATTGTGAATGTGAAGACTATGTGGATATTTTTTTTTTTTGTTTTTATTTAAATTTATCTTAGTTTTTAATCATGGTCTGGCAGTTTGAGTAGTTTATGCGGCCTACCCGAATGTCTTTTCTTTGGTATTGTTCGTCGAATCGTTGAGCTCCTTAAATTCTGAGTTGAGCTGCTCGGTTATTGACAAATGCGTGCACTGACTGGACAGGTCCACTCAATCTGGCTGGTTCTTTCCTCAAAAGACCATTTCAGACATAGTCTACATGGACTTCACATGATCTAATCAAGATTTTGTCAGGACTTTAAAAGAGACTGTGACCTCTGAGTTTGTTTCGGCCTTTCTTCTCAGAGTAGTCAGATAGGAAACGCCGACCTCATCTAGTTTTAAAAATATGTTCGACATGTAAAAGTGTTTGTACAAACCAACTTACAGAAATAAAATCATTTATCATTTACCAAATATGAATGCTTTTAAGCTCAATTCACCAAAGGTATCACGATGAGATGTTTACAGAATAGCACTGCCCGGGACCCTTGCCGACTCGTAGTCACACCAGGTTATGACACCAGTATGACAAACAGGATTTTTTTTCTCGTTTGTCACACCACTGATTTTTCCACACCATTTATTCCTAACACTAGTTACACCATTTATTCCTAACACTAGTTAGGAATAAATGGTGTGGAAAAATGCTGTCCTAGTTATACTAATGAGTTAAATTGAAAACCTTCAAATTATGTTTTTACGGCAATGTTTCAAGGAAATGCCCCAATGATATTTCACCATTTAAAAAGGTTTTAATTGGCAGAAAATTATAAAATTATCTTTATCAGTTTGGTCAAACCTTTTCTCTTTTTTCGATATAAATTTCCTTTTGATTGAATAATACTGTTAATAATTTTGGTATGGTTACGTAGTTTTCATTTATATTGGGATTATATATAATTAGGAGTGCCAACTTTCACAAACGTTGTTGGTTCTGTGCCTTTGACCAACTATATTCCAGTCGGCGATATATTGTTCTATCATTTAGCCATTGTCAGGCCATGTATGCTATGAACTGTTTCATCTTTGCCCAGTTAAATTCATTAGATTATGTTTTTATGTACTCCAATTTGTTTTTAACAAGTTCTAATGGAGTTAGCGGCAATGCCATTAATAGTCCCACTATTATTTTATGTAGTTTACTTTTCAAACCAATTGATTTCGCTTTTCGCCCTAAGTTCTGACAATAATGATAGTAACACTTTTTTACCGATATATGTAGAAAAAACATCTTAAGGCATTTGCTACGCCAATCTCGAAATTTGCGTGGAATACAGTGAGACACCAATCGGGAAGTTTACTTTTCAGGATGTCAAACAATGCAGCATATGTCGACTCTCTTTTGTTGCTCATACGAGTACAAGCACATATATTAGCGGTATCACTGAAACTGTTTGAGAAGTACTCCCCAAGTCGCCGAGAATAGAAAGTAATGGAGAAGTAGTCGGCAGAAATATAACTAAAAGTAGAAAATCTAAATAGTCAGCAAAGAAAGAAAGTCGACAAAACGCCGATAAGCAGATCGACTTTATTAGAATATATAGGTACTGCACTAGCATTTATCGTATACATGGTGTGAAAAAATCAGTGGTGTGACTAACGAGAAAATAAATCCTGTTTATCATACTGGTGTGATAATCTGGCGTGACTACGAGTCGGCAAGGCCCGGGACACCTAAATTCCTGTGCTTGCGGATCAACTGAGAAATTAGTAATGAGAAAACGAAAAAATACCTCACTTCGCTATTTTGCATTAGTCCAAAAATCTACTAAAGTCAACCGAAGACGAAATCTTGTCGAATATAATTTATGATTTAAGTATGATAACTTATAAATATAAAACACACAACTTACGTGAGCGAAGCCGCGCGGGTACAGCTAGTCAGCCTATATATATGCATTTTGGAATTATGTATATGACGAAGAAGAGAACAAGAAGAATAACCGTCCCTCCTTAGTTGACTGGTAGAGAATGCCTGAATCAAGCCTAAAGATGAGTGTAGACTAGAGCATTTACTTCTAACAGACCATCGAGCTTCGCTGTTTTAAATTTACTCAAACCACACTTCGAACAAGACACTTGATGTTTCGTGACAACCTGATTTTAAAAACCAAAGAGCGTTTTGGTGAAACATTTTATCAAGCATAGACACGAGCGAGGGAGACGTGGACTGAGGTAAATAATGAAAGCAGGTACAAAGAAATGTTACAGGTAGGTAAATGCTCACTCGCCGCGAGTATTTCGTCGAACACAGCGTCAAACATTCGCACGATCGTTTCATTACATGGAAATGCTTTAGGAAAAACTGAGCATTTGTCTGTATTGTACGAGTACCAACCGTACGAACATAACATTACACTGTAATGCTTGCGAAACTGCTCTAGTGTATACTCCATTAAGTCCGCATATGCACCTGTATGTTTTATGAAGTTTTAATAAATTAACTAATGAATCCGCCAAACAAAGGCCTCTCCAATCGCAAGCCATCCTCAGCTTATTTTATGCAACATGAAGTGATGGAAGTGGAAATACAAGTTCCCCTTATGCAGTGCATAATAATTGTGAAGCTTTGCTAATGTGGTGTTAAAGTGAACATTACGTAGACACACTTTGTATGTATTTGCATTAAGTGTAGCTTGCAGAGTAAGCACCGCTTGGCATTGCAGTTGGATATTATATTAATTTGTAGTTCAACTCATATACGAAATCGTCAGTCTAATAAGACGAATGTTATATTAGTGGCCCGCCCCGGCTTTGCCTGGGTCATAATAATTTATAGCCTATAGTCGTCACGAATTATGTGCCTTTCCAGTGGTGAAAGATTTTTTCAAATAAGTGTAGTGATTCTAGAGATAACCGAACACGTGTGAACAAACTCAACAAAAAAGTTAATTTAAAATCATAAACCCGACTGCTTAATAAGTGAACTAAAAAGAAGTAAACAAGAAGGAAATCAACTATTCATTTGGAGGAGGATACATATTCGCGAGCTGGCTAACCACCAGATCATCCTTAGTTCGCTTCTTAAGCAGATGGGTTTTTGATTTTTACATTCATCATCAGCATTTTAATGTTCCCACTGATCGGACACAGGTTTTCCCTATCTGTACGACCCGAACAGATGGGGCTCTCGCAGCTGGAACTACGGGTCTGGCTGTTTGGATCAGGGTACGCGGGGTCAGGTAGGCCGTCCACCACTGCAAGCGCAAAGGTGGGACCTGACATTGAGGTTGGACTCGCGGTGGTCTATGTGGTGGTTGCAGAGGAGTGGCATGTTGTCTGCTCGGCTATGTGTGGGTCGAGCGTCATTCCTCGCGCGCAACATGTGTCTGAAGTTACCGGCCTAAGGCAAAGGGCCACCTGGTGGTCAGACGCGGGGTTCGTGAGTAACCCTCAAGCAAGTGAGCTCCTGTGAGCGAGCTGCATCTCCGGCAATTTCCTGGATAGAAAGAAGAGGACTACCCGTTGGATTAGTTTTCCGGCAACCCAGCTGTAGGCATTGGGTAGATGCGATGATTTGTATTCGAGAGGTGAGCGTGCTTACAGCTCCGGGACCATTCTGGAGAAATGGGAGCCAGCTTCTCTGGCGTCCTTAACGGAGATTGAATCCGCTAGCACCAACTGCGCTGGTGCCGGTGCTTGCACTAGTGCTGGCGTGCTGGGGTGCGTGTGGTGAGCGGCTTTACAGCTCCGGTACCATTCTGGACAAATGGTAGTGAGTAATCACGATGCGACTCACATTTTCTCTTGAGTACCAGGGGCGAGTGCTCTCGGAGGCGTGACCTACCGAAGATGGTCCCAGACACCTCGTAAGGGGTTGCCTGGTATAGTGTGCCGCCTTATATAACGTAATGTTGGTGAAGGAGGCCACTATAGGAAATCTCAGTAGTCAAAAAGGGGCATGATCGGACACAGGCCTACTCTCTGTGAGAGGGAATGGGCCGTAATCCACCACTCGGGCCCAGTGCGGATTGGTGTATGTCACATTTCTTCGAATTTATGGGCATGTCGGTTTCCTCGCTATGTTGTCCTTCACCGTTTTGAGAACATTGGAGATGAAATAATTTACACAAAGTAAAGCGCCTGCCTGGGTTCGAACCCACGACCTACGACACGTAAGTCGAGGCCGTTACCTTTGGGCCACCATTCTAAATAAACTTTTATTATTTACAACTTTTTATTTATTATTTTATTTCCGAATTAATTTTAATTAAACATAGAAGTGGTATATTTTTTTAAACCATCTCATAAAACCCTTTTTGATACCCCACTAAATGGAGAGTTGTCCTTCGGCGAGCGCAGCATCTGTGACACTTTTCTGAAAGGAGTGAAGACAGTCTTTACGGCGTATTGCCGAAGAATGTTAGCAACCTTATCTGTCACTCCCCTCACGTACGGCAAAAATGCTGGCTGCCTCTCAACCTCGCACTTCCGTTGTTTACAACCAGTTTTTTGATTAGGTTTTAACTTTCCGCTGGAAAAGCCCGGTGTTTATAAAGTAGATTGTAGTTGTGGCAAGTCATACATCGGTCAGACGAAGCGTACGGTTGCTTGTCGAATTTCAGAGCACATCAGGGCAGTTAAGAACAATGACACACAAAAATCGGCCATAGCTCAACATCTCTTGGAATCAGGATTGAACCACTGGATTGAGTTACATAACCCTCAGGTCATTTCGACAGAACGCCACTATATCCCTAGACTGGTGAGGGAAGCTATCGAAATTACCAAATATAAAAATTTCAACCGGGAGGATGGGTTTCAACTGTCGAGAGCTTGGAATCCAGTGGTCCAGCTGTGTAAACCCCGAAAAAGTGCCGTAAAAAGTTCGCGAGCGGACACAGTGAGTTTCGTGTGTCGGGAACAGAATCGAGTTGTGAGTGACAATGGTAGCGGTACCGAGTGCAAAAAACGAACAAGAAAGAGGGTAGACCGTTTTGCCTCCTCATAAACACCCACCCGCAATGACTTCAGTTTATCCGTGATCATGGTGCTTGCAACAGCACCGAAATATCGGAAACTCGCTACAAACAGTAAACATGGTAAATTTCCCGCTTATAATGTTAATATTAGTGTTTACAATACTAGTTTGGATTAACCATTATGTAACAGTATAAAGTGTATAAAATACTTATTCAACTATAACTACATAAACTTAAAATGAAAAACTCCTAACTAAGCCTAAAAATAAACTAGTCTGAAATATGGCTACGAAAAACTCCTCCTCATCGCTGTCCACTGGTATTATGCTCAAAAGACTGGCAGCGTTGACACGCTGTATGGCAATACTTATCTTCTGACAAAGGTACAAGCCAGCACCTGTGTTATGCGAAATGTCATCTATACTTCATAAAAGATAGCTTGATCTCTGCGATAGCTGTTAGTATCAAAACAGTAACAACAGCGCATGAAAGGCTAACAATAACGTATACGTCAGTTTGACATAATATGTCGCAGAGATCAAGCTATCTTTTATAAAGTATAGGCGTTTAGACAGTTTTATAAATAAGGAGTGAAACTGGATACAGCTGTAAACCAGTATTTTATGGAAGTCATATTGTGCTTGAGGAAAAAAATCATGGACCAAGAGTTTCAATCTCAAACGGTTCGAAAATATAACATCCGATGAGGTTATTATGTTGCCTCCGCTTGAGGCTATCTGCATTACTTTGATCTCCAGAAAACGAAAACAGTTCATTATTTTATTCTTTGCTCTAAGGGCCTTGGATGTGACAGAAAATCTATAGAGGAAAAGGGATCATATTCCAGAAGATAAATTATAAAGTTCTCCTTTTTGGGGGTTTCTTATTACCAATACTTTTTTTGCCGACCCTTCCTGTATTTGATTTATTTCGGGAGTCACCCTCAAACACCCCTTAAAGACGATCTAGCGTAGATTGAAACTTAGGTCTACTTAAGAGTGAATCGCGGTATTTCTTTCAAACTTCTATTTTCAAAATCTTGCAAGTGAAACCTCAAAACTTAAATTTTTGGGTGGTTTTATCATTTTGACGCCATTCGACGAAGAAAGATCAACCGCTATCTTTCGACCAATGAGAAAGGATAGCTCAATAAGTTAATTTTACATTTCTTTTTTTATGTAGCTTTCAAAATTTTACACCAACTGTCATTTTGCTCTCCAGTAGTCGTTTATGACTTTCACGCTGTTAAAACTTCACTGACGATAAATTTGAAAAGTCATACGAGATTTTTTCGTAAAACCGGCGGCGGCGTACAGAGAAACAGAGAGCTATTTCAAGGCAATTTCAAAATCTTGACTTATTAAGACTAAAACCTACTCACTTTGTTTCATTACAGTGGTGCAAATTCGACGACGACGTAGTATCTCGGTGCAGTAAACAAGAGGCCATTGAATACAACTACGGAGGCAAAGAGGATGCTCCACACCTCGCACGGAAAGCCACCAGTGCATACATGCTCATTTACATACAGTAAGATACTTTGATTTCGATCTTTAGGGTGCAGTCCCATTGAGAGCTATCAACTTGAGTAACTGCAATTTAATGGCAAAATAATAGTTCAGAAGTTTGGAAGTAGAAGAAAACTAGCTAAAGGCTCTCGATGGGAACGTGCCTTTAGGCACCGCTGACATCGTAGTGCAATAGCTACTATTAATTTATTTTTATTTATTTATTAGGAATAAAAGAACAGTTACAAGTTAGTTAGTTTAAATTAAACTATGAGTACAATAATAAATTGGCAAACATATAACCCACACCATTGTCCACGGATTAATATATGAACAAATTGGTAACAGAAGAGTATTATTCATCGCGTTAATGTATTTTAGATAAAGCATATAATATAAAATATTTTCATTTTTTACTAGACAGGGAGAAAATATCCATGTCCATGAAGTGTGTGCTATAGGTTTCTCTCGTGTCAGAATATATAACAAATTATGTATTATATAATTATGTTAAGTAGGTAAACTAAATTAACAATTAATAAAAAAGCCATCGGGATCAGACAATCCCACATTCCACACCCATGAACAATTTAATATAATTTTATTGTTGGCTATTCAAAGTATACTTACATTAACATTATAAGCGGGATATTTACCATGATTACTGTATGTAGCGAGTTTCTGAAATAAAAATATCGAAATATCGGAAACTCGCTACAAACAGTAAACATGGTAAATATCCCGCTTATAATGTTAGTGTTAGTGACCATGACAGTTTAATAATTTATATTTAAAGTATACTTAAAATTTAGGATATTTTTGTTTTTATTAAAAGATATACTGTGACATTTTAGAAGACTAAGAAATAGTTTGTTGTCTATACAGTAGGTATTAAGTCTATGAAGATCTTCTTGAAGTAGTAGGCAGTCACCAATTTATTAGCAATCTTTAGAAATTTTCATATCATCCGCGTACAGTAAAAAATCGCAGTAACAAAACAATGTTGTATATCATTATTTTCAAAATGAAAAGCAAGGGCCCCAAAATGGACCCTTGAGGAACACTCGACTTAACAGCCACAATCTCAGATTCAAACCCATTAATAACGACCTTTTGTGTACTGTAATAAATGTATGATGCAAACCAACGAAGTAAGTTGCCTTGTATTCTGTTGAAGGCGAGCTTTTCCAAAAGTATTCTGTGATCCACCTTGTCAGTGTACACAGCGTCTAACTGGATCATCTTGTCCCTATTTTCAAAAATAAAGTTTGTTAAAATCATAAGATTTGTCGCAGTCGATCGCCGTTTGACGAACCCATGTTGTTCCGGTATAATAAGGCCATGAATTTGGGGTTATAGAGCGCTATTCTATCGAAAAACTTCGACAAGGTGGAAAGAATCGATATGGGGCGGTAGTTTTCTACAATATTTATATTTTTTTGTATACTATATTTGGCAAAGGCTGCACTCCTCTCATTCTAACTCTCTATGTCCAGAGATATGAAATACAACCTTGTGTTGAAAAAGTCCCGCTCATACCTTGCTAGACTATGAGCTCAGTTTCAAACATATTTTTTTAATTCCATTTTATAAGACTAAATTTATGTTATATTATACTTATTATATATTTTATGTTATACCTATGAGCCATTATATTTGCCATGAGCCCATATTTTAGGCCCCAGTTTGGCTTAGAGATAATATGACGGAGTTGCCTAGATAGTAAGCGACAGATAAATATGAGAATTTCAAGAAATCCTCCTCCTTTCATGAGCCTTATTTGTACGATCTCGAGAGCACCCTCTTCGTTAAATTACCTAATATCTAGTAAAAAGCCCAGTGCTTCATGAATACTGTTTTAACCCGCGGACGGAAAAATAGGGGTATTATAATTTTGGCGTGTGTACCCATTGGATTAAATGTACTACGTACTACGTAGAAGCTAATTCAAACAAAAGATTGCGTATAATTCGGTGACAGCGAGGCATGCAGGGGGAGGTAGGGTTATGTTCTCACAGATAAACAATCAATGCGCGCAGATGAACTTTTTCTTACTCTTTGACATTTACACAAACATGGCCGCCCTCCCGCCTCCGCGGTGATGCGACGTCACGAGGTACAATAAATTGATAAAATATAATTAAATTAAGCGTGTTTTCAACTTACTGTTGAAAACTCATTTCTTGATTTTTATTTATATTTATCGAGTTGTTTGATCAGTACCTCAATACAAACGAAGGCATTTTATAAGAAACAAAACTTAGTACTCAAACGTGTCACGTTGCAGCCAGCGCTTACCACAAACTAAGTCTGCTGGAGTGCGCGCGCTCTAACGGGTGTTACAAACAATTGAGTTGAGGAATCTCCTCTAGTACGTAGTACATTTAACTCAATGTGTGTACCTGTGTTTTTATGTATTTGTGTGTTTGTGTATTTCCGAATCTGTCTGTGGCATCATAACTCCTCAACGGATGAAGTGATTATGATTTAGTTTTTTTTTGTTTGAGAGTGGACTATATTGAAATGTTTCATGAAAATCGGTTCAGCCGTTCAAAAGTTATGGGCCTTTTACTGTTTGAATCGGGGCGTTTTCGCAAGATATCATGTAATAATTACGTGTTCAATAGATTGTCGATCAAAGCGTGTCTACTACTAGATCAATTGTGTAGTATGAAATAAAAATGTGTCGACAGTTTTTAAAACTTTACTTGTTGTTAACAGGACATCGCAACTCAAGTACGTGTTGCAAGACTGCCAGGAGGCAGACATACCCACCGATCTGTGCGAGCGCATCTGCGAAGAGATGCGATACGAGATGGTAAGGACATGTAAATATCAATCCACACACCCACCTTCCTTACCCCTCACTTTTTTTATCCTTTTTTTTATGTAACCGAAAAACCCCCTTTCAGGCGGCAGAAAAATAAGATGCAGAAAATTTAAATCTGACACGTCAGTCAACTCCGCCAAGTACTACGCGAAGATATTCAGCGCACTAAAACAGTTCTTCACTTTGCAGGCCCTAGCCGGCTCTAAATATAAAGGAAGATAGAACGAAACGGACCACTCAACACTGTCCTTATTGTCTTTTTTTTATATATTTTACAGTTTTTGAAATTATTACAGAGTGTTTACCGATAAATGTAGTAAATTTGTCAGGTAGGTAATTAAGCTTTATATAATCTGAATATATTTTCTTTGTGTATATTTTATTGTAATTATTTATGTACCACTGTTAATAAAATTTGTTGCGATATTGTTTAGGTTTATTCTTGAGTTCTGCTTCCACGCGATGCGAGCATGTTTCATCCATTCTATCATCTTTTGCAGACAGAAACTGACAAATACATTTATTTATTACGGATACAAGTTTTGCGTGACGATAATATTTAATATCGCTTTTCTTAGATCGACGTGACATTTCGTCCATATTCTGGAGCGAAATGCTATGAACTACTTAAATTAAATTTATAAAGATCTTATAAGATTCATATCAAAGATCGAAAGAGTGGGTCTTAGGATGAACATAGACAAAACCAAGGTGATGTTAAATGCCCATGTTACACCCACTCCTATTGGGGACTCTACACTCGAAGTTGTGGGCGACTATGTCTACCTGGGACAAACGATCCAGTTGGGTAGGGCAAACTTCGAGAAAGAGGTTAACTGTCGTATCCGACTCGGCTGGGCAGCGTTAGGGAAGTTGCGCGGTATCTTCACGTCCAACTTACCACAGTTTCCCAAGACAAAAGTCTATGACCAGTGTGTGTTGCCAGTGTTGTATTTTTATATGGTTCTGAGACGTGGTTGCTTAAACACAAACAGTCACCTAAAGGTCAATGGAGAAGGCTATACTCGGAGTTTCCTTGCGTGATCGAATCAGAAATGTACGCAAGAGAACCTGGGTTACCGGCACAGCCCGAAGAATTGCCAAACTTACGTGGCAGTGGGCAGGGCGTATTGCTCGCAGAATGGATGGCCAATGGGGCAGAAAGGTTCTGGAGTGGCGACCGCGAACCGGAAGACGTTGCGTTGGAAGGACTTCCACCAGGTGGACCGATTACCTAGTGAAGGTTGCGGGGATACGCTGGATGCGAGACGCACGGGACCGATCAATGTGGCGACACTTGGGAGAGGCCGATGTCCAGCAGTGGACGTCTTTCAGCTGATATGATGATGATGATGACACACACATATCTATATGTAGGTATTTTACTATTTCACAATCTAATAAAAATATAGGTTTATTTTTATAACAAGTCCATGCAATCTCTAGTTAACACGGCCGAACAAATGAGCCAATCACATTACCACATACATTACCCAATTCCAATTAGTCCTACAAAACTAATCTACAATGGCTAAAATAGAAAGAAAGCCTTTGTCTAGCTTCCATTCTTAAATCATTAATTAGGCGTACTCCAACGTTATTTCAGAAACACGTCTCGGAGGGTAGGTAACAGAATAGATAGATCTATACAGAAGGTCCACCCCATATAACGGTAAAAAAACGGCACGCATACATACACACGCGTACAGCGAGTGCAAGCGCACTCTCTACTGACATTCGGCTCCGAGTCCTAATTCCGAGTTTTTTTATGTTCTCGATCGCCTCAACATAAACCTTCTCTTATGTCATTTTGTATACAACAAAAGCAGTTTCTCCTTACTTTTACTAGACGGTGATTATCCAGTTTTAATACAAATTGACGTATACGTTAACGCGATCGAGAGGCCACAGATCTAAACAAAAGGCCATTTTAAACGCGTCTATGTGTGCGTACAAGACTTTCCGGTGGGCTGTGCTTCATATGGCATTGTCATACCTTTGCATACAAACCAACCGTGTCAGTAAGTGTCACCGTTTAGGTACTTATATAAACGGATGGCCCGTGACAATTTTGAATATGTTATTACAACCAAAACTTGTGCTCAATGCATGAATATTTTTTAAATGTAATCTGTAGTTGCTACTGGTGCAGCCATTCCATATTCTGTGGTACGTCTATCCTCTCTAGTCGTACAAAGTTAACCTTCTGTACACTTACTATTCCTTGTCTCGAGAAAGACCACGTAACACTGTTCGCCATGTTCAGTTCTACGAATGCAAGCGGTGCATGTTGCATGCTAAGCAAGGCCCTAGACACTGACGAGATATCCGAAAGACACGGCCTTACCATGTTGTTTACTTATGCAACACACTGAGCCATCAGCGTTGCTTTGTTCCACGAGTTGGGTATCTGATAGTCGAAATTGCTAACGAATAGGGATTAGAATACATTTGAGAATATTGTATTCTTAATTTAGATTAGAAGTTAAGAAGAACACATTTAAATGAAACCCCGACACATTTTTGTGTCATGCTTTTTAAACTAGGTACATAATTTATCTAGTAGTAGACATTCTTCGATCGTCAATACCCCGATTCAAACAGTAAAACGCCCGTAACTTTTAATCGGCTAAACCGATTTTCATCAAACATAGCTAAGAACACTCTCGGTAAAGTCATCTTTCAAACAAAAACTAAATCAAAATCGGTTCAGCCGTTTAGGAGCTATGATGCCACAGACATATACACAAATACACACATACACACGTCAAATTATAGCACCCCTCTTTTTCCGTCGGGGATTAAAAACAGGGAGCCTTGCTTTTTAAGTTTTTGTCTAATGTGACGTCAACTTATAGGTAGGTTTATTTCCAGATACCCAAATCTTTCTACAACTGTAACAGATACATTTTACATTTAATTTTATTCTCACGGCACTTATCTACTACATACACCAAGGCATTTACAGATATATTTATATAATTCAACCAGTCCGTTTGACGAATCGCACACCACATTGGGATAAACCAATTAGCGTTGTGCTATGTGGTCTTTTAATCCTCAGATGTTTTAGTAATCCTTTTACCGAAAAACATTGTATTGAAAATTTGTGTTATGCCTTAAAAATGGATATCACAGCTCATTACACAATGCAATAGTACGATCGTGCTCGTTATAAACTCTCCGATAGTAGTCCCATTCTGGACCTATATTGCTTCGATACTGGACTGACACTGGGACGACACTGTCCCTTTACTGGTCTGATACTGTCCCAGTACAGGTCCGATAATGGTTGTCGATCGAAGTTATTTTAAATTTCTTTTGTCCTCGTTTTAGAAACTGCAGAAGTTGGAATACTAGCTCACTGCTCCATATTAGAATTCTAATATAGCAAAGGATGATAAATGAAGGTGGAGTCGGAGCATAAGTGAACAGTGGATGCCTTACCTACTTACATATCTGAATAGTGTTCAGTTATTCACGACTAGGGCGTTAGAATTGTCTGTAAAATAAAAGGTCATTTGCCAAGTGGGTTACTAATGATTAATGAGGTCAACAATCGCAATAGCTCTGAATACTGTCTATAAAACAAACCTGTCGTTTTAAGGTCGCTGCATACGTGACGGGTTTTATACCGGTCGATATGTTTTGAAACGACATTTTCAAAAATTAGCGTCCTGCACCTGTACCCAACTTGATAATCTACAATCGATAACGGTAGTAGAAAACGAATCAATGTATGGGAATAACACGTTGAGTCACGTGGTCAGGCCATACAAATAGAAGGCGTTAACGACTTTTGAAAGAGATTCCATACGAAACGTTTGTAACTTGGCTAGGAGGCCGTTCCGTCCAAGTTAGAAAACGTATGTTGTTAACGTTCTATGTTCTATGTTATTAGGTCTGGTTTCCGCACTTAGTCCTTCAAGTGGACCATTGTGCGTGGGCCATGGCGGCCGTTGGGTGGATTATTCCAACCAGCCCACCTCCCTCCAGAAGCCAATTAGGGCTCCTGGTTTTCTTAGAACTTCTGTGTAAGATCTGGACGACCCGAGGGTTAGTGTTCTAATCTGGGTGACCCCTGTGCATTCAAAGAGAACATGAGTAACAGTTTCCTCAGTCTCCGTGTTGTTAACGTATGCGACCTTTACTTGTTATTAAGAAAACATCACTTACCATCTTCATTTTAGAATACCGCATAAGATAAAATATCTACATTCAATTTTGTTTGACCTCGCCTCAGCAACTTGAGTTTCTAAAATCTAACTTGCGAACTCATCTATTAAGGTTGATTTTCTCATAAGCCGCTGGCTATGTAAAGTCAGGTTAAATAAGAACGTAAAAGTATTTATTACCACCGAAACTGACATGCCTTATTGGAATTATGCAAGTGAGTAAATAACAGAGAACACCCGCAGATATGAGTTCGCATGACAAGTTTTAAGTTATAGCAAACAAACAATTCAAAACTCCTGAAAACGAAGAGTCTACATGTGGGGCTTGGACTTTTTTTTTCTAATTTAACACAGAACATTCCATGTTCTTACTAAACTTTTGGTTACTAGTGTGAATGATAAGCATTTAGCGTATTTATTACAATTATAATTCTACCCCAGAGCATTGCACAGAGGTTTTAATATATGCAGAAAAATCTGAAATATTCAGGATTTTCATAACACGACGAATTGTATTATGCGGTAAATACATGTGAAAATATTTTTTCAACACACTTGCTCATAAAGTGGCTCTAATTTCACCGCAATTAGGCACATAATGACACCTGTTATCAAACTGTGACTTTTTCATTACTATTATTCACAAGTGAGATAAAGAGTATATTTTTTAATTTATTGGTTGAGTTGCTTTGTTCTTAAAAAAGTTTCGATACAAAAAAGATCGTGCTCAATATTACTAATGCAACACATTTCATGCAAATTCGTATTTAAATAGATAATTTCAACTTGTACGTGTTTAATAAATAAAACTTTCACTTAAATATACCTTTTGTTTTTGTCTGTAATAAAGAAAACTTGAAATTCCCCATTTTGTACGTGGCTAAAACGCTATCCGCGAAAAGCCAAAAAAAAAGATATCTCATTATTTTTAGTCTATGGCCGATCGCCATTGTTAGATGCGCGCGCATAGGAAAACTTATTAATTTTTCCCGCCATTGCGAAAAAAAAATCACAACTCGTTTTCACTGTTGGAAATGATTTTTTAGTATTATTTTCTTCACAAGTGTGTTGAAAAACGTCGTATGATACACGTGTGTATTGATGATTACCGTCCTCGGCTCTCTTAAGACCCTCACCTAACGGCTCGGGCCTCATTGGCGCCTCAGCGGTAATCACCAACATTACACACTTGTACCATAATGTACTATTTCACCTCAGCACCTCAAACAAGCAGGTTTTTTCTGTTTAAAGACAGTGACCAAAATTCGATTTTGCTGCGAGCGTGAGACAAAGTAACTTTTTAACAATTTTTTTTAAATGCCGAGAACAGTGCTGGGTCTACTCACAATATTCGAAAGATTTGAACTTCATTCGATACGAAAAAAGTGAGAGATAGAAACAAATCGATTCAAAATTCAATTTTCAAATGCCATATATGTCCAAAAAATAAACCAACAATAAAACGTTTGAATACACATCTAAACTGTAAAATTTCAAATCATAATTATTATACTTTTTTCTTAATGATCAAATTATATTTTTTATAATCAAATAAATAGATGTTGAGGAAAATAATACGAAGTTTATCATGTATCTACATAATTATTATAATAATTATTATTGTGACAGACGGATTGTAACGCATCTTTATAAAATAGCGTTAGCGGGATTTAAATTTTTATTGTTTTCTTCTTCTGTTACGCTAGCTACAAAATTCGATACACGTTGGATAATGTTAAAATATTAATAAATGACTATTAGTGAATCCAGTGACTAAGTCTGCTATTTAACACCGGAAGTGTTTCAATTCAAAGAAGTATGCAAAAAGCGAATCAAGGATTACTCAAACTGAAGTCGCTAACACAACAATAACGGTTCCAAACAAAACTGTTACTTTTAATTTGCAAAACTGCAATAATTTAACTTTTACTAATAAATCTACATGTGGTGGTGTGGTGGTTTACGTGTGGTGTGGTGTGGTTTGGTTTTTACTATACTTATGGTAATATAATTATATTCTCGCTGCTGAGGTGAAAAGTTGTATGTGTTACACGAGACCAAAGTTATTGGCAACTCATTGTGTTTGAATCCCTCGCTACGCTCAGAATTCTAAACCAAAATCACTGGCTACGCTCGTGATTCAATTATAGCATTCTTCGCTTAGGATTCAAAATCAACTCGCAGCAAACACCAACTCTGCTCTCTTGTTGCACAAATAACTATTAGACTTCTGCGCATGTGAGAATAAAGTAGTTCCTTAGTATTCGAAGGGAATTTTATACCGAGATGGAAAGTATCCAAATCATAAACGATAGAAAAAGAGTCATCATAGTCTGTGTATCTCATGCCAAGTTTCATAAAAATCTGGCCAGCGGTTTAAACTTTAAAACGTAACAAACTAACACAATTTCCATTTATAATATTAGTATGGAAAATATGGATGGTACCGACCGTTTTCCAGCACGTTTAGTATGCAGGTCGCCTTTTAGATTACGTTACGCCACGACAGACAAGCGTATACAGACGGCTTTGAAACCACTTCTGAGACGCATGACTGAAAGGCACTAATGCAAATTTTCAAGTCTGGAGCCTTGACTTTTCTACAGTCAAGATCGATTGAGTTAACCTTTCTTATCTTAATATTATTAGTGCGTTTGATAGCGTTTTGGGACCAACCTATTTAGGTAACTGACTGACTTTTTTTATTTATCGCTCCCCGATTCCCGCGGCTACGCCCCCGTCATCTAGTTATCTACCTACCTACCACCTACCTATCTACCCTACCTACCTACCCTAACTAACCTACCCTCCTATTTACCCACCTACTTACCCATCTACCTACCTACTGACCTACCCACCTATCCTACCCTACCCTACCTACCTACTCAATTTGTTAAACTATTTATATTAATAAGAATTGATACTACAATACGAATGTAACCAACTTTTGTTTCTACCGGCGATCTAATTAAATTTTAGAACACAAAAGCTGCTATTGTTACTTAATTATGATAGTGAGATATATTCTCTCGCAGACTTTTTTGTAGTTAATAATGAGTACTTTAATCATTTATTATATAATTTTTATGTATCATCAATAGTTTTCTCAGCGCACGCCAAATCGTGAATCTTATAAACAAAATTTTACTGCTTTGGGTTACATTATTGCAATTTTCACAAGGCTTTCTAATTTTTTTAAAAATCAATTATAGCTTATGTTACTTGGGAATAATGTAGCTTGCTATAGGTGAAAGAATTATTAAAATCGGTCCAATAGTTTCGGCGCCTAGTCGGTATAAACAAACAAACAAAAAATCTTTCTTTATTATAATATAATATATTGGTATAATTTATAGGACGTAACAATACAAAATTACTATCATCACTTATAGCTTATCCACAGATAAATTGTCATTCTATTCAAAACAGACACTT
The DNA here is from genome assembly GCA_964057195.1 of Orthosia cruda. NCBI lineage: Eukaryota > Metazoa > Arthropoda > Insecta > Lepidoptera > Noctuidae > Orthosia > Orthosia cruda. The sequence goes on along the minus strand of OZ059826.1, from coordinate 18,528,481 downwards.
GAAGTATTTAGCATGTAAAATTCACAGCGAATGAACACCATTTGTACCCTTCGAAAGTGGTAACTAGTAAAGCCAGTAGTTGTGTTTAAAAAATGCCATTCGATTTACACTGTGGCAGTAAATCTGTCGCGACAAGCTATAAATTAGAGTTCAGTTACTGACTACGCTGGCATTGTTTGTAGTTGTGCTACAACGAATTTGGGATGTCCACAACAACAACAATGCTGTGTTGACGTTCTTCAGGAAAAACAAAACTGAATCCGGGCAAATTCGGAAGCTAGTTACTCGAAAATGTATCTTGAATATCCATTTTTACCCGACTACAGAGACGCAAAAGGGCGGGCTATGTTTTGAGTTGACCGGTATGCGTGTATGTATGTTCATCTATTCCCTCATAACTTCTAAACTACTTATCATAATTTGATTAATGAGTCCGCTAGTTAAAGGCTATGTGACGTCAAATTAAATTGAATATGAGGCCCTCTAGGGGGCACGAATACAACAACAAATCATTTTTTTCGGCCCACCCCATCATGTGTGGTATCATGGAACAAAGATTTTAAAATGAACGACTACTGAAAAATCACGCACTAAAAATTGTGCGTGATTTTTCAGTAGTCGGGTTTTGGTTTTTGAAAGATTTTTTACATAAAGTTTTTTGAAGTTTTTGCAGAGCCAAATGAACATAAATGCATACATACTTACATAACTATCAAGAAACACTGCGAGGCCGTATTCGGGTAAATAATTAGTTGTCTTGAATTAGACGGGATATGTCTCGCAAACGGTACGCTTGACAAAAATATGATGTATGAAATCCTACCTTCATTTTCATCATCAGCTATAATTCATTTTCAAAAAAATTAGAAAGCCTTGTGAAAATTTCAATAATGTAACCCAAAGCAGTAACATTTTGTTTATAAGATTCACGATTTGGCGGGCGTTGAGAAAACTATTGATGATACATAAAAATTATATAATAAATGATTAAAGTACTCATTATTAACTACAAAAAAGTCTGCGAGAGAATATATCTCACTATCATAATTAAGTAACAATAGCAGCTTTTGTGTTCTAAAATTTAATTAGATCGCCGGTAGAAACAAAAGTTGGTTACATTCGTATTGTAGTATCAATTCTTATTAATATAAATAGTTTAACAAATTGAGTAGGTAGGTAGGGTAGGGTAGGATAGGTGGGTAGGTCAGTAGGTAGGTAGATGGGTAAGTAGGTGGGTAAATAGGAGGGTAGGTAGCTAGGGTAGTTAGGATAGGTAGGTGGTAGGTAGTTAGAAAACTAGATGACGGGGGCGTAGCCGCGGGAATCGGGGAGCGATAAATAAAAAAGTCAGTCAGTTACCTAAATAGGTTGGTCCCAAAACGCTATCAAACGCACTAATAATATTAAGATAAGAAAGGTTAACTCAATCGATCTTGACCGTAGAAAAGTCAAGGCTACAGACTTGAAAATTTGCATTAGTGCCTTTCAGTCATGCGTCTCAGAAGTAGTTTCAAAGCCGTCTGTATACGCTTGTCTGTCGTGGCGTAACGTAATCTAAAAGGCGACCTGCATACTAAACGTGCTGGAAAACGGTCGGTACCATCCATATTTTCCATACTAATATTATAAATGGAAATTGTGTTAGTTTGTTACGTTTTAACACATTTATGTAAAACTTCTTTCAAAAACCAAAACCCGACTACTGTAGTCGGATTTTAGATTTGAACTTCTTTATTTTCTTCTCACTGTATGCATCTATCTATTTATATAAATACAAATCAATTGCCGAATGTTTGTAAGAGCATCACTTCAGAGTCCAGAACGGCTGCACCTATTTGGCTACAATTTTTTTTGTTGTTTGTAAGGTTTGTTCGTAGGACAAGATTTGAAAGATTTTTTTTTTTTTATATTCGGGTTTACATGAAATGTTTTTTCTAATTTGTTGGAAACTATAGATCCACAACTATTCATTTTTTTCAATGAAATAATATTGTCCCACTGCTAGGCAAATGTCTATTTAAAATACAAGAAAAATTGTCGTCGGCAATAGCGTCTCCCTAGTCTATTGTTAGAAAAACGCTTTGTTTGAAAGATCTTGTCGTGACCTAATTAGGCCAAGCGCCAATCTTGATGCTGATATGCAAGTTTCAAATAAAGTCGTCACAATCTAAGAAGTCCGTTGACGTTTCTCATTTTACATGCCGTAGCGATAACTTTCTACTTAAGAAATTGAAAAATCTAATTCATTATCCTAATATCCACACACTATAACAACGAGTATCATTCGCAAGCATCAAGTTTAATTATTATTAAGTATTTTTTCTCAAACATGAATGGAAATATTGTCATTATTTTCGAAAACAGAACACGCGAAGTATCGAATTTACGGACAAGACATGAAATCCATTGCAGGAGCGTTTTTTGAATTTGGAACATTGCAACGCTCCAGCAATGTTGTTGTAACTTTTATTAAATTAAATGTATAATAAAAAAAATATGTTTTATTTCCCTAAATTCTTTTGAGAAAAGCATTATATATGCCTCGGCGGAAATGGCAATTGCCTGTCTCGTATTAGTGAAGTCCTCGCCTACAGCTCGGCCTTCAATCTCATACTCGACCTGCAATTGCCTATTTCCCGACCTTTTCAATAATGTACTATTATAGCTGTCAAAACGGGCCTTTTATTTTTTGACAACTTTAAGTATTAGAATAATTCCTAAAATACTCGGCATGAGAAAATTCTTACATCTTTTATTCCAATAATAATCCTATTACAGATCCCACAGCTCTGCAAGTTTTAGATCCTCACAGACAGTTTTTATTAACTTTAATAAAACTAGACGACTACTGGTATTACTACTGGAAGTTTTAATTAAAATAAAAGACTTCACAAAGCTATGGAGTTTAACTAAATAACGATGGTTTACGAATCTTCCAAGGATTTAAGAAGAAAATAGAAATGTCAAAATGAGGTAGACACAGAGGAATATTCTTTTAGTTACAGGACTTATCTTCCTATTGTTGACCAAATTGAATATGAACATTATGAACATTTCAAGACTGCCGACGAAATAAGCTTTAACTTACTATGCTATAACAGTCATATTATTTTTTTATATGTTCTGTCTATCATGCTCCTCTTGTATAATATTCCCTATATTTTGACAGGTCTGACTCTTGTGATTTCTAGTACAAGGGCTAGGGCTGCACTGATATTTCTGACATAAAGTGTGTTAATAAATATTTTTACCTTCTATAATATCATTCAATTGAAGGTCAAATTATCCTCGCTATTTACTATTTAATCTGCCATGTCGTTAGTTTTTTTTAACGTATGTACTATGACAAGTCTATCAATTACCATATCAACAACAATTTGAAAAGATCCCTTATTCACATACAACCAATCCTGCAGGAAACTGCCAAAAATGTTTACCGAAATCCTAAAACGCTAACTGGTTACGGGCACTAAAACAACACTTTCCTCGTGTTGACTCTCCAAACGTCTAACTTGCCAAGTAAACATAGATATGACGCACTCCCAACAAACATTTATCATCATATTTCGCTCAGAACAATGTCGAAATCCTTAGAACAAAAACGACACGATCTTCTGTGAAATATTAAAAAAAAACAATGTCATCTGCTCCTGTTCCACTTAATCAAACAAATGGAATAGGTAAATAAATTATAGTCGTAAATAACGGGACTGTCTTCTCAATAAAGGTACAAGAAAAAGAATAGAGACCTATATATCACAATCAGCTTTGTTTTAGTAAATGAAGCTCTCTGGGGACATCAATCAACGTAATCAAACTGCTACCAGGACGCAACCGAACGTAATTATAAACCTTTGTTTCTCCCGTTTTCCTTATTTATTCCATTCGAGGAACAATAACGGCGCAATTAAGCAATTGAAAAACAGTCTCACTGTATCATTACAGTTGAATATTCATAAAAAGATACGTCATGCCTTCATACTTACCTATCTGTATATATTTTTAACTAAAGCAATTGGCAATGAAGATAAAATAATGTCGTATAAACTTCCATGTACTCGGAACTGCTAAAACTCAGCTTTGCAATCTAATGAACAGTAACAGCCTCTTATTTTTCATTAAAACAGGCTGCTACTTTATTAATTCCTCTTCCGAGAGAATAGTTAAGAAAATAACTAACGAAATTCAAATAATAGGAGCGGCAGGCGGCTCGGGCGGCAGATCCTCGCTAATTAATCCGGAAGCTGCACTATTAATTACGGGAGTTTTTCTTCGTCAGAACGAGGATTACAGCCGGCGAGTCTTTAGTAATTACCAGCGGCGCAGCTTTAACTGTTTTTTATTTAAATGACTCTCCACGAAAAAATGGCTGCTGCCTGATTTTGATGAGCTGACAAGTTCGCCTTTTTAAATTACTCGCTTTGGTTTCATGATATTTCAGCATTTATTTGACTTAGCAAACGCTTCACGCTCTGCAGAATAAACTGTGACCCAAATGCATGGACACTAACAAATAGTTCTTCCGCAGCTATTTTTGCTGTTCACTATTACACAAGAGACTGGAACTGTAAAGTGTATTTGGAACTTAATTCCACTGTGAAAAGTACAAGTTCAGAATATATTTAACTGTTTGCCATGTTCAGTTCTACGAATGCAAGCGGTGCATGTTGCATGCTAAGCAAGGCCCTAGACACTGACGAGATATCCGAAAGACACGGCCTTACCATGTTATTTACTTATGCAACACACTGAGCCATCAGCGTTGCTTTGTTCCACGAGTTCGGTATCTGATAGTCGAAATTGCTAACGAATAGGGATTAGAATACATTTGAGAATATTGTATTCTTAAGTTAGATTAGAAGTTAAGAAGAACACATTTAAATGAAACCCCGACACATTTTTGTGTCATGCTTTTTAAACTAGGTACATAATTTATCTAGTAGTAGACATGCTTCGATCGTCAATACCCCGATTCAAACAGTAAAACGCCCGTAACTTTTAATCGGCTAAACCGATTTTCATCAAATATAGCTAAGAACACTCTCGATAAAGTCATCTTTCAAACAAAAACTACATCAAAATCGGTTCAGCCGTTTAGGAGCTATGATGCCACAGACATATACACAAATACACACATACACACGTCAAATTATAGCACCCCTCTTTTTCCGTCGGGGATTAAAATCAGGGAGCCTTGGTTTTTAAGTTTTTGTCTAATGTGACGTCAACTTATAGGTAGGTTTATTTCCAGATACCCAAATCTTTCTACAACTGTAACTAACAGAATCATCTTACATTTAATTTTATTCTCACGGCACTTATCTACTACGTACACCAAGGCATTTACAGATATATTTATATAATTCTACCAGTCCGTTTGACGAATCGCACACCACATTGGGATAAACCAATTAGCGTTGCGCTATGTGGTCTTTCAATCCTCTGATGTTTTAGTAATCCTTTTACCGAAAAACATTGTATTGAAAATTTGTGTTATGCCTTAAAAATAGATATCACAGCTCATTACACAATGCAATAGTACGATCGTGCTCGTTATAAACTCTCCGATAGTAGTCCCATTCTGGACCTATATTGCTTCGATACTGGACTGACACTGGGACGGCACTGTCCCTATACTGGTCTGATACTGTCCCAGTACAGGCCCCGATAATGGTTGTCGATCGAAGTTATTTTAAATTTCTTTTGTCCTCGTTTTAGAAACTGCAGAAGTTGGAATACTAGCTCACTGCTCCATATTAGAATTCTAATATAGCAAAGGATGATAAATGAAGGTGGAGTCGGAACATAAGTGAACAGTGGATGCCTTACCTACTTACATATCTGAATAGTGTTCAGTTATTCACGACTAGGGCGTTAGAATTGTCTGTAAAAATAAAAGGTCATTTGCCAAGTGGGTTACTAATGATTAATGAGGTCAACAATCGCAATAGCTCTGAATACTGTCTATAAAACAAACCTGTCGTTTTAAGTTCGCTGCATACGTGACAGGTTTTATACCGGTCGATATGTTTTGAAACGACATTTTCAAAAATTAGCGTCCTGCACCTGTACCCAACTTGATAATCTACAATCGAAAACGGTAGTAGAAAACGAATCAATGTATGGGAATAACACGTTGAGTCAAGTGGTCAGACCATACAAATAGAAGGCGTTAATGATTGTAGAAAGAGATTCGATATGAAATGTTTGTAACTTGGCTAGGAGGTCGTTCCGTCCGAGTTAGAAAACGTATGTTGTTAACGTATGCGACCTTTACTTGTTATTAAGAAAACATCCTTTACCATCATCATTTTAAAATACCACATTTTTTTTTTTATTATTTTATTTGAGATGGTTTTGCTCTTGACTCTAGTCTAAGTCATAGGTGACAGAGACAGAGTCGACGATGGAGTGAGCTTATCCAGAAGAAGCCTGTTTACTCTAACTTTGAAGAGATTCGGGTTGAATGCATTCGGAAACACAGACGCAGGTAGTGAGTTCCACATAAGATAAAATATCTACATTCAATTTTGTTTGACCTCGCCTCAGCAACTTGAGTTTCTAAAATCTAACTTGCGAATTCATCTATTAAGGTTGATTTTCTCGTAAGCCGCTGGCTATGTAAAGTCAGGTTAAATAAGAACGTAAAAGTATTTATTACCACCGAAACTGGCATGCCTTATTGGAATTATGCAAGAGAGTAAATAACATAGAACACCCGCAGATATGAGTTCGCATGACAAGTTTTAAGTTACAGCAAACAAACAATTCAAAACTCCTAAAAACGAAGAGTCTACATGTGGGGCTTGCACTTTTTCTAATTTGCCATGTTCTTACTAAACTTTTGGTTAATTGTGTGAATGATAAACATTTAGCGTCTTTATTTCAATTGTAATTCTACCCCAGAACATTGCACAGACGTTTTAATGTATGCAGAACCATCTGTAACATTCTGGATTTTCATAACACGAATTGTATTATGGTGTAAATACATGTGAAATGACTTCTTCGCATGAATTTTATACCGAGATGAAAAGTTCCCAATGTTCTAATCCAAATTATAAAAGAAAGAAAAAGAGTCAACAGTAGTCTATCTGTATGCCAAGTTTCAGCGGTTTAGACTTTTAGACATTAAATCATAAACAACAGACAGAAACAATTTCCAATTATAATATTAGTATGGAAAGTATGGATGGGCCGACCGTTTTTCAGGACGTTTAGTATGCAGGTCGCCTTTTAGATTACGTTAAGTCACGACAGACAAGCTTAGACAGACGGCTTTGAAACCACTTCCGAGACGCATGACTGAAAGGCATTAATGCAAATTTTCAAGTCTTGTAGCCTTGACTTTTCTACGGTCAAGATCGATTGAGTTATCCTTTTTTATCTTATTATTATTAGTTCATCTGATAGCTTTTTGGGACCAATCTATTTAGGTAACTGACTGACTTTATTTATTTATCGCTCCCCGACCCCCGGGACTACGCTCTCATCAACTAGTTATATACCTACCTACCACCTACCTATCTACCCTAACTACCCTACCTACCCTCCTATCTACCCACCTACCTACCTACTGACATACCCACCTACCCTACCTATCCTACCTATCCTACCCTATCCTACCTACCTACCAAATTTGTTAAACTATTTATTTTAATAAGAATTGATACTACAATACAAATGTAACCAACTTTTGTTTCTACCGGTGATCTAATTAAATTTTAGAACACAAAAGCTGCTATTGTTACTTAATTATGATAGTGAGATATATTCTCTCACAGACTTTTTTTGTAGTTAATAATGAGTACTTTAATCATTTATTATATAATTTTTATGTATCATCAATAGTTTTCTCAGCGCACGCCAAATCGTGAATCTTGTAAACAATTTTTTACTGCTTTGGGTTACATTATTGCAATTTTCACAAGGCTTTCTATATTTTTTGAAAATGGGTGAAAGAATTTTTAAAATCGGTCCAATAGTTTTGGAGCCTATCCGGTATAAACAAACAAACAAAAGAATCATTCCTCTTTATTATAATATATATTGGTATAGTTTAAAGGACGTAATAATACAAAATTACTATCATCACTTATAGCTTATCCACAGATAAATTGTCATTCTATTCAAAACAGACGCTTGAAGTATTTAGCATGTAAAATTCACAGCGAATGAACACCATTTGTACCCTTCGAAAGTGGTAACTAGTAAAGCCAGTAGTTGTGTTTAAAAAAATGCCTTTCGATTTACACTGTGGCAGTAAATCTGTCGCGACAGGCTATAAATTAGAGTCCAGTTACTGACTGCGCTGGCATTGTTTGTAGTTGTGCTACAACGAATTTGGGATGTCCATAACAACAACAATGCTGTGTTGACGTTCTTCAGGAAAAACAAAACTGGATCCGGGCAAATTCAGAAGCTAGGTACTCGAAAATGTATCTTGAATTTTCATATTTACCCGACTAAGGCGAAGCAAAAGGCAGGGTTATGTTTTGACCGGTATGTGTGTTTGTATGTATGTTTATCTATTCCATGATAACTTCTAAGCTACTTATCATAATTTGACAAATGGGGTGTCGTTGGAAGCGTCTTGTTTGTCCGCTAGTTAAAGGCTATGTGACGTCACATAAAATTGAATATGAGGCCCCCTAGGGGCCACGAATTTCAGCCCACCCCATCATGTGTGGTATCATTGAACAGGGATTTTAAAATGAAGGTCGGATTACGTACATCATATAATTTTTAAAGCGTATAGTTTGCGAGATAATTATTATCCCGTCTAAGTCAAGAAAACTAATTGTTTACCCGAATACGGCCTCGCAAAGTGTTTGTTGATAGTTATGTAAGTATGTATGCATTTATGTTTATTTGTTTCTTCAGGCTCTGCATAAACTCCAAAAATCTTTAAATAAAAATTAGTTCGAAAACTAAAACACAACTAATGAAAAAACACGCACTAAAAATTGTGCGTGATTTTTCAGTAGTCGGGTTTTAGATTTGAACTTATTTATTTTCTTCTCACTGCATCTATCTATTTATATAAATAAAAATCAATTGCCGAATGTATGTAAGAGCATCACTTCAGAGTCCAGAACGGCTGCACCTATTTGGCTACTTATTTTCATAAGATTTTTTTTTTAAATCGGGTTTACATGAAATGGATTTTCTAATTTGTTGGAAACTATAGATCCACAACTATTATTTTTTTTCAATGAAATAATATTGTCCCACTGCTAGGCAAATGTCTATTTAAAATACAAGAAAAATTGTCGTCGGTAATAGCGTCTCCCTAGTCTATTGTTAGAAAAACGCTTTGTTTGAAAGATCTTGTCGTGACCTAATTAGGCCAAGCGCCAATCTTGATGCTGATAAGCAAGTTTCAAATAAAGTCGTCACAATCTAAGAAGTCCGTTGACGTTTCTCATTTTACATGCCGCGATAACTTTCTACGTAAGAAATTGAAAAATCGAATTCATAATCCTAATATCCATACACTATAACAACGAGTATCATTCGCAAGCATCAAGTTTAATTATTATTAAGTATTTTTCTCAAACATGAATGGATATATTGTCATTATTTTCGAAAACAGAACACGCGAAGTATCGAATTTACGGACAAGACATGAAATCCATTGCAGGAGCGTTTTTTGAATTTGGAACATTGCAACGCTCCAGCAATGTTGTTGTAACTTTTATTAAATTAAATAAATAATAAAAAAAATATGTTTTATTTCCCTAAATTCTTTTGAGAAAAGCACTATATATGCCTCGGCGGAAATGGCAATTGCCTGTCTCGTATTAGTGAAGTCCTCGCCTACAGCTCGGCCTTCAATCTCATACTCGACCTGCAACTGTACTATTATAGCTGTCAAAACGGGCCTTTTATTTTTTGACAACTTTAAGTATTAGAATAATTCCTAAAATACTCGGCAGGAGAAAATTCTTCCATCTTTTATTCCAATTATAATCATATTACAGTTCCCACAGCTCTGCAAGTTTTAGATTCTCTCAGACAGTTTTTATTAACTTTAATAAAACTAGACGACTACTGGTATTACTACTGGAAGTTTTAATTTAAATAAAAGACTTCACAGAGCTATGGAGTTTAACTAAATAACGATGGTTTACGAATCTTCCAAGGATTTAAGAAGAAAATAGAAATGTCAAAATGAGGTAGACACAGAGGAATATTCTTTTAGTTACAGGACTTACCTTCCTATTGTTGACCAAATTGAATATGAACATTATGAACATTTCAAGACTGCCGACGAAATAAGCTTTAACTTACTATGCTATAACAGTCATATTATTTTTTTATATGTTCTGTCTATCATGCTCCTCTTGTTTAATATTCCCTATATTTTGACAGGTCTGACTCTTGTGATTTCTAGTACAAGGGCTAGGGCTGCACTGATATTTCTGACATAAAGTGTGTTAATAAATATTTTTACCTTCTATAAGATCACTCAATTGAAGGTCAAATTGTCCTCGCTATTTACCATTTAATCTGCAATATCGTTAGTTTTTTTTTACGTATGTACTATGACAAGTCTATCAATTACCATATCAACAACAATTTGAAAAGATCCCCTATTTACATACAACCAATCCTGCAGGAAACTGCCAAGAATGTTTACCGAAATCCTAAAACGCTAACTGGTTACGGGCACTAAAACAACAGTTTCCTCGTGTTGACTCTCCAAACGTCTAACTTGCCAAGTAAACATAGATATGACGCACTCCCAACAAACATTTATCATCATATTTCGCTCAGAACAACGTCGAAATCCTTAGAACAAAAACGACACGTTCTTCTGAAAAATATTAAAAAAAACAATGCCATCTGTTCCTGTTCCACTTAATCAAACAAATGGAATAGGTAAATAAATTATAGTCGTAAATAACGGGACTGTCTTCTCAATAAAGGGACAAGAAAAAGAATAGATACCTATATATCACAATCAGCTTTGTTTTAGTAAATGAAGCTCTCTGGGGACATCAATCAACGTAATCAAACTGCCACCAGGACGCAACCGAACGTAATTATAAACCTTTGTTTCTCCCGTTTTCCTTATTTATTCCATTCGAGGAACAATAACGGCGCAATTAAGCAGTTGAAAAAACAGTCTCACTGTATCATTACAGTCGAATATTCATAAAAAGATACGTCATGCCTTCATACCTACCTATCTGTATATATTTTTTACTAAAGGAATTGGCAATGAAGACAAAATAATCTATACCAATATTATAAAGAGGCAAGATTTTTTTGTTTGTTTGTTTGTTGGTACCGAATAGGCTCCAAAACTACTGGACCGATTTCAAAAATTCTTTCACCGTTGGGAAGCCACTCTATCCCCGGGTGACATAGGCTACTTTTTATCCCTGTATTCCCACGGAAACGGGAACTACGCGGGTGAAACCGCGGGGCGTCCTCTAGTGTCGTATAAACTTCCAAGTACTCGGAACTGCTAAAACTCAGCTTTGCAATCTAATGAACAGTAACAGCCTCTTATTTTTCATTAAATCAGGCTGCTACTTTATTAATTCCTCTTCCGAGAGAATAGTTAAGAAAATAACTAACAAAATTCAAATAATAGGAGCGGCAGGCGGCTCGGGCGGCAGATCCTCGCTAATTAATCCGGAAGCTGCACTATTAATTACGGGAGTTTTTCTTCGTCAGAACGAGGATTACAGCCGGCGAGACTTTAGTAATTGCCAGCGGCACAGCTTTAACTGTTTTTTATTTAAACGACTCTCCACGAAAAAATGTCTGCTGCCTGATTTTGATGAGTTGACAAGTTCGCCTTTTTAAATTACTCGCTTTGGTTTCATGGTATTTCAGCAATTATTTGACTTAGCAAACGCTTCACGCTTTGCAGAACAAACTGTGACCCAAATGCATGGACACTAACAAATAGTTCACAGCTATTTCTGCTGTTCACTATTACACAAGAGACTGGAAATGCGGAGTGTATTTGGGACTTAATTCTACTGTGAAAAGTACAAGTTCAGAATATATTTTTCTGCACGTACTATGTTTAAAATTGTAAAAGTTATTTCAGGACATATTATCTAAATTAAGTTCCTAAACGTTTGAACCGATTTTGATTTCGTTTTTTTGTTTGAAAGATGAGTTTATCAATAGTGTTCTTAGCTATGTTTGATGAAAATCGGTTCAACCGTTGAAAAGTTATGGGCGTTTTAGGGTGAAGCCAAACGAACGTAATTGTTTGAGCTATGAGTAGCGTATAATAACTCGCGGAATTAAGGCTGCATTCGGTTTCATACTAAAGTCCTGTTTGTACCACACGGCGACGCAAAATGAGTGAAATTCTTTAGTGATATTTTTTCTGAAGTATTCTGCGTCACACTGCAAACTAAACTATGTATCGATGTCCTAGCATTATTTTTTAGGATTATGATTAGGGCGTTTGTGCAATCGTGCGCTCACTCGCACTCGATAAGAATTCATGTATATTTGTACGATTGTTCTGCTCAATTTACCGATTCAGTAATTTACGAAGGTAGCCATAGCAGTAAGTGTGCTAATACCATGTCGGCCATTAACTTTCCCAATACATAGGTAGCACCATAAATATCTACCGAACATAGCCTTTCTTCAATTATAAAAACAAAAACCTCTATCACAAGCCCGTAACTCATCAACAAGCATACTCATCGATTGGCCGTAACGAAACAATCATGGCGGCCCATCCGTCAGTAACTCGGGGCTTAATCAAACATCTCCAAGGACTAATGTTTCCGTTAGTAACAATTATACTGAGTGAAACGTTCCCCGACGACTGTCGATGTTTGCAGCACTGTCAGTAAATTCCCAGACTTTAACTGACTTCAAAAAAAGGAGGAGGTTCTCAATTCCTCAGTATTTTTTATAATGTATGCTACCCGATTCATCAAAGACGCCTGGACCATTTTGGAAAATGCTTCTTTTGTTTGAAAGGGTATACTACCTAGGTGGTCTCATAGTCATCAGGTCAGGATCTGATGATGGGATCCTGAAGGAATCGGAACGCCTCAAATATTAATATAGGCATACGTATAGCGATTTCGGTATTTCCATCAACAATGCAAGCATTTGCACTCAGAAAGTATCATTTGGTGAAGTAGAACTGATGAAGAAGATCACAGAGTGTCACTGGAACTCCTTAGTGATAAGTAGGTATGTCACGGGTATAAGATATCTCGAATATTTAACAGACGTGATGCAGCAAATACGAGTACTTATAAACAAAATTTGTACCTATTTTTGAAAATGGTACAATCGGACTGATCTGATGATGAAGCCGGTAGGTGCCTACCTTCCGGTTTCATCATCAAGCTGGAACTCCGAAATAAAACAATCTATCCTAATAGTGTTTGGGCTTATTGGAATCGTCGTGAGATATTCTTTTAAAAAAAATGATATTCATGGTAATTTGAGGCACCTACAAAATCTAAAAAGAGAAAAATAAAAACTTTTAATGTCTAGTGATGACGTTGGTAGAGTTAGGTAGTGGTCGTAAGCAGGAATGCAGAGCATGGGAACCTCGCTTCTATCCCCAGATCTGTAGTGTTTTGGGTCTGCATGAAGAACACCAATAAGGTCATACACGGATCTCCTCCTTATTTTTTTTTATTTATGTCATATCGAGTGAGAATTCTTACAAGTATCGATGCACTGTTCGTAAGTATTGAACCTGTTCTCATTGCCGTTACAGCCTCCGTATATGAATTCCTTGCAGTCATTTTCTGCTACGTCGTAATAGTACCTTGAAAACAGCAAAATATTAGATTAATCTTCTTATTTTCTTAGTATCGTTAAAATTGTCTTGTATTACTTAGTCCATACAGACTAGCTACTGTGGCCTATATTCCAAAGATTCCAAATTTTTCCCGGGTCAAAAATAGATTTTTATTTTTTTCTTATTTTTATTATAGACAGGCTTGCGCTTGCTATTATAATCCAGTAACTTTAAGGGGTTGAACCTCGAAATTAGAGATAAGAAGCTGAAAAATTGTACAAACCGTTATTTTGAAATGTTACCTCAAACGTCTCAATAAATATCATGTGCATGTCTTAAGATTTATTCAATGTAAAAGGTCGCAAAAATCAGTTTTTCTTAAATATTTAGCTTCCCATGCTTAAAATCATATTTACATTTATTACAAAAATTGTAGAGCATTAAATTTTCAGCAAATTTTGTTTACAGGCAACTGTTTACACGTTTAACCGTTTTTGAGATAGAGCGCGAAAAGTGCTGAGCGCTCAGCCATACATGTTCATCCCACTTTAAAATACGATTTTATCCCTTAACTGGTATCGTGGGGACCTCGCGGCCCTCAATGCTAATCGATTCAATTAGACGACTCGATTCTACACAAATAATTATTGGTTTCTTCATACCTTTTGGCAAACAGCAAGCATATCCCATAATCCGGTTGGTAGAGGCAATAAGTACTCTTTTTGGTATCTTTCAATGGCAAGTTTTTAGAGCCTGAAACAATAATTTTGATGAAATTTAAAGTTAGAAGGAAGGAAGCTGGAATTGTCTAAGCAGGCTCGAGTTGGTTTAGAGAACTCCTTTATTCACTTGAACCAATGACATTCATTATGACGACACAGTGGGCGCATTGATTGAGCGATCAGCTGCTGCGCTGCGCGTCACGGGTTCGATGCCCGCACGGCAAAAATATTTTTATGGCCTACGGTTCGTTGTTTTGGATCCGGCTGTTTGTTTGTGAGTTTAAATGTTTGTAATCGCACCCACGATACCCAATTTCTAGTGTCGGGCAACGTATTAAAGAAAAAAGCGTGTTAGTAAAAATAATGTCCAGAGGCCTTAGTGCGAGTTTTTACTCACGCTCACTCGTGATACGTAAACGATCTCTTATGTCAAAATGTATACAAAAAAAGTGGTTTCTCCTTACCGTCACCAGACGGCGCTTATCCAGTTTCAATACAAAATGATGTTTACGTATCATGAGTGAGCGTGAGTAAAAACTCGCACTAAGGCCTCAGAAGATCACTCTGGGAAATTTCGTCAGACCCCCAAGCAAAGTTACAAACGTTTCGTATCGAATGTCACGTTCAGATGCGTACATTCCCATACATTGATGCGTTTTCTACTAGCGTTATCGATTGTAGATTGTCAACTAGGCTACAGGTACAGATATCTATGCGTTATGTAATACATACCTTTGCAATGGCGTTCACATTCAACTACGGACGGGAAATTGTTCTTATTGCCGTCGCAACCGGAGTACATGAAGCTCTTACATGAGTCGTCCTGTGCGTGGTAATAGTAGCTGTAAGCAAACTTACAATTTAAAAAAAATACAACCTCAGTGAACGGCTCTCTGCAATATACCAGGAGCGTGTTCTATTTTTTTTCGAACATCTCGTAAGTATTGTGCGTTCACCCAACATTTTCTGGAAATATTTGAACCGGGATTTCTTTTTTCTGGTCCGGGTGCTTCAATCAATAGCAGGGTTATAGGAAAACACACTCAAAACAACACCAATAATATAGTTACTGGAGGCAGCATGTAGCGAGCGGTTCACACTTTGGAAGGTCGCAAAGCTTGGAGACGCGTCGTAGATATTGTGGTCCCGATCCTCAGCAGTGTGGACAACAAAGAAGAAGACCTAAATAATGCTCGTTTTTACTAACACTAAGGCCGAGTTTCTCGCCTCTAAATTATCGCAGAATTAATGTGACAAATTGTCAAGCACGCGTTAGCTGCTGTCATTAGTTGAACTAATTTTCAACAGCCAATCACAGCAGATAGCGCGTGCTTGACAATTTGTCACATTAAATCTGTGATAATTAAGAGGTGAGAATCTCAGCCTAAGCACGATGAATTAATAATTTTCGACTCAACACTCAAAGTTGAAAAACAGTGAGCATTTATTTAGGCATTCATTTAGGTGTCGTCTGAAAATATGGACCTAAATTAATTTATCAATAGGTATTTGAATTCTCCAATCAAATTACTCACTTTTGGGTCATCGGGCCCCGATTTCTGCAAAATAGTTTAAATTCATGATTATCAATATACCTATATGATATAATAAACGTATTCTAATCTTTGCAAAATTCGTTTTGCTATCCACAACGCCCAACATGTGACGCCTTCCCGGTAGGTGAACTGATCACTTTGAAAAGATAGCTCGGACAGGCTGGATGCGGCAAGTGGAGAGAAAGGCCTTTGTCCAATATTGGAAGGCGATAGGCTGACTTTTTTTTGTGCAATCGGAGTCACCTTCTACTACAAGCTTTCATTACCTTCTGGGCAAACGGAATGATTAATTTTTAGAGATAGAGGTAGACACCTATAGTCACAACATCTTTGTTGACGGACAATTTTTAACGCCCGACGGAAAAAGAGGGGTGTTATAAGTTTGACGGGTATTTATGTATCTGTTTGTGGCATCATAGCTCCTAAACGGATGAACCAATTTTGTTTTGTTCCAAAGTTGATATTATCGGGAGTGTTCTTGTTTGATGAAAATCGGTTCAGCTATTCAAAAGATATGGGTAGTTTACTGATTGAATCGGGTAATTTGCGCAAGATATCGTGCCGAGGGTTTTTAAATTTAACTTTCCCAGGAATACTGTAGGCACTTTTCAGTGAATCAATCGCCTAGCCTCGAGGAGCTCGTGGCTAAATAATAACAGCCGCACGGGTCGATCTTCAAGGTTAAGCAACGATTGACGATGTCGGTCCGTGGATGGGTGACCATTTCAACATACTGAAGCTCTTCCGTGCCTCAGAAAGCATGGTAAGCCCGGTGGTCCTGGCTGTCATTTGAAGGTCTTTGACAGTCGTTACGGGTAGTCAGAAGCTTGAGATCTGACACCAGTCTTGCCAAGGGGTATCGTGATACCCAGTTACTGGGTTGTGGAGGTCAGATAGGCAGTCCCTCCATGTAAAACACCAGTACTCAGCTGAATCCGGTTAGACTGCAAGCCGACACCGATATAGGCACTCCTATACAATAGGTTACTCCATAACAAGATTAGACTAATTGCTGGCTTTTCAGTACCTACCTATTGCATTTAAAATATTATTATTAGAAATCTTCTTGATAAGCATTAATTATGAAGGAGGATTATGAACTTACTTTCCCGACGCTGAACAATTGCCCGTTTTAGGCTGTGTTTGGCACCAGTAATCCCAATCAAATAAATTTTGCGCATTACCTAAAAAAATAGACACACATAGTAACGAAGTTGGTTATCTTGATGACGATAGTAGTTGAAAAAGATCTCGATACAATCATCAATATAGGTGGAGACCAGATAAAGAGAATAATTGGTTAGATTCCGGAATCCGGATCCTAAGATCCCTTGTGAAACCCAGACGTAGATTTCGGATAGCGTTCATCAGTGCACTCTGCATCATAAGTACCTAGTCATAGCTCTTTTTCAAGAGAAGACGTATTAAAGTATTGTCATCGTACCGAAGTACCGGTTACTTATCCATTTCCTACTTAAACCTATAATCGGGCTATTATAGGCATCTCTCTACACATTAGATAGGTAACACAGAACAGAACCTCCTCAGAACCTCCTATGGGCAGACCGCGTACCTGGTTAGAGTGAGTCGTGCCTTTGATGCAGCCTGCCGGGAAGATGACATCGATCTATTTAATACTGGGATTAATAAATTAAAAAGAATCCTATGTAATAACTTCTTTGAAAGCATTTGAATCCCAAGTCGTATCTATTTTATTTAAGTACCGATTTATATTGTAGTGGACTGTTCCACTAAGTTTAATTTTATACATTATTGTCGTTAGTGGAGTGTTTGTAGTTACACTATAGTGTTTTTTTTTGTATTACCTATTGCCTGTAAGGTTCTTATTTGTTTTAATTTACTATAAGTGAAAACTTTTAATTGGTCTTAATCTTATTATAGTAACGAACAATTGTTAAATTAGCTGTAAGTTTTCCGAATAAAATAAAATAAAACACCGTGAAATATTGGCAATTTTTTTAACACAACAAATTTTGTTTATTTTGGTTACCTCCGACTGCTTAATGCTTAAGTATATTAGTCCTATTCTAAAGAGTTGAAGTGAACAAGTATATCTACCAGTAATGCGTTAATATAGTTATCATGATGATACTAACTTTTTCTCTGGGGTACAGGAGGCACACGTAACAACGCATACGGTGTGCTTGAGATCGCTGCAACGGGCTCTACATATATTCTTCTATTCAAACTTGTAGGTTTTGGTAAGAAGGTACCACGCACTTTAGATGTAGTCAAAGTAGTTCTATTAACAAGAGGAACACTTTCTTTTGAAGACGAAAATCTCACAAACACAACCACAGTGAATAATATGACAATGTTAAAAAGACCTTCCATTTTTTAATACGAAATTCAGTGTTTTATTAACTTTGTTACTGAAATAAATGTTAAGCACAGAATTTATATCGCTATAACCCAGTTATCGCGCGTGCGAGTGCAATCATACGTGTTTGTACATTTATATTGTGTAAATTTCTAAAACGACACCGGAAGGCTGTAACTGATGGGTTTTATAACTTGCGAATGCAATCGCATAAAACCATACAGATTCTTACGCAAGTAGATACGTAGGTAAATATATTATACTATATCCCTATGAAATTAAAACAAACCTTTGAACACCACCAGAAACGCCGCATAATAGCCAGACGATTCACTAGGTATGCATGGTTACGATAATTATTTCTCCGTTACCGGCGCACAATGCAACGTTTGATCGGCAAGCTGAATGTTTGCTGATCTAATGGCATTTTCAATTTGCATTCAAATTCCTCAGCTCGCATTGCTGAGCTCCGCGCGAGAGCGGCGGGATGCCGACAGCGTTGGATACTCGAATGCTCCAATGCCCGAATCGGATTAACGCTAACGACGCACCATTCTGCGTGACCGCCGCAGTCGACCGCATTCCCGCCGTGTCCTGTGCGACACTGATAAACTGTTGCAGTGTGATACCTAGAATCCACACATTAAATTCCCGTGCATGCCTGACCGATTTATAACTTTAATAAAAATCAGGACACACGCGAGTATGACACGCATGAGGAATGGCTGCAATAAGGTTGCCACGTTGCCGTGTGCTTGCAGACACGTGACGTTTTTGCAGACAAAAACATTAAGTCAAGCACTAACGTTTTATAGAACATTGTTACATCAATTTTTCATAATTGAAAAATGATAAATATTTGCGCAAAATCAATGTTATTTTAAAGAAATAGTTGAAAGTAAATTATAATACTTAGTCATAAAAAAAATCTTTAATTAATACTTAACTTTACGTTATTTCAATTTTACATCGCGCTGTAATTGAGTGGCTGTAACTGGTTTTTTTTTTTTTATAATTTGACTGCTGTCACTTAAAAACGATTCTCCCTAGAGCTGAAAAGTATTACTTTCAACTCCTCAGTCAACTTCAGACCTACTTTCCGAGTAGGTATGAGTAATGAAAAAGTTTTCACTTATATTCAACACCTAAGTAGCTGCATGCCTACTTTTACTCTACCAAGTTATAATCTTCATAAAATAAGAATATCTTCCGACCATAATATCTGCATTTGAAACAATGGGTCCTCTTCGCAAGTTCTATCGACGTTGCAAATTAGCATTCCCCGAGGAGAATCCTAATGAGAAATGTAATTTCGAGAAAGCAGATAGCTCTTCACAAAGCTTTTTAAATGTACAATTCCGAGCTGTAGGATTAATTACTATAGTTTTTCATCCCGTCTAGGCAGGATTACGAGTGGATTCCACCGACGACGATTAATAATTAATTGTCATTACGGTTATGGCTGCAAAGCCAATTGCCTCTCGAGCTTAGCAGGATTATTTAATCTGTGGGTCTGATGAAGTAGCAGACATATTTCTGGCACGTTGGCAGTTACCTATTAGAGATCCTCACATGTTCGTTATATTGGATAATCGATGTCTGGCTTTTGTTTGATGAATTTCATAAGTTAGATAGTTTAGGACTAACTCGGTGTGTTTGTAGTAGCTAATGGTCTCTAGTTAGTTACCATCGAACTTATTTATCTTATCGGCTCGGCTGTTGCTAGGTATAAGGCAACCTATCAATGAAGATTAAATCAAACAGACATCACTCGCCCTACCTAGCTTGAACTATGCAAGATAGTTATAGGTAAAACTGGTAGGAATCTTCCTAGGTTTTCCTAGGCTAGATAAGATCATAGGATTCTGTAGGGTAAGGTCTAACTAGGTATCACTTTTCTGGCTGCTTTTAGTTACCTACTCCTCCGATTTCATTTCCTTCCATTATATCAATGTCAGTCAGCCCTGCCTAAAACCAACAAAACTCAGTATAATGAAAGACCGACCTTATTCCCAGCATAATATAATGTAAAAACAGCGACGGCACCAAAATAAAAACAGGCAAGGAGCCGCATAAAAATTCAATCATTTCGAAAGCTTCGCTAAGATTTGTAGGCTGAAGCCAGAGAGGATTTAAATGAAATTACGACATTGTTCGGACGAGCGTCGATGGACGCCCTGACGCTTGCAAATTATAAATTAAAAATATATTAATCGCTTAGATTTATGTGCTTTGTTTTATGTGCTTTGTTTTACGTGCTGTAATTAATGCTATTTGTTAAGCGGAAAATTCATTTAATCCCTGGTAATCCAATACGGATAGTAAGGTGTTATATTTTAACTAGCTTCTGCCAGTGGCTCCGCCCGCGTGAAAGAAATAAAAGTGGAAAATATATGCTATGGGAACATATACCCGAGATAAAGAGCTATGTGCTATGCCTGACTATAATCTATCTCTGTGCCAAGTTTGTTCCAGATCCGTTCAGCCTTTCCGGTGTGAAGAAGTAAGAAACACACTCACAAACTTTCGCCTTTATAATATTAGTGTGAAGTGTTGTCATCGTCATTTCTGCTGAAAGACGTCCACTGCTGGACATAGGCCTCCCCCAAGCGAAGTGTAATGGTGTAATAAATTATTATTAGGTATGCAGGCATGTTGTCTGCCTCATTGGTATAATAAAAGCCGCAAGCTCCTGCTGACTGCTGAGCATGAGCTGCTATTCCTAAGTCAGCAGCAACCGGGAGCCTGTCTGTAAGTTTTAGTTCCATTTTATTTATCTACTTGTCCCCAACGCAAGTTACTAGAGAAGTAATGAATATAAATGTGGATGGAACGAGAAGAAGGGGACGGCTAACGAAAAGATGGATGGACTGCGTGAGGAGTGATATGAAAGAAAAAGGAGTCAGTGATAGCGTGACGGGGGATAGGACGGTATGGAAGATGAAAACGTGTTGCGCCGACCCCAAGTAACATGGGATAAGCGCAGGAGGATGATAACAGACTTGTCTCCTATAACTAAGGAACAGTTGATGGGATTTAAGCTGATTAGTGATAGTGAAATCCGGCAGCCGAATTGCGTAAATGAATTCGGCAAAGGAAACAGTTTGGAACCATTACTATTAAACGAGCAATATTTGTCCCTGTTGAAATGAGGAAAACAATAGTAAAATAATAGACCGGCGTCAAAATCTGTTACTGCCATAGATAAGCGCAATGTAGGTACAAAATATATTAGCAGCGTGAGTTTTTCAAGTGGGCGTGGATGGCCAAATCCGAAACTATGAGGAATAGCGTAAAACACACAAAGTAGTTACGAGACCGATTTTGATGAAAACTAAACTCACGCTGAAATTATTTTTGAAAAATCTAACATTCCTGGCTAGGAATTGCATGTTTTATTTTTCACCATCAACGAGTTCGATTTCTGGTTAGGAATATTATTTTTCAAAAATTCATTGCTGCAGTTTTAGATTTCATCAAAATCGGCTTCGTGACGCATTTGAGTATATTTTGCTATTCCTCAAAGTTTCGGATTTGGCCATCCACGCCCACTTGAAAAACTCATTCTGTATATTTGTAATCACGTTCTCCACAACGAACGGCTCTAATGATTTCGATGAAATTTGCAATTAGGGATTTTCTGGGGCGAACAATCGATCTAGCTAGGTCTCATATCTGGGCAAATGCGTATTCTCGAAAAAAATATGTTTTCCCTTTTTTCACCCGAGCAGAGCTAGGTCATCCAATTACTGATAATTTTAATGTAGATGCTTATGCGAGCGCGACCGAGACACCTAATCGCAACTTTAACAAACACATAAGTACTTTTTAGATTTATACCTACATGAAGTATTTCTGTATTCCCTTGACGGAAGTTTAACACTGAGTCTTATCGTAAAGCCTCAGTAGTAACGCCTTCCTATTACTTTATTTTGTAGGCAAGCCTAAAAGCCTTTTACCGTGAAATGATATACGGCTTCCAATATCCTAAAATATCGGACGCATCTCGCGTTGATTGATCCCAATCGTCTATTTAATCGGGAGCCTGAAAGCGGGCTCGATGATAGGATATTTTCTGTTATACTTTTGCAGATAGGTTAGGTAGGTACCTACGTACGTAGGAAGTATAATATTTACCGATTTGCCGTAGGCTTTCGAGACTTATATAAAAATAAAAACTTTTAGGCCGAGATTCTAACCTATAAATTATCGCAGAATTAATGTGACAAAATTTCAAGCACGCGTTATCTGCTGTGATTGGCTGTTGAAAATTCTTTCAACCAATCACAGATATGTCACATTAATCCTGCGATAATTTAGTGGTGAGAAACTCGGCCTTAGGTAAGTAGGTAATACCAATTTAAGACGGGCAATATATTGCCGTAAAAAAAGATGTACCTACCAAGATTTAATGTATCTTTATCTGCCTACTAGCTTCTGCCAGCGGCTTCGCCCGCGTGAAAAATGTTTTCATAACCCAAGAGATCATGATACCGGGTGAAAAGTAGCCTTTGCAGACTATAATCTATCTCTGTGCCATCTCATCCAGATCTGTTCAGCCGTTGGCGTGATTGAGTAACAAACATACACCCACACACACATCCATCCAAACTTTCACATTTATAATATTAGTAAGACTATTAGTAGGTAACTAGGGAGAGAAGAGAACAGCCTCAATTTTTTCAGGAATTTTGATGACACCGACTCGAAAAAAATACCACGGCTTGGAAGCCGGTAAAAAAGCAATTTAAAGCTTAATTTTACGCAAACGGAACCCTGAATGGAAAAATGGTTTTCACAGACCCGTAATATTTTTGAATGGCCTATCCAAGAATACCCCACACCATGGGATAGACGAAAAAAGAAAGTCCCCAGTTTACTTGTACAGGAAGTACCTACGACAAAACATTTTTGAATCGGAGTTCCTTATTACACGTTATAGTTGTGATTTGTTTGCGGGCTGAGGGGGCTAGACCGAAAAAAAGTATAACAATAAAAAAACAACACCAAAAACCGACACCTTTTTGCAGTGATTTTTGAGGCACTTCCCGATCAACTAAGAAACTAAAAATTACAATCGATTCAGCTTGCCGTCAATTTTGAGAAAAAAATATTATAATTAGAACGTATAAATACCCTTTTTTATGATTTATACAGATATAAATACTTGCTTTTATGAAAACGCAACAATGACCGTCCAAAGTCAGGATCGGCAAACTAAGCCATATATACAATGCGTCGAGGGGTTAGACAAAGGGATGTAGGTAATTTCTCCGAAATTGTTTAGCAACGCGGTGGAGGATATGTTTAAGACGCTGGACTGGGAAGGACGCGGCATTAATATAAACGGCGAGTGTTGTCTGAATGTACCTTAACTCTATGAATGATAGAGGTGTGGTCTATGAAGCCCGGTGTCGTGGGCAACACTGGGGTGGGACCGTGG